>OY754340.1:37131068-37586068 GCA_963573305.1 Pyrrhosoma nymphula | reverse complement strand
GCGAACTCCAGCTAGCCGCGTCTCTGTCACTCCAGCAAGACGATGTCCTTCTTAAAATCCTTATTCCCCTTTAGACCAACAATACCTGCCTCGAGGAGGTGTTAGAGAACGTTTGCCATATATTTATTCATATTTATTTTTCTTTTTCCAATTCGATCTCGTTCGAGAAACAAAATAGGATTCGACATGGCTAATGTGTCAATACGTACGCTTAACACGATCACCGATTACCATAGATTAGACGGGAAACTATGTCTTCGGGTATTTTGGCCTGCGCCTTCGGAAAAAAACCCTTGTAAGCGAACATCCCTTTTACTCCCCCCCATGAATTATTCATGAGGGAAGTCCGATGGTTCCATCTGGCGGTAAGGGGGAAGTAATGACTCAAGCGAGACAATGAAAAAAGAAAGGAATGACGAATAGCGACGGCCAACAATATGGGCGACGACTTTTTCGAATGAATAATACTTCTTTCTCGAGAGTTTAAATCGAAGATTTTCGGAATTAAAGACGTTTCAATGCTGTCTTTCATGTTTTGTGTAAGTACATCTATGTAGTTATAAACAAAGACGATTTTGAATGATAATTTCTTCTTCTTTTCTAAGAGTTGTAAGCGAAGATTTTTTTTGGAAGTATGGGCGTTTCAAAGCTGATTTTCTTTTGTTTTGTGTAAGAACCTCAAAGTAAGAATAGGCAAAGACGATATTGAGTGAATGAAATTACTTCCAGAAGTGTTGGAAGCGAGGATTTAATAATTTTTATGATTTTTTAAATTTAAATATAAAAATCTTTGTTTACTCATAGAAATGTTTATTTTACCAAAAAGTTACAAATTACACACTTTTAAATCGTAAAATATATGATCTTATCCCTTTTTTAAAATAATTAATGACACAAAAGAAATTTATCAAAATGACATCATCATATACAAAATTGTATTAGTTCCATGATATATTTCATAATAATGGAACATGAAATTTTAAACAAGGAACATCAAATTATAAAAAATAGAATTGGATAGCAGTTTTAGTATAGGGTAATAGTCTTTCATTAATAATGAAGAAATTTTGGAGAAAAAAATAATAGTGCAGTTGATGTCCTGCTAAGCCAAAGCGGCTGTCAAGCAGGTTTCTTTAGTTAAAAAAATATATTTTTTGCTGCGTAGCGTTTTGGACAATAAAGAACTTATCAATGTCAACCTATCAGCCACTCTTTTAGTGATTTTTTAAGAACAGATATGCTATTAATATCATTCATTTACATAGGCAATTCATTCAACAACCCAGGGACTACATGTGCAAGAGATCTCTTGCCATGGTGGTTAAAATACTTAGGTACAGACAACCTATTTATTCGACTCAGTTGCATGTCAGTATTAATCACACGTTGCTTTATTAATTTGCTGTCAAAAAAGTTGTCACAAATTAACACATATTTATACATTTCTTTTAATGGTAACAAACATTGATTCTTATATACTTCTCTCACATTGTTTTCCTTGACAATCAAAGGACAAATGTTGCTTTAGGAGGTTAAGTTTAGTTTAAAGTTTTTTTAATCGTCCGTCCAAAATTAAAACCACTTTTGGTGTCGAACATGTCAATGGTTTTGTTTATAAAAACAGTTGACGTATTGATTTAAGTACCTAAGATGTTATTAATATCTGACTTTGGGGTTTAGTTTAACATATGGCATAGAATTTGGATGTAGTTATGGAAGGTAATCAGAGTTGACATTATTTACCTCGTGGGTTTGTCATTCAAGGTTGAAATAATATTATTGTTTTCTTGAATTATTCTATATAAGGTAGTTTTACCAGTGTTTATCCATTTTTTGGCAAAATTGAAAAAAGTGAAGTGTTTAGATTCTCTAAAACCTATGATATCTTTAATAAAATCATTTACCTTGATAGAAATAATGAAATAAATCTTGAATGAAATCTTGAAAGAAATCTTGTATGAAATCTTGAATGACATCTTGAATGAAATCTTGAAAGAAATCTTGTATGAAATCTTGAATGACATATTGAATGAAATCTTGAAAGGTACTTTGAATATCTAAAACCTCTGAAATCTCGAATGAAATATTGAAGCGCAAAAAAATATTTTCTTGGATTGCTATTGTAAGCTACCCATACAAGTTTTAGCCATTTTATTGGCCAAATTGAAAAGTGTTTTGAATCTTTGAAACCTATGAATTCAGTAATTTAATCATGAACCTTGATTGAAATCTCGATTGAAATATTGAATTAAATCATGAACTTTAGTTGAAATCCTGATTGAAATGTTGATACATTAAATCTTGAATGAAATATTGAAAAGGGTTTGAATCTTTGACACCTCGGAAAAAATCTTGAATGAAATCTTGAACCTCTGAAAAGTAGGTATTTGGCATAATCGCGACTTCATTTGAACTTTTGAACTCATCACAATTAGTGATCCAACTGACAATTCAGTATCAATTCATTAAAGTTAAATTTAGGACAGCAAGTAACAAAGTATCAGTAGAGACATACATTTGACTGGGCTTGTTTTTTTAACATACAAGTCATATCCACAACTTTTTCTCTTTTTTCAGCCAATTTCTGAAAATCTGAATTAATCTTCATAATATTAACTTTATCGAGGATTAGGGGGAATTAACATATCCTCGTAACAAACCAAAGTCATTCTGAATCTTCATTTGGAAGTTTGGAAGATTGGAATCGACGAGATAAAATAACGGGGTTTGAATCTGAAGATAGATAATGGAAAGCATTGTTCTTTGTCTGCAGAACTGCATGACGGGAAGGGTTAATAAGTGTAGCGTGGCAGCGACAGGAACAACTACGGTGAAATAATTTCCATTATTGCCGTGGGACTTTTTCAAGCCAAAGAGAGACATTTGAAATATTTTGTCTTATTAAAATTTATATAATCGGAGAGGTTGTTTAAGCGAGATATACTTCCCTAGTCATAATGGAGACCATATTAATTTTTATTTTAATTTCAGCGTCTGTAAGAAGTAACAAGTAAATATTGTAGTATTAATGGCGCAATGATATAGTTATATATGATCAAAATACTCAGTAATTAAATAAATAAAGCTACATAAGTCTCTAACTTGACTCATTTTTTCCCGCCGTACGGCTGAAAACCCTTTAAAACGGCAGTTTTTTAAAATTGCAATTCTGTAAAAATTACTGCGGTGAGTAATAGATTATTTTTTATAAATAGTTGAAAAAACATGCAATCTATACCCTGTTAGTTTTTTGAACAAAATCTTGGTGCTAGAAAATCCTTATTTGTTTAATATTATTCCTCTGGATCGTACAGCCATAATCTGTCGCATGTATAATACAGCTTATATATTTTGGGGCAAATTGTTCGAAAAGTAGTTCGGCAAGGGGTTGATATATTTTGATATCGTTGGAAAGATGAGAGTTTTTTCTTTAAAATGAGACCAAATTCATCAAATTCTACGTGAAGAGATACTTTTCTCTCAAACTACCTAAAAGTTGACCATTGGGTCCTTACCGTTTCCGAAGTTGCAAGATGCTCACTTGGCAACACACCTTCTTTGTTGCTTACGATTTGTTTACCAAACCCTGCGCGATTCAACAAGACAGACGTGTTGACCATTGTTTATGTTCTCTTAAAAGTGTTTTTGGGTTACATTTGAGGACGGCATTCCTTAATCTTTTAAATCTGACACTCAATAATGGTTTTGTGAGGATATCAACCACTTGGTTTCCTTAGGGACAAAACCTTATCTCAAATAGACCTTCTGAATACTCCCTACTTATGAATCTGTACCTCACCTCAATATGTTTTGTTTTCTTACTCATTTGACCAGATTGAAGATTTTCGGATGAAAAAGTACAAGAGAGAGGTGCTATTTCGCACTCGTCCGGCCACACCTTGAATATACACTGCGAGCGTATGGGATCCGGTGCAGAAAGACTTAATCTGGGAACTTAATAAAACACAAAGGAAAGCTGCGCGATTCGTCAAAAACTGCTACGGGCGTACAGACAGCGTTGTTACACAAATGTTTAAACGAATTAGGCTGGGAGCCACTAGAGACTCGGAGGCTGCGCGCTAGGCTTAGATTACTTGAGCAATTGAGAATAGATATCTTTAAGAGCGACACGGAGAACATCATATTAGAACCCCACTATATTTCCAGGTCCGACAGAAACGATAAATTAAGAGAGATATTTAGCCGAACGGATAGGTACAATGGGAATTCGTTTTTCCCCCAAACAATAAGGGAATTTAATAATAAATGCTAGGCGTACTTTCATCAGAGCGTTTCCTTTTTAAATATGGAAACGGCTTGTGTCCTAACACCCCTCTGTAACTACAATGTTCGTAAAATTGCGATAAAAAATTACTTGACAAATTTTTACAGCTTTGTTACCATCCGCAATGAAGATATTCTAGAGATCGAAATCTATCGTAGTCTGCAGACTCTTAAATTCAATTAATTTGTAAATTCTAGTTAAAAGATATTGTAGCTATGTATAGATAACTTCTACCATAGCCATATACATTTTTCTCCATCTTTTTTATTAGTGGAGGACTATCATGTTTTAGGCTTAATTTCATTTAAAAAGTGTTTCCTTTTTACATGTAAACGGCTGGTGTCCTAACACCCCCGCCACACACCTATTGAGGCGGCTTGCGGGGTAGTATGTAGATGTAGACGAATCATTTTTTAGTGCTCCGATTATCTATGTTCAAAATCTCAGACACTGGTTTATCTCTCTGACTCCTCAATTAAGGCCTTATCATTCTTTATTTCTTGACAGCACTCTGATGCTGCAATGAACTCTGCCTCAGTTGAGGATAATACAAATAACTCGTAAATATAACACAGCACACACAACCATACCCTGGGAGGTGAAAAATCCTCCCCAGGCGGGTTATAAGGCGCGGTTGTTACCCTGCCGCCACCGAGACCAGGGGGGTTATTTTGTACTCTCACTTTAGTGAGAATACGTCATAAAATCTCACTTTTTCGTAGTTCAACTCCCTCACCCAGGCGGCGTGACCATCTTAGGATCTCAATCGGTGAACTGCCGGTCATGTGCCGGTCTTTTAAACGATTCATCCGCTCTGATCCGTATCTTTTGACTCTTGATCCGTTTCATTATCTCCTCCTGCCATTAGTTCCATCTCACCCGTCATAAAGAACGTGACATGGAGCCACCATCGTTTCCACTTGAAGCTTGAGTTGGAAAATAAACAAGGGCGCGAAAGATACAAAACGATTTTAAATCGTATTGTTGTAATTTGCTAAACGTGAAGAACTTCAGAGCATTTTCATCAACTCCAATATATTGGGCACTTGAAAGTATGCTTTGTTTGAAATGCTTATGACATTATTAGCTTTAATTATCTGTGTATATATTTCGTATCAATATTTCCCAAACAAGGTTGCTGATACCTTTGTCTTCGTGTGTCTATCCACCAATGTATGGAGAATGGAATTCAGTTATTTATACCATAATTTTTCCAAATGTTGCCTTAAAATCTACGTTCTTGGTAGATATTTCCCGTGCTTGTGAATCGAACACTAATTAGATTCACTTATTTTTTAAACATTGAGTGATCGCTTACATGTCGCTTGTAGTTTTGACTGTATTTAGATTTTCGTGGTATGTACAGTGTAAGATATCTTCCGTAAGATGTTGAGCAATCTGGGTATTCGCTAGTCTCGGCATCTTTTAATTTGAAATAAGGTAATTGAAGCTTCGACAGTTCACGAACCGTTCGTGAGCCGATCATTAAGAGAGGGAAACGGATCTCCCGCCTTTCCACTAAGAGTCACTAAAAGGTGAGATTACAAAATAACCCCCCTGTATGAAATGAACAGTCACGAAAAGAACAGAATACTGAAAGAACAGTTCATCAAATGAACAGTACACAAGACGAACAGTGTACTGAAAGAACAGTTCATCAAATGAACAGTACACGAAAAGAACAGTGTACTGAATGAACAGTTCATCAAATGAACAGTACACGAAAAGAACAGTTAACTGAATGAACAGTTTATCAAATGAACAGTCCATTTAAAGAACAGTATAGTGATATAACAGTGCATCAAATGAACAGTCCATCAACAGAACAGTATACTAAATTCGGTAACGCCATATTAACGAACAGAAATGCTATCATAGTTCTTTAAACGTTTATCTCTGCCGTTGAGAATGAACGGGCATTTCTACTCGGTAATTGATATTGTTCGGCACAACATTAGAAATTTAAACGAAGTGATATTTTTTTAAATATGATTTTTTTCGAATATTGGACTCAGCGTAACACCATATAATAATGAAAAATACCTTACATTTAGAAGAATATCTGTACACATTTTATCGAATTTTTATGAAATATATATCTCATGTGCCTTATGGTAGTTTGAGGGAATAATCACTTCAACTAAAATTTGATGAATTTGACTTCATTTTAAAGAAACAAATCTCATCTTTCCAATTATATCAAAATATATCAACCCTTCACCCGAACTACTTTTCGAGGAATTTGCGTGTAAATGTAAACTGTTTTACATGGGATAGATTACGGCTATGTCGCTCCAGAATAGGAGAATATTAAACAAATTAGAAACTTATAGCACATATTTCTTCAAAAAAGTAACGGTGTGGATATTGCATGTTCTCTCAACTATTGATTTAAAAATAATCTATTACTCACCGCAGTAACTTTTACAGAATCGCAATATAACATGCTGTTTTGAAGGGTTTTCAGCCGTTCGGCGGGAAAAAATGAGTCAGGTTAGAGACTTATGTAGCTTATATTTATTTAATTACTGAGATTCCTGGGCACATAAATATATAAATTTGCGCCATTAATATTACAATATTTATTTCATACTTTTTACAGACAATGAAATAAAAAACATTGAATATAGTCTCCATTATGACTAGGGAACTATCTGTCGCTCATACCACCATAAGACCATGTGTTAATGCGGAATTGAATTGACAAAAAACCATATTTGGTTAATCAGCAATTATTTTCACTTTCACTTTTATGCTTTAGTCTAGCTGAATGACCCGGCGTAGCTCGGTACAACACTTCCTTTATATCTCATCATATAAGAGGAGAGGGGTCATTTAGTAGTTAACAAAACATACTAAAACGTAACTAGTTATTGTATTTATTTCAATAATTTGCTGAAAGTGCAGTTTTAGACGAATACGATGCGCAAAAGAAAATCGATTGAAATAATGATAAACTTAATTCTTTCGAGCATCTGATAAAATAAATTTCAACTCTCTAACTTGAGTGAAAATAATTTTAAACAGCAAAAAATTAGCCATTTGCTGAAAACCCAATGCTTAGCATTCCTAAAATCAGCTAATAATAACTATGCAAAATTAATTTTAAATGCGTCTTATAAGACCAAAATCTGGTTGTCAAGGAAATGTGTCATTGTTGAATTCAGATAAAAATTTGCAATTCAGATAAAAATTTGAAATGGATCCAAGCAACCGAATTAAATTTGTTGATAAAAACAGCATTAAACTTTAAAGGTAACAATCTTGAATATGTCTATGTATTTTTATATTTAATGACTGCAAATTAACCAATATGTGATAAAAAAAGAATTGTCAAACATTGTCAAGATCATGTATTATTTGTTTATAGCCCTGAATATGGATAAACAAAGATATAAAACGTCGGATAAAGTTTGAAGGTGTATATATATATATATATATATATATATATATATATATATATATATATATATATATATATATATATATATATATATATATATATATATATATCAATTGACCTAAACTCGTGATGTTTACGTCTTGTATTGGAAGAGGTCGAGAATGAATACCATTTGAAATAAAAAATTGCGTTTTTGCAGCTAAAAAGTGCGATTTTTAGAGAAATACGTATTGGAAAAGGC
Organism: Pyrrhosoma nymphula; assembly: GCA_963573305.1. Taxonomy (NCBI): domain Eukaryota; kingdom Metazoa; phylum Arthropoda; class Insecta; order Odonata; family Coenagrionidae; genus Pyrrhosoma; species Pyrrhosoma nymphula. The sequence goes on along the minus strand of OY754340.1, from coordinate 37,578,139 downwards.
AATTGATTGACAGAATTACAAACGTCATTCCTTCAGCCGTGTGATAGTGAAATTACAACGCTCTATCTAGAGCGGAAGTAATTTTAAAAAGCAAATAATGGAAGCACTGCACCAAACTCTATAAGTACGTAGCGTAGACTACCAAAGGGCCCATTTTTCGGACACTTTGGGGCCCTGAGATATTTTTAAAATTAGCTTATAACTTTTCTCCTGTCATGAACTATAAGTCTGTAAAATTTCAGCATGATCAGTGCAAAACTGTGGATTAGTATGGAAGACAAAAGTACAAACATGTTTTCAATACATATAGATATCTCCAATAATAACACGATTGCTAAGTGTCTCGCAATTCTGTCGATATCTTAAAAATATCGCCCTGACCAAGTTGTGCTAGTTTATTAATTCAGGGACTTCCCGGGTCAGTGTTTTACCGGCGGATGCATGAGCTACTCCCGGGCATAATCTGACACCGTCTCCCCTTCAGAAATTCCACCTCGAAAAACCCTCGATAAAACGGCTCCACCACTCATCGTAGCCTAATAATGGCTTTCTTTTTCTTGTCGAAAAAACACTATCACCGAACCGAATGGGCGATATTTTTTATACAAGAAAGTTTGACAAAAGGTTTGACGCAATTATTTCGTCAAATATTTTTTGCAATTTTTCGTAAAATTTTCCATGCATGAAAGACTTCCACTAAGTTACCCCCGAAACACTTTTTTATATTTTTTATCTGTTATGTCATACCGTTGTGATTCTAAAAATGTTTTCTAACACCTGAAAGCACAATGAATCATGCAAGTTAGAAGTAGAAGTAGAAAAAGTTATTTGTTGCTCTAGGACATATGTCCTCTAAGAAAAAAAACAATTAACAGTACTAAAATATATTCATTTAATCAACTCACTTACTCGTTGTGAGCGATAAACCATTGCAACAAGCCAATACAACAAAAGAGTTCCATTATATAAAGTTAATAAAATATTTAAGAAAAACATATCATACACAACATTTCAAAAAATTATAATAATTTACATTATTGTAACCATAAGTTACATTACAGCCCATCAGTTACACAGCGATATATCACAAAGAGCTGAACCAATTGTCAGAAGAAGAAAAATTATATTTAAATAATTTTACGGTGGAACCACCTTGATATCGTTAGTACATTTGAGCCTATTTACTCCTCCAAAGACGTCAAAAAACATGTTTCAAAAACACCAATCCTACTACGGTATACTAAACTAACATGCATGCAATTTGATTGGTAGATCGTACGATGGGATGTTTTTGAAATGTCATTCATTTCCGCGTCGTTTGTTTTAGTCTACAACTCGTATTTAAACATATATGTACACAGAGTGAGAAAAGTAAGTTAACATAATTTTTTTACTGAAAGTATATTTAGTTAATTACACACATTTTCTTAACCCTTATATACAAATACGGTGGTTAGGTTAGGTGGTAAAATACGGTTATGAGGTGGTTAGGGCATTTTGGGAGAATGCCTTGAGGATAGGAATGTGAAAAAGATATACCTTGGACAGGATGTTGGCATTAGAAGATTGAGAGGAAGACCTTCGAAAAGATGTTTGGATGATGTAGAAGATGATCTAAGAAAGATGAGAATAAGAAGATGGAGAACTCATATTCAGGATATCGTGACGTCTGGGCTAACATTGTCAGAGAGGCCAAGGCCCTTTAAGGGCTGTAGCACCGAGGAATAAGTAAGTATATATCTTGTGAATAGATACTCTTTGAAAAAAATATAAATTCGTCAACATGCAGGATGATTTCGCAATACCGCTTTGAAGGTGGTAAAAATTTGAGCGGGCTGCATGACTCTGGAGATGAAAGATAGGCTGTCTCCAGGCGTTTAACATTCCCTGCGTTTGACAATATTTTACGAAGATTCCATTAAACTTACAGTCACCGTAAATGTCTCAAATCAAAGCTGACAGATCATTACATGACGCGCAGGTTAGTGAATATTTCTACCGCTTTTACTTACAGAGAATTTCTCCTTTTAAAATTGTATAATTTTTGGCAAAGTCGTTTGATATCCTCTTATCAAGATTATCAACGTTATCAAGAAAACATTAAATTACTATTAAGATACTGTTAAGATGCTATTAAGATACTGTTAAGATACTATTAAGATAACTGTTAAGATACTATTAAGATACTATTAAGATACTATTAAGATACCTTTAAGATACTATTCAGGTTCTATTAAGATACTATTAAGATACTATTAAACCTACACTCGCGAAAAATATCCCAATTCAAAGGTGAAGGATCATTACACAATGCATACGTTGGTTGGGTTTTCTATAACTCCTAGTTACCGATCGCTCCCTCCTTGGAAGTCATAGTTCTTTTTAACTAAGACGTGACGACACCGTTTCACGATTACCGTGATTGCAAGAATCCGAATGACAATATATAAGGGTGTTACAAACTATATACAACCCTTGAAAAATGGGAAAGAGCAATGTGTGGGTTTCTTACGAAATTCCGGAATTTTCCTATAAAATTCAAATTGCTGTATCTATTCACCAGTTGAAGATAAAATATTAAGTAATGTCTCATTTTAAAGGCAATTCAATTCTTTACAACAGTGTACATGAAAAATTTGCTGTAAAACTTAAAGCTTAGCCGCTAGAAGGAAAGGTTTCTCAAATAAGTAGGGAAAATAAGCGTATTAAAATAAAAATTGTGTGCTTATAGGACCACACGCTGGAAGTGAAAACTTCTTTGACCGATTTATATATTCCCAAATAAACATGAATAAAAAAGGAGAATAAGGTACAGTAATTTTTTATTTTAAATGAATATTCCATTTATGTAAGTTTTATTTTTTCTTGGCAAACTATGTATTTATCTGAAAAATAGGTATTGTACATGCGTCTGAATAATATAACACTCATTCATATCTAAAAAAATAGGGTGGTAAGATGCCTGTATTTTATTTATCAGGATTCAGAGTTGATTATACAATTACGTTTTTAAGTTTCCCCTGAGAAATAAATAGGTGATTTTCCAATTAAATCTGCAAGATATTATATTAAAATAGTATACCTGTTGCGCTGATAGTTAGCGCCTGACCGCTAGAGTGCTCTGGGTGAAATGTATAACCATTTGGAGTAATACGACTGTCAGACCCTTGGTCCAACCTAGTATCTAGGAGTTACGATAACTTCGGACCTATCGTGGGGAACACATATATGAGAAATATGTGTGGCAGAGCTCTGAAGAAGCTAGGATTCGTCAAGCGTATATTGTGGGAAGATTTTCGGATGAAAAAGTAAGAGAGAGGTGCTATTTCGCACTCGTCCGGCCACACCTATGAATATGCAGCGAGCATATGGGATCCGGTGCAGAAAGACTTAGTCCGGGAACTTAATAAATAACAAAGGAAAGCTGCGCGATTCGTCAAAAACTGCTGCGGGCGTACAGACAGCGTTGTTACACAGATGTTAAAACGAATTAGGTTGGAAGCCGCTAGAGACTCGGAGGCTGCGCGCTAGGCTTAGATTGTTTGAGCAATTAAGAATAGATATCTTTAAGAGCGACACGGAGAACATCATATGAGAACCTCACTCTATTTCCAGGCCCGACAGAAACGATAAATTAAGAGAGATATTATGCCGAACGGACAGGTACTAAGGGAATTCGTTTTTCCCCCGAACAATAAGGGACTTTAATAATAAATGCTAGGCGTACTTTCATTAGAGCGTTTCCTTTTTAAATATGGAAACGGCTTGTGTCCTAACACCCCTCTGTAACTACAATGTTCGTAAAATTGCGTTAAAAAATTACTTGACAAATTTTTACAGCTTTGTTACCATCCGCAATGAAGATATTCTAGAGATCGAAATCTATCGTAGTCTGCAGACTCTTAAATTCAATTAATTTGTAATTTCTAGCTAAAAGATATTGTAGCTATGTATATATAACTTCTACCATAGCCATATACATTTTTATCCATCTTTTTTATTAGTGGCGGACTATCATGTTTTAAACACCGAATTACGCTTTACCATTGACCTACAAATATCTTTAAAGGACAGATGTTACCTATGTCCTTTTTATATATAGATATATTGTATTTTATGTCGATTTAGTAATATCATTTATTGTTCTCGTTCCAATCTTTTTCAAATATCGCGAGCTCTTTATCAGTAAGTGGATGATTGAATAACTCTCCAAGTACTTTTGCTGGCACAGTAATTGAATCAGCACAAAATTTTGCAGCTTCTATTGCATGAGCTGGGCTTCTTACTGATGCAACAATAACTTTTAAGCCACAGAGCCTATTGAGGCGGCTTGCGGGGTAATATGTAGATGAACTATTACATCCCAATGATGAACTATTGTAGATGAACTATTGCATAATTGACTTTTATCCCAAGAGAACCATATTGCCAAATATAGTTACTAGAGCCGACCCTAACTACCTATACATGTCTCACATTATCGGTCTTCTACATTTCAGAAATCATTTACCGTTGCTACCTCTTAAATTCGGAACTACCAACCTAAATCAATCAAAAGATTCCTCATCGCTGTCCCAACTACAAAAATAAATTATATTCTTACCTAACTTGCCCAAAATAAGCTGTTTTTATTCATTTCAATGCTTTATAATCATGTATGGGTTGTACTATCATATATATTATTACAGAATGGTCTTTTTCTGTCATTCCGTATATGCTCCGTTAACACTGCACCTACAGTGTCATTTTAAATGTTGAATCACCGGCTTCTGACGTAAAATACAATCTCAAATTTCACTGTTTACCCATTAATTTGACTTAAAAAAGATCGTAGATCGTAGCTTTCTTTCTTCATCTGAGATCACCCTTCCTATCCTCTATTTGTTGATCTTGGTTTGTTATAGTCTGATCTGTTTGTCCTTTAGTTTCACGATAGCATCCGTCTTTTATTTCTAAACTTCTGTTGTAATTCAGTCATATCTTCCTTAATTTCTGCCATCCATCTTGCACTGGTCTTACTGTTCCATAATCATATATTTCATTACAGAATGGTCTTTTTCTGTCATTCCGTATATGCTCCGGTAATACTGCACCTACAGTGATAAATGAGGTATCATTTTAAATGTTGAATCACCAGGTTCTGACGAAAAATACAATCTCAATCTCAAATTTCACTATTTACCCATTAATTTGACTTAAAAGTTTCTATTTTTCAATGTCGATTCATGTTGTATAAATAAAGAATGATCTTGGCCTAGTAGCTCGGAAATATATTTTTCGTTTCCTCTTCAGATATCACTTTTAAACAACCCATCCATTTACAAACTACATGAAAAACCGGCAAATACTCAAATATTCAAAACAGCGTAAGTATGACCGGAATCCTCTGTTTGTGACCGTTTCAATCCCATAAATCCAATTCTCCACACTTTTCTATTTTTATGCTAGTTTTCTAATAATTAATGCTAAAAAATGCTAAATTTCAAATAGTTAATGCTAAAAATACAAAAAATTAATCCTTAAAACCTATCTCTATAGATACCACATGACAAAGGATTGAATTTAGTATTTCATTATAAGAAGAGTAAAAAAGAGGAGTACTAAGGAAGGTTTTTGGTCCAGTCCTTGATTTAGAAACAGGCGAATGGAGAAGACGACATAATGAAGAATTGTACAATCTGTATCAAGAACAGAATATTATAGGAGTGTTAAGGAGTAGGAGATTGGAATGGGCTGTACATGTGGTTAGAATGAGTGGCGAAAGATTTCCTAAGATGGCTATGGATATGACAATGGAAGGAAGGAGACCAGTGGGGAGACCTCGCAAGAGATGGATAGATGGAGTAAGGGAAGATTTGCAACAGCTAGAAACCTGGCCGAACTGGCGGAACATAGCGGAGGACAGAAGAGAATGGAAGGCCTTAGTTGTATCATCGCGCGGTCCTCTGGGCCTGATCGCGTAAACGTAAACGTAAACGTAAGTATTTCATTATAAGAACGCAAACGAAATGTTAAGTAATTTTTAAAACATTTAATCTGTAATGAACTTAAGGGGAATTTTAATATTTATGTTTGTACATATTGCGATGACAAAGGGTAGTTGGATAATTGGAAAGTTTTATAAGATTGAATAAAGCTTTACCCGGCTTTCTACCCTATCCTTGCCTCCGTTTCGGGCAAATCGCATCGGGCTCGAGGTATATCGACTCCACACATATTTTTTTCTAAACTTAAAAAAAAAGGTTTAAAATGAAAATAGTACGAAATGCACATATGATTGTACATGGGCGAATGGTCACCTTGTAAGTCAACGCAAAGACGACAACATTGTTACTTCTAATGTTGTCTTTAAAGACGTTTTGTAAATTGCGTGCCATTATTCAGTAACAGGGGGGTTATTTTGTAATCTCACTTTAGTGAGAATACGTCAGAAAATCTCACTTTTTCGTAGTTCAACCCCCTTCACCCAGGCGGCGTGACCATCTTCGGATCTCAATCGGTGAACTACCGGTCATGTGCTGGTCTTTTAGACGATTCATCCGATCTGATCCGTATCTTTCGACTCTTGATTCGTTTCATTATCTCCGCCTGACATTAGTTCCATCTCAACCGTCATAAAGAACGTGACATGGAGCCACCATCGTTTCCACTCGAAGCTTGAGTTGGAAAATAAACAAGGTCGCGAAAGATACAAACAATTTTAAATCGTATTGTTGTAATTTGCTAAACGTGAAGAACTTCAGCATTTTCAACTCCAATATATATTGGGCACTTGAAGGTATGCTTCGTTTGAAATGCTTATGTTATTATTAGCATGAATTATCCGTGTATATATTTCGTATCAATATTTCCCAAACAATGTTGCTGATACCTTTGTTTTCGTCTGCCTATCCTCTTATGTATGGAGAATGGAATTCAGTTATTTATACCATCATTTTAACAAATATTGCCTTAAAATCTACGTTCTTGGTAGATATTTCCCGTGCTTGTGAATCGAACACTAATTAGATGCACGAAATGTTTTTTTAATAATGAGTGATCGCTTACATGTCGCTTGTAGTTTTGACTGTATTTAGATTTTCGTGGTATGTACAGAGTGTAAGATATCTCCCGTAAGATGTTGAGCAATCTGGGTATTCGCTAGTCTCGGCATCTTTTCTTTGATATAAGGTAATTGAAGCTTCGACAATTCACGAACCGTTCGTGAGCCGATCATTAAGAGAGGGAAACGGATCTCCCGCCTTTCCACTAAGAGTCATTAAAAATGTGAGATGATACAAAATAACCCCCCAGACGTCATGATTGTTCCTGCTGGTACTAAACTCTTGCCTGTAGTGTATTCATATTTTTTGTATATTTTTGCAAGAAAACAAGTATAAAGAAAGTACTTTATGATATACACCTTCTTCTCTATTTAAAACCCAATTACACCTTAACATACTTATTCCCTGATAGCGTGAAAGTGCGAAATTTCCGCGCTGGTTAACTAGTTTTGGTTTATTTTTCCAATGTTATTTATTTCAAATTATTGTACATTTAAAACATTTAATCCTGTTCATATTTAATTCATTGCGTGAACTTGCTTCGTATCCCATATTCTACGTTGTGTTTTGTTCATGGTGTTTATCCCATTAATTACGGCATGTTGTTCTTTTGTCTTGTTGTTCATTAAATTGTAAAACTTTTCTTCTTATATTGTAATGCTTTGCACTCTAAATTTAAATGTATTTTTGAGCTCTGATGTGATTCACGAAAATTGTTCATATCGTATGAAAATCTGTGAACAATAAACCATATTATTACTATTAATATTGTTATAATTGGCGAAAATTAAAAAACGATTTGTATTCCTTGCAATTATGGTGTCACGATAATAAAATAATTATTAACAATAATAATACATACTCCTTGCAGTTTTTAAATGTGAAGGAAAAAAGGCAAACCTTAGACCTCACACTACACACACACCTTTGTTTACACTCCAACCAGGGTGGCCAACCGAAAAATTCGTGCAATAAGTACTTTTCGTGTGCAAAAATTACCCAAGTTAAACACCTAAAATACTTGGGAATGGTTTTAGATGAAAAATTTAGTTTTAGCAATCATATAACCTATATATGTGACAAACTAAGGTGTATTTTGTTTCAAATGTCGTACCTAAAGCACTATTTGCCTCATGAGTTGAAAAAATTAATGTATCAAGGCTTGGCTGAGGCCGTAATACGTTATGGTTTGACGATTTGGGGTATAGCACAAACTCCACCTTGCTGAATAAGGTTATTACATTACAAAATAAAATGGTTGCCCATTTGATGGTCAAGGAAAACGATGTGAGAGAAGTATATAAGAATCTATGTTTGTTACCATTGAAAGAATTGTATAAATCGATGTGTTGATTTGTGACAATTTCTTTGACAGCAAATTAATAAAGCAACGTGTGATTGATAATACTGACATGCAACTGCGTCGAATAAATAGGTTGTCTGTACCTAAGTATTTTAACCACCATGGCAAGAGATCTCTTGCACATGTAGTCCCTGGGTTGTTGAACGAATTGCCTATGTCAATGAAGGATATTAATAGCATATCTGTTTTAAAAAAGTCACTGAAAGAGTGGCTCATAGGCTAGCATTGTTGAGCTCCGAAATTGTCCAGAGCGCTGCACAGCAAAAAAAAAATATTTTTTTAACAAAAGGCACCTGCTGACAAGCCGCTTTGGCTTAGCAGGACCTTAACTGCAATATTATTATTTTTATTTCTCCATATTTATTTTTTTTCCATGTGATTGCAATACAACATGATGATGTAATGATGATGTAATTTTGATTTTTTTGTGTCATTTAAAAAAAAAATAAAAAAATAGGTTTCCGGCCCATGAAGTATTTTTTTGTAAAACCAATAATGCTGTCTGAATTAATGTTAAAATGGTTTTCTAAGAATTTCTTTACACCTTTTTAAAAAATCTTACTTTAAAACCACCATACTTAATTTTGCTGGCGCAGTAATTGAATCAGCATCAAATTTTGCAGCTTCTATTGCATGAGCAAGTTATGAATTCTTACTGATGCAACAAGAACTTTTAAACCACAGAGCCTATTGAGGCGGCTTGCGGGGTAGTGTGTAGATGTAGATGTAGATGAACTATTACATCCCATTCTGCCATTCTCCACAGCCAACATCATCACGTAAAAGCCCGATACTTCTCTTACCTTTTGGTTTTCAAGAAGCTGGCGAATCGGCGTCTGACCTGAATATTCTTCCAGACGGTCGTTACGTTACTGGATTTTAGTCCGAGGAGGGGGGGGGGAAGGAAAAAAAAGAAAAACGTGCTGCGAGTGTGGCTTGGGATAAGAAAAGGGAGGGAAGTAGCAATTACCCGCATTCCTTAGACGTGAGGGAGTTGCCTCGAGGAGGAAAAGATCTTGAAGGAGGAGAAGAGAGGGGGAAAAGGGAAAGGAAAGGCTTGTCTTTATACGTAGAAGTTAAGATCCGAGTCGACGAGATGCCTTTCGAGAAGGTCCTCTCACACATCCTTGACTTGAAGAACAGTTCTGGAAGTTTCTTTCAACAACACGTAACTGAACATGCAACTTCTATTGATCTGGGAATAAAAATCTTATGATTCCAAATAAATCAAAATATCGTATATTTATGGCGATATTTTCGATATAGTTATCAATATTAGCCCAATTATAATATCTCTTTTGGCATAAAATTAACATATTGTGATGTTTCGTAATATATTTCTCGTCAAAAATTGAATCAAATTTTTACTTTAAACAGGCAATCCTCATGTGAAGTAATATTTCAGTGAAAAAAGACGCTTTGCAAAAGTTCTCTCACATCCTTGACCGAAGAACAGTTCTGGAAGTAGCTTCCAACAAGACGTAACTGAACTTGCAACTTCCATGAATCTGGGAATAAAACACTCATGATTCCAAAGAAATCATAATATCGCATAATTATGGCGATATTTTCAATAAAGTTATCGATATTAACCCAATTAGAATATCTCTTTTGGCATAAAGTTAACATATTCTGATGTTTCGTCCTAACATCCTTGATGGAAGAAAGTTCTGGAAGTTTCTTTCAACAAGACGTAACTGAACTTGCAACTTCCATGAATCTTGGAATAAAAAACTTATGATTCCAAAGAAATCAAAATATCGTATATTTATGGCGATATTTTCAATATAGTTATCAATATTAACCCAATTACAATATCTCTTTTGGCTTTAAATTAACATATGGTGATGTTTCTTCACAACATCCTTGATCGAAGAACAGTTCTGGAAGTTGCTTTCAACAAGACGTAACTGTACAAAAAAACTCATTATTTCAAAGAAATCATAATATCGTATATATTAATGGCGATATTTTCGTATATATCGTTCCTTCCAAGCCATTTCGTAATGAAAACGTCAACCCCCTGCATCGTGACTGCAAGTAATTTTTAAAAAGGAAAAGAAAATCAACGTCCGCACTGATTCCAATCATTTAACAGAATGGCACCATAGTAGATTTTATTTATATTTTTATCTTGAGGATGTGTCAAAAATTTACAAAGTATAACTCCTTGCCAAGGTTTCGCTGTATAATTGAGACACCATCTTCAGGGCGACAATTTACGGTTTAACAATATATTATAATATAACATATTATAATATATAACATGATATATTATAACAATACATAAAAATATTATATACAGTTTTATTTTGAAATGTGCATTGTTGAAACATGATGTTGTTCCTCGCTAAATACGAGGTATTTCTTATTTGTATATATTGTAATAATGGCGTGCATGATAATTTGATTTGTAAGGTGAAACTTGTGATATTTTGTATGTTACTTCATTTGAATAATGTTGTTTTACCGTAATATTGTATCCCTCAAGATGGTGTCTCAATGATACACCGAAAAGTTGGCAAAGAGTTATAGTTTTTAAAATGTTGACCTATCTTCGAGATACAAATCTAACACTCCATGAAGAGGTCGATAATACTAAGGTGACCATCCGTCCTTCTTTTAAGGAGGACAGTCCTTCTTTTGTAAGATCTGTCCTCCCTCTAAAAGTGTCCTTCTATATACATGTCCTCCTTTTCGATATTATTTGAAGACTAATCTGTAAATCTCTGTATTTGATCGATGCCAATGCCGGCCCGTTACACGTTATGTGACGTATATATATGTATACTTTGATATGACGATATTCGTCAAGGCTCGGTACTAGGTCCAGTGCGGTGATAAGACGCAATCAGCATGTTGAAATGAACTGGCTGAATGGGAAAATCAACATGTTGAAATTGATAGAATATATGGGTGGAAATATTCAGCCATTTCAAACATGATCATATTTCATGTGAACATTTATTTGTCCTTGTTCAATTTACGTTGAGCTGCTCTATGTAACTAATGCAGCAGTTGAATGAGTTTTTTGTTTCAACTACTAATGATGTTTAGGAAAGTGAAAAATCGAAATTGAATGTTGATACTCTATAGCTGTAGCTCTTGCCGTAACATTCAATATGAAAGATAATTTTTGTTCAGATATATTTCTAATATATTGTTAGAAGATAATAAGTTGATTAAAAATATTCATTCAATGGGAAAGTACTCATTTAAATAATAATTAATATGTATATAAGCATAATCACAATATAAACGGTCACAAATGTTTTTATTATGCATTTATCATATTATATGTAGTCTATTATTGTTGCAATGAATGAAATGTTTCTTTTATTTACGATTTTTTTATTTTTTTTATTTGCGTCCTCCTTTTCATCGTAAAAAAATAATATCTGTCCTCCTTTTCATTGTAAAAAATTTGGTCACCTTAATAATATAACACTTCAATTTTAAATATATTTACTAGTTTTGCCCGGCATGCGTTCCAATGCCTATTTCTTTGTAAGTATCTATATATTAGTAAGTATCTATTTGTAAGTATCTATATATTAGTAAGTATCTATTTGTAAGTATCTATATATTAGTAAGTATCTATTTGTAAGTATCTATATATTAGTAAGTATCTATTTGTAAGTATCTATATATTAGTAAGTATCTATTTGTAAGTATCTATATATTAGTAAGTATCTATTTGTAAGTATCTATATATTAGTAAGTATCTATTTGTAAGTATCTATATATTAGTAAGTATCTATTTGTAAGTATCTATATATTAGTAAGTATCTAGTTGTAAGTATCTATATATTAGTAAGTATCTATTTGTAAGTATCTATATATTAGTAAGTATCTAGTTGTAAGTATCTATATATTAGTAAGTATCTATTTGTAAGTATCTATATATTAGTAAGTATCTATTTGTAAGTATCTATATATTAGTAAGTATCTATTTGTAAGTATCTATATATTAGTAAGTATCTATTTGTAAGTATCTATATATTAGTAAGTATCTATTTGTAAGTATCTATATATTAGTAAGTATCTATTTGTAAGTATCTATATATTAGTAAGTATCTAGTTGTAAGTATCTATATATTAGTAAGTATCTATTTGTAAGTATCTATATATTAGTAAGTATCTATTTGTAAGTATCTATATATTAGTAAGTATCTATTTGTAAGTATCTATATATTAGTAAGTATCTATTTGTAAGTATCTATATATTAGTAAGTATCTATTTGTAAGTATCTATATATTAGTAAGTATCTATTTGTAAGTATCTATATATTAGTAAGTATCTATTTGTAAGTATCTATATATTAGTAAGTATCTATTTGTAAGTATCTATATATTAGTAAGTATCTATTTGTAAGTATCTATATATTAGTAAGTATCTATTTGTAAGTATCTATATATTAGTAAGTATCTATTTGTAAGTATCTATATATTAGTAAGTATCTATTTGTAAGTATCTATATATTAGTAAGTATCTATTTTTAAGTATCTATATATTAGTAAGTATCTATTTGTAAGTATCTATATATTAGTAAGTATCTATTTGTAAGTATCTATATATTAGTAAGTATCTATTTGTAAGTATCTATATATTAGTAAGTATCTATTTGTAAGTATCTATATATTAGTAAGTATCTATTTGTAAGTATCTATATATTAGTAAGTATCTATTTTTAAGTATCTATATATACAGAGCAGACACATTTATATGTGTAAAAATGAATGACTGATTTTTATGTACGAAATTAAAGTTTAAAAAAATTATTCAGGTGCTTTCGAAAACACAATATTTTTGGTCTAACCGCCCTCTGCAAGAAACAAATAAATTTTTCGGTTGTTCCATGTCGTGAACATGCTACATATAATTGATCATGTGAAACGTATGGATTTTCCAGATTCAATCCATAAACTTGAAGCGATTGTCCTTGTTTGAGAAAGCAAGGCGAACGGGGAACTGTAGTAGTTTGTCTACAACTATCAAATTAGTCACTGAATCTCTGGCCTTTAAATACTACATTCTTTTATGCGTTCTATGATGAACATTTCCATCCAATATCTTGAGTTCAAGTAATTTAAAAAAGCAAATACAGAAACACCTTCACCGAATTCATTTAAAAAAAGCCTCAAAGTCTTAAGATTTTTGTGGTTTGTGCAGAGTAAGGTAATAGGATTCCCATCTTAAGATTCCGGGTTTATTATTTCCATCATATGAGATTTAATGATATTTGATTCAAGCCATCAAATTGCACAATTTTATCGATTTTCGGTAAATCGTTTTATAAAATCGACTAATTTTATAAAAATGAGCTTGCTAACGATAAAACCGTTTTATAAAACCTAGTTTTTTTTTCGTTTTTTTCCCGTAAAACGTTTTATAAAACCTTGTTTTATAATACGTTTTACGTAATAGGACAGGTTCTATTTCCATAAACCCGTTTTATGCAACAACCAATGAGACGTTCCGCTCATCGCGTTGATAATAATAATCTCGTATCCATGGGAAACCAAACAAGGAAAACGTAAACAAACATGGCTGGAAGTAGTTCATGGAGTACGTTGAGCGGCAGTAATGTCCTTCTCGTTGTTGTTAGAAAAATGCGTTAATAGAGCCATAGCACACCGTTGAGTATGTGATCAGAAAGTATATGTAAATAAACAATAGTTATTAACCTAACAGTCATCCATAAAAGAGAGTGCGTTTATCACTTCACGTGTTCGCAAAGAGTCTCATAGATGGCAGGACAATGCGGTTTTATGAACAGTTTTACCGTACGAGCAAGATAGTACGTTTTACGTACGATTCATAAAACTTTCAATAAAAATTTTTACAAAACTCTTTTATGGGAAATTTTACCGTTTAGCAACATGCATCATATATTTAGTGCTTGTATTTAAAAATCTAAAAGAAATAAACTTCATCTTCAGTGAACCACATTTGATTACGTAGGTTATGATTAGATTAAGACACCACATGTCTTCGAAGGCATAAGCTCCCATTTATTTGAAGCCTATGCTGCGTCTGACAAATTACGTCTTTGGATGTGGTGAAATAATGCTCGCTTTAGTATCCAGAGTGATATTTTTAGTTAAAGACAGTGAAATATGCATTTAAAAAATGAATGAAATGACAGAAAGTTTGTTTTCCATTCAACTTTGGTTTTTCTAGTGGCAGTATTAATTATGTGGCGTAAGTTCCACTGCAATTTCTTCATTTAAATATACATTTTTCAATGCCACAATAAATCATTGAGTATATTTATACGTAATCATTGAGTAAATAAAGACCAGCGCTCATAAAGAATTGTTTTTTTTTCATTTTTATAAATCTTCAAAAAATATTGCAACGAGAATAGCAACGAATTGCAACTGTGTATCGTGGTTGAAGGTCAGTGATCCGTTTCAAGGTCTAGTTTTGTATTTTATCGTGACAGCTTTTAAGCGATACAAATTATGATGAGTCATATCTAATTAGAGATGGGCCACTCTAAAAATTACCTTGGTAATTTTCGTAAATTACCGCGATATTTTTCGTAATTTACCGCAACCCCTCGTAAATTACCGTAATTTTCTAGATAATTCACCTATGTTTGAGATAATTCAAATATGTTTGAGATAATTTTTCATACAGATAAATTCCCAACATGTTCTTTTAAGCCAACTTCACATTTCCTACGTGTTTAATAATAAATTGAGGCACGTACGACTCATTTTTGGAACATTTTAATTAAATTATAACAATATAAGAGTTAAAGCTATAGAATATTCTTCGTGAAAATTTCTCATACTTTGACAAAAGAAAGCCAGATTGCGTATTGCTGCCGTAGTTATTTTTACAATTTTCAACATTTAAAATAGATTAATGTTGTATTAGGTGTGGTTTAAACATCGCAGTTCCCTTCCTATTGCTACTGGATTTCTTATTTAACTAAATATTGGATGTTAAATGCTTGAAACTAAAAAATACTGGAAAATTGCGGAAGTTTTAGAAAATTACCGCAATTTAACGTGGTTATTTACCTCTGATGAAAATTATGGTAATATTTCCATCTCTATACCAAATACGTTTTCTTCCATTAGTTGCACCTTTTAATGCCTCATAAAATGCCAGGAGAAGTAAAAATCCTGGATAGCGTGGTTGAAGATCAGTGATTGGATTCCCGGTCTAGTTCAGTTTTATTTGTGGCAATTTCTAAGCAATACTAATTGTGTTGAATTGAATATAAATGGTTTAATTCCATTAAGTTAATCTTTTAATTCCTCTAAAAATGCCACAAGTGGTAGAATTCCCGGGATGCGTGGTTGAAGATCAGTGATTGAATTCCCGGTCCAGTTGAGTTTTACTCGTGGCAATTTCTATGCAATACTAATTGTGTTGAATTGAATATAAATGGTTTAATTCCATTAATTTAATCTTTTAATGCCTCAAAAATTTGACGTAAAATTTGATGATTTTGAAATACGTGATGTAAAAATACCTGTGTAGCGTGATTGAATAAATCAATGAATTCCCTCCGTAGTTATAATATTCTCGTGACAGTTTTTAAGCAATGATATTTATGATAAATCTAATCTTAGGCATTTTCTTCCATTAATTTCATCTTTAAATGCCACAAAAAATGCGGCAAAAAGTTAAAATCCCCTGTTTCGAGCTGGTAAGTTCGTGGTTCTATTTACAGTGTACGTGGATTTAGTTTTCTGTGAATTTCTGTGCATTTTTATATGCATATTGAGTCAAATGTAATGCATTTTCTTCCATGGAATTGATCTTTTCAATGACATATTAAATCTTTAAGAACGGTTCACTCAAATTAATGGGAATTCGACGAAACTTGTTGAAAGCATTAATTATGTTTTCCTAAAGCTACCTGAATTTTTTCAAAATTATTCACCGTAGATTTCTTAGGATATTTGATGTGGAAGTGGGCATGTGAAATTATATATGGGTTCTTAAATGGGAACGCGAGGTGCGACTAGCTTTATTCATCGAAAAGAACGTTTTCTAGTTTAAGAATAATAAGAAAAACAAAAATATTTTAAATCATCAATAGAATAATGTATGACAATCATTTGGTATACTTTATTTTTAATATTATTTTTGTTTTTCTTATTATACTTAACTATAAAAAGGTTATTTTTTTATGAATTAAGCTACTCGTACCTTGTGTTCCCATTAAAAACCCATGTAATTATGTTGTCCACTTCTCGATCAAATATCTTAAGAAATCTACGGTAGATATTTTTGAAAAATATCTGGTAGATTAAAGACAACATATGTAATGTTTCCAGCAAGTTTCGTCGAATTCTCTTAAGTTCAGTAATGTATTTTTTCCATGTAATGTTTGGTCCACTTCTCGATCAAATATCTTAAGTCATCTGCGGTAAATAATTCTGAAAAAAATCAGGTAGCTTTACGAAAACATAAGTAATGCTTGCAGCAAGTTTCGTTGTATTCTCTTAAGTTGAATGAAAATACGGAACCTCTTTATGGGCAGGCCCAGTCACGTATCCGAACTAGCTTTACTCCGAGACGAAAATATGTTTTCCTTAAATAAAAATCACGGAAAAACTCCTTCGATTTCTCAGAATAATTTCCTTTCTGACTCTGTTTAAAGCGATTATCTCCTGCTCACATCCGGCGGGCAGATTGGTTACGAAGTCCACTTCGTTCCGTTCCAAGGAATTAGTCCTCGTTCCACCTCAACCCAAAAATTTCTCGTTTTCATTCAATTTCCTCCTCTTGCTTAGTAGTACGACAAGTTCCGGGAAAATTTCGTTCGGCAATGCCAACCTTACGGGGTTGATTTTTCGTGGTCTGCTTTGCTTGTAGTACCTACTGCGCGCTAAGGTTTTGTTTAACCGCTTCCCTGACGCGCCCGAGTATACTCGGGCAAAGTTATACTGATATGCAGGTGGCCTACATATCTTAAATTAAGGGGCAACATTCAGAATTTATTGAGTAATTCATTATTTATTTGGAATAAAAAATGAAGTAAAAAATATTCGGATTTGCTTCCGTTTAATGCTTCTGAATATGAAATAAAAAATATGACTTTTTGGACCATTTTTTTTTTAAAACCGTCATCGAAGTCTTTAAAACGTAAATGAATCCCAAATGATATAAAAAATATTAATCTAGCATAATTAGTAAGGAATCGTTTTTTTTTTTCGCGGGACATGAAAGTTTCAACTCTTTGATATGCCGACATTTTTGACATCCGTCTTGCTTAAAAAAATAAATAAAACATACCTGAGAAGGAATTCGTTTGACAAATGAATAATGTTATGCGCAAATTCGTTAAAGAAACTCTATTTATTGATTTTTACGGCTAAACATATCTATTATTATATTACGAATAAACGTGAAGCTTTATTAAGGAATATTGTGTTGTATCACACCACGTAGAATATCGTAGCATGGCGTAGCGTAGCATGACATAGCGTGGCATTGTGTAGCGTAGCATGGTATAACGTAGCATGGCATAGCTTAGCATAACACAGATAAGTAAAGCCTAAAAAAACATGGCATGTGTCTCATAAGTACGGGAGAGCTTATGTTTTAAAAATATGAATAAATACCAAATTATATTACAATTATTATTGTGACATAATTTGTTGGGAATCATATTTCGTGTAAGAGGTTTTACAGTTTAAATATTTAGGTGCTGAAATTTTTAATGCTGAAATCTTATCAGCACACAAAAAATAAAAAAATAATATTTTCACCTTACAATAATACTTATAATAAATACAGCACCTTTTCTTAGTCTCATGTAAAAAGCGCAGCATTCGGCGTCTATTTCTATACAAAAGTGCCCATTAATAGAAAAGAATAGATTTTTGTTTATTTTCCATCTGCAGAACATTGCATTAAAAAATAATTATACATATTAACGGAAGCTTTAGTTGGACTCCAATGTCAAGACCTGAAATATGCCCCACCATTGTTTAACATGTTCTGTTAATATTCGGTTTCCAGTGATAAAATTGCTAATTATTTCTGAAACACAAAATCAAGAAATAACATTTAATATCATCATAAAACCCAACCTTTAATGGAATCGGTAGTGGTGAAGTATTGAACTTTAAATACAATAGAATAAAAACGAAAAACATTTGAATATTGAAAAAACATTCAGCATTTTAATTTTACAGAAACTATCTTTAAACATTGTAGACAACTTAAATTTCCGTTTGGTCAGCAGTGAGTTAAATACTCTCTCCTAATATTTATTAAAAATATAATCGTGGAATTATATGTGTATTACGAATCCCCTATATAATACGAACAACAAAATCCTACCTTTCCACGTTATTTTTCTTGCAGATTGTAATTGCATTTACATGGTGTAAACCGGGATTTTGGGAGAAAAAAGGAGGAAAATATTCATTTTTTTCCTATCTGAAATACATGCAATTTTAACTGCTGACAAGAAGGGAAAACACCCGGGAAATTGGTTTAAGATGAAATAGATTCATCTTACCGCTTATGTTAACGGGTTATTTAGCTCACTACTGTGAAGATTGAAGTCAATACGTGTCCATCCCATATAAATGACGCTGCATTCGGCGTCTATTGATATGAAAAGTGTAATAAAAATATATCCATGAAATAATAATATGTATTTTGTAACTTAATTTTAATTTTGAATACCTTACGCATGACTTCGGGAAAAGCAGGATTTTTTTAAACCAACTGAACAAGAATTTGGAATCGTGTACTTCTTCGTCTTTCCAAAGATCTCAAAATATATTAACTCATTGCCGAACTACTTTTCGAGCTATTTGCCTGAAAATACAAGCTGTTTTATGCATGGGATATAGTTTATTGCTGTGCGCTCCAGAGGGAAAGAATATTTTTAAAATAATTGGAACTTATAGCACCTATAATTCGTAAAAAAAGTAACGGAGTGTAGTTCGTATTTCTTCTCAATTATTAATTAAAATTAATTCATGACTCCCCGCAGTCATTTTTGCAGAAATGCCAAGAAAACAGTCGGTTTTGTAGGCTTTGTAGCCATATAACGTGAAAATTTATTTATTTATTTAATAATAAATCCAAAAAACAGTCAAGGTGACCTTTACATCGGATAGTTAACATTAAATGACTTTACATGGAACAGCAAAAAATAAAAATCAATAAGTTATCACTCATTAAGCATAAACACTGGATACTATATCCCAGCATTAAAAAAAACAGCAAGGTAGCATGAAACAGCATCTCATAAACAACTCATCCGTTGTGACAATTTAGGTGGGAAGAAGATATGAAGGGGAATTTAGATAGGAAGTATGTTAATAGCGGTTGTGTGAAAGTTGGAAAAGAGGATGTAATGTCAATAGATGGGGTATTCAGGGAATTGTAGGTAAGAGGTAGCCGGTAGGTAAGGGATCTCTGAGTCACTGATAAACAACAAGAAAAATTAAAATTTAAATGTGAAAACTTTTACATGAGGTGAACCGGAGGGAGAACATTGATAGAAGGTCGTTAGACCTGAAGTTCATTATTCTATGAAAAAAATTGAGGTCACTAAGATTGCGGGGACGTTGCAATGGAGCGACGTCAAGTTCTGAGAGCAGATCATGCTTGGTAAGATTACGAAGAGAGGGGTTGCGGTTATTCACAATGCTGATGAAGAAGTTAAGAGGCCTTTTAAGAATTTTGAGATTTGTGGGATTTGAGGAATGAGTCAAGTTAGATACTTGAGTAGATATATTTATTTAATTAGTGAAAATATTTGTCATTTATATAACTATATGTTTGCACCATTGATGTTACATTACTTACTTAACACTTCTTACAGACGCTGAAATAAAAAAATTGGAATAAAGTCTTCATTATGACTAGGGAAGTGCGAACAACCCTAATATTCCACACATCTATCGGATGGTTTGGTTGTTTACGTGTCTAAAGATGGATCAGATCTTAGGAAATTGTCTCGTGAGAGAGAGAAAAGGACATTCCACCTTCTTCTCCACCTTTTTTCTTTAAAAAAAAAGAACGCTGGCGAGAAACCTCTAGACGTAACAGAACGAAAATCTCTTCCTCGCGTGCTGTTAGGAGAATAAAAAAAAAACATTTTTTTTAAAAAGAGAGGCATAAAAAAGCAATCAGAATGGAGACGAGAGAAAGAGAGGAATAAAAAAAGATATATATCTTTCACAAGATCGAATGTTTCCTCGCCTCGGGGACGAAAAACCTTGCGCCCCGTCGCCATGTTCCTTTTTTTTCCACGTCCATTTTGTTTTTTTTATTTTCCTCGTACAACCCGCCCGGCCACGGAACTCAATCGCTTCCCAATCGTGTTTTTTTTCTCCCCTCCTCGTTCGTATTTTCGTAGCCTCCCGACGTGTTCCTCATGTCCGTAACCTTTTCCAATCTTTCCAATTCTCGTTTTCTCATACTTCGTTCGAATCAGCGTACGTGATTTTGTCACGTTTCTCTTCTCATGAAATACCTTTTGAAACGAAATAAAAAAAACAAAACTGGCATGAACGTGAATCGATTTTTTTCACGGAAACACATCACTTCTGATGCAATGACAATATTGTCGCACATCATTATCCGAGATTTGAACAGAATAGAATATTAAAATTTTATATTCCGTGTAAAGTGTGTCCCTTATGAACATATCTACATCTACATCTACGAAGTACCGTGTTAAGCTACTGCTAGGGTGTGTGGCACGGGGTGATACCACACTAGGCATGCAGCACTCGTCCAAGCACTAATCAGAACCTCATACGTTCCCCCTGGCCGCTATAGGCGCAGACCAAAAAGCAGTCAGGAGAACAATGCGCAGTCTAACCGGAAACTGGGAGAGTGATACGTAAATGAACATGCAAACATGCAGAATAATGCAATGCACACATCTAGCGGTTAATATTACTGATACAATTAATTTATGAATGCTATGAGATACTACTTTATGAAGAGAACAAAATAATTTTGTTGTTGTAAATAAGAGTTTTGGTCTATAATTATAAAATAAATAAATAAATAAATAAATAAATAAATAAATAAATATATATATATATATATATATATATATATATATATATATATATATATATATATATATATATATAATATTTCGTTCAAACAGGTGGTGAAAGAAAGAGGATAGGAAACACATAAAATGTGATAACACAATGGTGATGTGAAGATGGAATGATGGCCGATTCCAAGTGAAAAAAATTCGTCTAGACCGGGAATTGAACCACGGACCTTCCGATTTCGCGCCGGATGCTCTGACCACTAAGCTATCTAGACTACTAAAGAAACATTGGAATCGGCGGGGGGTTTATATGAATCAAACACCCCCAAGATTAGCCCGTAAAAGTCGCCGAGAGGTGGCGCTGGGCATTTTCACTCACCGGCAGAGAAGAAATTACGTACACAGAAGAGGAAAGCAAAGTTTGAATCAGGCACACAGGCAGTGGTAAAGATACAGAACAGGCGTTTCGGGGCACGCAGAGCCCAAGAAGTAGAAATGAGCCATTCCGGCCATACAACCATTCATTCATTCACTCAAACCGCTCACAGGCGTAAATAATAAATATTTCGTTCAAACAGGTGGTGAAAGAAAGAGGATAGGAAACACATAAAATGTGATGATCTTTAGTAGTCTAGATAGCTTAATGGTCAGAGCATCCGGCGCGAAATCGGAAGGTCCGTGGTTCAATTCCCGGTCTAGACGACTTTTTTTCACTTGGAATCGGCCATCATTCCATCTTCACATCACCATTGTCTTGTCCAATTTTATGTTTCCTATCCTCTTTCTTTCACCACCTGTTTGAACGAAATATTTATTATTTACGCCTGTGAGCGGTTTGAGTGAATGAATGAATGGTTATATATATATATATATATATATATATATATATATATATATATATATATATATATATATATATAACCATTCATTCATTACTAACTCATATATATATATATATATATATATATATATATATATGAGTTAGTAATCTACATCTACGTTAACTAGCGGGGTTCTATATATGATGTTCTCCGTATCTCTCTTAAAGATTAATCTGTTCGCAATTGCTCAAGCAATCTAAGCCTAGCGCGCAGCCTCCGAGTCTCTAGCGGCTCCCAGCCTAATTCGTTTAACATCTGTGTAACAATGCTGTCTGTACGCCCGTAGCAGTTTCTGACGAATCGCGCAGCTTTCCTTTGTATTTTATTAACTTCCCGGATTAAGTCTTTCTGCACCGGATCCCATATGCTAGCTGCCTATTCAAGGTGTGGCCGGACGAGTGCGAAATAGCACCTCTCTATTTTACTTTTTCATCCGAAAATCTTCCCACAATATACGCTTGACGAATCCTAGCTTCTTCACAGCTCTACCACAAATATTTCTTATACGTGTTCCCCACGATAGGTCCGAAGTCATCGTAACTCCCAGATACTTCACTTCATCTGTCGTCTTTATGTTAACACCATCCACAGCATATACATGGGGATAGTTGGACGACCTCCGCAAGAAATGTACCGCCGTGCATTTGCTCAGACTAAGTTCGAGTCCCCACTCTTGGCTCCGCACATGAACGTTGTTTAAATCCGGTGACAGAGTTTCAAAGTCATAGTGATCACTAATTTCACGATAGATGACAGCGTCGTCGGAAAATAAACGTATTTTACTGCTAATTCGAGAGCATAGGTCATTTATGTATATAATGAACAAAAGGGGGCCGATTACGCTTCCTTGTGGGACACCTGATGTCACTTTAACTACATCAGAGCTAATTCCGTCAAGAAGCTAATTCCGTCAAGAAGTTAAGTACTAAGTAAGTTCCGTTAAGAATTTACAGTAATGATGTTATGTTATTAAAGACAAGTGAAAATTCTACTGCACCTATTGACGGTGGGAGTTTCATATGATTTATCTATCGTTACTTGTGCGATTCCTTATTGTTCGTGGAAAAAATAGCATTTTAAATCTATCGGTTCTGCAGTCGATTTCCTTAATCTTATTCCTGTGATCGCTACTCCCTTTTCGTTGAAATACGTACGTTGAACAACGTAGTTCATATTAACTGTTAGCATCCAACATAAACTGGAAGTTCTTACCCGAAGTTGATTGAGTCCTCTTACCCCTACCTATTGATTTCTACCATTTTTATACAACTTATTCCCCTTACCCATTGGAACACTCGTTGAAGACCCATAAAGTTTATCCATTAAAAACTCTATGGGTCTAAAGACATGGACATTTATAGGGGATCACATTCTCTATAGGTGTCCCCATTGAAGACCCATAGAAATATAGATTACCGCCATAGAGAGCATAAAATCTCTATAAAGAATTTCATGTCCCTCTAGGAATATTCAATGGGGAAATTTTCATAGGAATGAACATGTTCATAGGTGTCTAATTTCCTTGAATTTAATTCAATTGTTTCCAGCACTAGGCTAAACTTTCATTCACTTGTGACAAAATTATATTACTGTGCATTACCTTTTTCAGAACTGCTTCAAAACTAATGATTCTAATTTGCTAGGATGCCAGTATTTTTGAAACTTATTTTTTTAAATGTGAACGTCATAAAATGGTGTTAGGTGCAAAATGACTTTTGACGTCAAAGTCCCCAATTCAATCTCAATCGTAATCACTAAATAGGCCCTGGAACTATTTACAGCTTTGGTCGCGTTGGTCTCCGTCATCGTTTACGTCGAATATTCAATGCCACGCCAAATTTACAATGATAAATACATGTAATATGGTGCACCAGCCTGGGGGAGGGGTGTGATATGATCAGGTCCAGCGCATCATCACTAATTTCGAGTATTTTTAGGTTCTTCACAAGGTAATTCCCATTTTAAAGTCGATATATATGATCATATTACATCAACCCTTTCATCTTCTCTCAATCTTTTGGGATAGGGTCTCCATAAAATGACTCCTTTCATTCAATGTTATTTTAATGTACTATTCATTAAATGCACTTCATTTTATGAACTGTTCTATTAAATAACTGTTCTTTTTATTAACTCACCCTAGTAGCAGAGGACGTTGTCCAAACGTTGCATCAACGTCCAAGCACGTTATCACATCACGTTGCCGCAACGTTGCATCAACGTCCAAACACAACGTTATCACATCACGTTGCCACAACGTTGCATCAACGTCCAAGCATAACGTTATCACATCACGTTGCCACGACGTTGCATCAACGTCCAAACACAACGTTATCACATCACGTTGCCGCAACGTTGCATCAACGTCCAAACACAACGTTATCACATCACGTTGCCACAACGTTGCATCAACGTCCAAACACAACGTTATCACATCACGTTGCCACAACGTTGCATCAACGTCCAAGCACAACGTTATCACATCACGTTGCCACAACGTTGCATCAACGTCCAAACACAACGTTATCAGTCGACGTTGAATCAGCGTGCATGCAACGTTGACGTCAGCTATGATTTAAATTATACTTTATCTATAATTATACCACAAGGGTTGGCCAACTGCGGAACTTTGCATTCGTGCACGTGAACATTGTCTTCACGTATAAATATATATTTCATTTTGAATAATTTATTCTACTAGTTAGTTTTCTGCTTGTGAATGTGAACAAACATGTGGTAATTGGAAAAAATCTTGTTTATTCTCAGTAATATTGCATTTACATTTATACTATGTGGTAATATAGGTTTCATTTATTTAATGCCTGATAACTGTTATCGTGATTGAATGGTATTTCCTCTAACCATAATCACGTAATGGCAATTCAAAAATTAATTCTCGAAGCCACATTAATCCACGGGAGTGGCGATATATATACGACTTTCAAGACGTAAGATTTAATATCTAGGGCAAGGATGTGCGCTTAGAGCCGTAGGACGTACCTTGAGTAGAGAGATACAAAGTCGTAAGGTAGATACAAGGTAGGATAATACAAGGTAGGATGACTTATCTCATCGCGTGATAGTAAGATGCATAGTATTTAAGACGTGAATTCCCTTTTTTACTTTGAGAGGGCAGGGAAGCGTCAGTGGATAGGGCAAGGGAGTTTTAAAGGAGAAAGTTTTACCTGAGTAACTAGGAAAGAACCGTCTGTTGACAAATTATTAATGTTAATTATGGGATAATTTCATTGATGGCTAAAGCTAGGGAAATATTTAAACGTTGCCTTAAAAATGTTGCACCGTTAACGTTGCAGCGATGTTGCTGTGATAACGTTGCAGTAACGTGGTTTTTCGGGAAATTTGGATGATGAGACAACGTGTATGCAACGTTGCGACAATCAACATCAACGCTGTGTGAACTTGTACCTTTTCCCATTGTAACGTTGTCACAGCGTTGTGACAACGTCCTCTGCTACTAGGGCAGTATTCGATACGCTGGGCATTTATTGCAAAGAGCATCAAAACTCGGTTCATATTCTTACACTGTTCATTGAATGAACTGTTCTTTTGAATTGATGTTCATTTTATGAACTCAGCGTTCAATAAACTCAGCATTTATTGCACGACACATCAAAACTCGGTTCATATTCATACGTTGCTCATTGAATGAACTGTTCTTTTAAACCACTGTTCATTTTGTGATCAGTGTGATCAATTATCTCAGCATTTATTGCATGACACATCAATACTCTGTTCATATTATTACACTATCAACTAAGTCAACTGTTCCTTTAAATCGCACTTCATTTTATAAGCTCAGCGTTCAATAAACTGAGCTTTTATTGCACAGCGCATCAATACTTGGTTCATATTATTAAATTGTTCAATAAATGAACTGTTCTTTTAAATTGTTGCTCAATGACCTGTTCTTTTAAATTGCTGTTCATTTTATGAGATCAGCGTTCAATAAACTGAGCTTTTATTGTACAGCGCATCAATGATCGGTTCATATTATTACATTGTTCAATAAATGAACTGTTCTTTTAAATTTCTGCTTAAGAAACTGTTCTTTTAAATTGCTGTTCATTATATGAGCTCAGCGTTCAATAAACTGAGCTTTTATTGCACTGTGCATCAGTACTCGGTTCATACTATTACATTGTTCAATAAATGAACTGTTCTTTTAAATTGCTGCTCGATGAACTGTTCTTTTTAATTGCTGTTCATTTTATGAGCTCAGCGTTCAATAAGCTGAGCTTTTATTGCAGAGCGCATCAGTACTGGGTTAATCTTATTACACTGTTCACTAGATGAACTGTTCTTTACAATTACTGCTTAATGAACTGCTCTTTTAAATTGCTGTTCATTTTATGAGCTCGTCGTTCAATAAACTGAGTTTTTATTGCACAGCGCATCAATACTCGGTTCATACTATTACATTGTTCACTGAATGAACTGTTCTTTTAAATTGCTGCTTAATGAACTGTTCTTTTAAATTGCTGTTCATTTTATGAGCTCGGCGTTCAATAAACTGATCTTTTATTGCACAGCGCATCAATAATACTCGGTTCACATCCTATATCCATCCACCCATCTTCACTCTTTCTTTCCACCGAGGACGCCACCTTCAAAAAACATCTCCGGTCCCACCTTCTCCACGTATATAAGGTGGTGCCCTGAGGGGGTTAAATCTTTAAGACGTTCTCTCCAGTGTTGGGCCGAAAGGAAAAGGACCGGATAAAAAGATAGGGAGAGAGAGGGAGAGTTATAAAAAAATCGTCTCGGAGGGGGATGGGGAAATAAGTGATGGGAAAATTGGGATAATTTTCCGCCCCAATCTTCTGTTATTATTTTTTTATGTCTCGGTCTTATTTCACGCGCCCTAAGAACCATCAAACAGAGAGAGAGAGACTGTCTTACCACCTCCTCCCACCCAACCAACCCAAACCTCTCAACCCAAACCCCCCAACAGCCACATTGCCTTGGTAACTCCGGGACGGCCGTGGAATCGGTCCATTACGTGCTTCACAAATCCAGACCTTTTTCTAAACGGCGTTGCCAACTCTACAGATAATATTTCGTTACCACGGAAGAATTTGTAGTGCGACAAAGGTGTTGTCGAGCAAAGCCTTGTGAAGTATAAACCACTTCTACACATTGAAGTTGACTTCTATTGCAAGTAGCGAGTGCAGCAAAGTATCGATTTCTATCGCTACTTTCAGGGCATAGCTCTGCTTACAAATTACTTCCGGGTAATCTACAAACAAATGAATAGCGTAACTAAGGAGGCGAAAGGAGGTAAAATCAAACAACCAATGAATCATCTTAAATCAAAACCCCACAAGCACTACAACCTTATATTATTACGTTAACATATAATAGTAAAACAATATCATTGTAGACATTTCTATAGTTCACTATGAGTTGAATATTTGTTGATTATATCATTAAATACTTCATGATATAATCAATTACACGAAATATTTTGTTTTCATGAACGGAAAACATTATCATATTTCAATCGTAAAGAATTTCAGACGTAATATATTTAACTGTGGTTTTTTTCAACTGAGACGAACCAGGCAGAATATTTCACCGTATGTTTTGCGATACTATCGATGAATCGAAATGCTAATTGCAGGCAAAATAGAAGACAGTATATATTCCTTGCAAGTGCGAACCACATTCGATTAGTTCCGCTATCGACTCCTACTGCCATCGAAGTACGTGCTCAATACACATCGAAGTACCACTTGCACTTGCGGCTTGCAAGGCTAGGTACTGTCATGGAAGTAACTTCCATGTGTGTAAAGCCGCCTTAACATTGATGGATCGATGTATCGCATCGAAGCAGCGCTTTATTCATGCGATGCGAAATGCGAAAAAAAATTAAAATATGTATAATTCTCTCAAAAATTTGTTCTTCACAAAACGATTTGAGGGTGTTCAGTTTGAGTTGATATTGTACTCATACAACAATGTTTATCAAAATCTGAGACCCTAAAGGGACAAACGTTTGATGAATTGAGGTGCAATGACCCATTTATATATTTTAACTCCGTAAATTAGATAAAATTGAAGCACTGACAATATTTAAAAAAAAATCGTAAATAAATTAGTTTTCGGAAAACGATACAATTCCTGTCTCGTCACTTAATAATCCTGATTGGAAAATGACACCATCGATTTATATCGCTACTCGCAGGGCAGTGCTTTGCTTACACATTACTTCCGGGTAATCTGCAAACAAATGAATAGCGGAATTAAGGAAGGGAAAGGAAGTAAAATAAAAAACAATAAATAAATGAAGACCCTACCGATAATACAGTCGTATGTGAATACGTACATTTTTACATATACTTATTGTAAAACAGTATTATTATTATTATTATACACATTTCTACAGTTCACTTTGGGTTAAATATTTGTTGATTGTATCATTTAATACTTCATTATACACTATTCAATGATACGAAATATTTTGTTTTCATGAACAGAAAAAATTATCAAATTCCAATCGTAAGAAAATACTAATTTAATATATTTAACTGTGGTTTTTCAATTGGGCTGAACCAGGCAGAATATTTCACATGATGTTTTGCTATACTATCGCTGAATATAAGTGCTACTTGCAGACAAAATAGAAGCCTTTGTCTATTTTCCTTGCAAGTGCAAACCGTAGTCGATAAGTTCCGCTTTCGACCCTTACTGCCATCGAAGTACGTGCTTAATACACATCGAAGTACCACTTGCACTTGCGGCTTGCAAGGCTAAGTACTGTCATGGAAGTAACTTCCATGTGTAAAGCCGCCTTTAGAAGTATACTTAATGAAATACTTGGCATTGGTTGGGATTCCACATACTTCATATAACTCATATCATATAAGACGAGAATCAATTTAAAAATGATAAACTTCAATCTTTTGTGTATTTGATAAAATATAGTTCAACCCTCTATTCTCTATTGAAGGTGGTATTAGCGAGATATACTTCCCTAGTCATAATGGAGACTATATTAAAATTTTATTCTTTGATTTCAGCGTCTGTAAGGAGTATGAAATAAGTATTATAATATTGATGGCGGAAATATATAGTTATATATGACCAAAATTCTCAGCAATTAAATAAATAAAGCTGCATAAGTCTCTAACTTGACTCATTTTTTCCCGCCGTACGGATGAAAACCCTTCAAAACGGCTGGTTTTTAAAATTGCGATTCTGTAAAAATTACTGTGGCGAGTAATAGATTATATTTTAATAAAAGTTGAGAAGACATGCAATCTATACACCGGTAGTTTTTTGACGTAATCTAGGTGATAGAAGTTCCTAATTTGATTAATATTCTCCTACTCTGGAGCGCATAGCCATAATCTATCCCATATTTATGAAACATCTTATATTTACAGGCTAATTGCTCGAAAAGTAGTTCGACAAGGGGTTGATATATTTTGATATAATTGGAAAGGTGAGAGTTTTTTCTTTAAAATGAAGTCAAATTCATCAAATTCTAGGTGAAGTGATTTTCGCTCAAACTACCTTAACATAGTTTTTTTAAAGCAAAAAAATAAACCACCGAACAATACCCAATGCTTAGCATTCATACAATAGAGTGTTTCCACAATTTATGGAAACTATGTTACATTGTGTTTTGGTGCGTAAAAACCATAAATCCAAAATTCTACTGTCGTAACTTTCCTACTTTTTAAACAATAAGCGATTTAAAATCATATTTTGAACCTTGCGCACAAACGGACCGCGGCCATATTGAATCTGCTGTGACGTAATCGCCCCTACTCGACAATCGCTGCCGGGTTTGTTTACATTCGTTCTGTGTTGTATTCACTGCCTTGTGTGGTAAATATCCTTTTCTACAGGCTAAATAGTTCCATAAATTACCATGTAGATGCCTGATGATATCAATTAACAATTACTGCGAAAAAGAAGAGCTACGAAGAGTATTGTTTCGTGTCATAATGCAATGTTGCTCAGGAAATCTCCATTGTTTAAAGCGTCCACACCCGGAAGATTATTGGAACTTGCCTTTGCGAATCCAACTTTTATGATGAGCACCAACTTTTTATTTCAAATATCGAAATAACTTCGAAAAGGCAAATATACTATTTCACTCTCAACGCACAGATAGGCTATTTATTCGCTTCTGCTAATATGGGAGATGACGTCACACTACTAAGAACCAATGGTTGGGCGTTTAGACCTAGGCAATTTCGATGCTAAAACAATGCATATTAAAAGCTATTTATTAAATTAATTAGTAGGAATTATACCTTGGTATTTCGTACGTGGCATTTCGAAACCAAACACTACTCGCTACAGTTAATTTCAACAAAATACCTCACTTACTCAAATAGTCTATTGCGATGACTTCCATCGATAACTCACTTTTAAAATGAGATTGCATATAATTCTTAGTAAAGCATTCTTCAATTGTTTTTTTTTACATATTAAAAATCTTATTAATCAACATTCCCCGCAAAGAAACGAAGTCAAATCGAATGGAATCAATATCTCCGTGTGTCTAATATATATGTTCCGACACTAACTTCTCATAAATGTACAACAGAAGGTAGATATTCTCGCTTTATATCCGATAATGCGTCCACGTATGACTCTGTAATACTTCAACAAGAATATGAAAAAAATATGCAATTGGACATGTGTCCGGAAACGCACCGTTATAGGTATAGCAAAACTTGGTGGCACACACCAGCGGAGAATCAGAGATCACCTAGGGTTAATCAATCGTTGATGAGCGGAAAAAGGTACCGAAGGCCTCCCGGACTGACATCTGGAGGAAGACTCGGCCACTTAATCCCAAATATCTTGTGTGCCACCAAGTTTCGCTACACCTATACCCAGATATATGTCTGCATGCGTTTTTACTGAAACCGCACTAAATAAAAAACTGTAAATGGTAAAAACTGGTTGAATGAAAAAACTGGTGAAATTTGGTTTATACGTTAATAGCAATGTTTAAAACTAGCCTACGATATTTAATTATTTTCTGAAACACAGTTTCAAAATGGCGGACAGTCAAACTTTTTAATCCTTTATATCTTTAA
Organism: Pyrrhosoma nymphula; assembly: GCA_963573305.1. Lineage (NCBI taxonomy): Eukaryota > Metazoa > Arthropoda > Insecta > Odonata > Coenagrionidae > Pyrrhosoma > Pyrrhosoma nymphula. The sequence continues at coordinate 37,546,759 of OY754340.1, read as the reverse complement.
AAGCAGAAATCGTATTGGAAGAGTTCAAGTATAAAAAAGTTGCGCCTTTTATTTACAAATAAAATAGTATCAATAAAGTTTGCATACCTACTATATCAATGATATGGTCAGCAGATTTTCAAACCAATGTCTTAAGTGTTTAATCACTGTTAACTAACACATTTGTAAATCATATCTTAAAATAATAAAGAGTCATTTTAGAAACACCCAGTACACAAAGGCAATAGCAAGGGTAAAGTATAGGAGGAAGCAACATGGCGGACATTTCGGTTGCCATGGTTACAGTTTGATGACGTCATGGTCTCGCCATTATACCACAATGGCCACGACGAATAAACGGATTTTCTAATTTCTTTTCTATGTTATGTCGACGGTCCTTACTCTGATTTTCTCTTATTTGCTTCCTTTACGTCTCCTTTAGGCTTCGCACGATGTTTTCTTATTTCATTCTTTCATTGTCATTCCTTTTTCCCTTTCATATCTCATCCTCTGTGCTGTTTTTCATTCCTCAAAATATTTTTTTCCTTTTTTTTTCAAAAAAAAAATAAAATAAACCTGTCTCTCTTACCCCGACTTTCGAGTCACGTAGGAACGTTAAAAAAAACATAAAAAATAAGTGTGTGTCGAAACTAGTTTCGTGCTTTCGCCTACTTTTTTTCCTCTCTTCACTTGTTTCGCTAATTTTTTTTTTTGGAGATTATCTCGCGGTCCGTGCACCAGGAGGCGCAGTGGTTGTGGTGAGTAAAAGGGGCGTGGCTTACCACTCCTTTTTCCTCCGCTGGAAGAAAAAAAACTTCGCTCATTGGTGGCTGAGCGAAAAATGTTTTCTTTTTTCATATATTATTTTTTCCCCGAAGAAGGTGTTCCTTATTTTTTATTTTTTTAACCTGTGACGTGTTTCACTGACCCATTGAAGGGGGAGATCACGTGACCTTTTGACGGTCTCTTGAGTTCGAAATCGACAGTGGAAAAATCTCTCGTCTTATTATTTAATTTTTCATGAATGCCTTGAAGGCGAGATTACAATGGACGATTTCTGACGTGATCGGAAAGAACGTCCGCATTGAGCGGCGGTACTGAATCTTCCCGTCAAAGGAATAGTGCATTACGATTGACTGGAATATCAGTTCCGATTCTTGACCGTATTCGCAAACGAGAGTTTCAAAACGGTTACGATAGAGTTGTTTATATTATAGTTAAACAGTAAGTTGGGCTTTCTGGAAATGTAATTTGTAATGAAATATCGAAGCAATGCTCTCTTTTTTGATTAGCTTCCGTTAACGTAGCGTAGTGACGGACGAATTAGACTTCGCAAAGGTTCGCTTGACGTCCGCGGACTGCGCCGCCTACATCCGACCAACGTAATAATGTGTTCTCCACTACGTACAATCACCAAGCTTGGCGACCGAAAATACGTCCGTTTCAGTCACGTTAAGTGACGTATATCGTAATCCCGTCCATTCCGACCATCTAAAACCTAACGTGCGACCATTGTAATAATGAGTTTTCCACTACGTCTTAATAACCAAGCTTGGCGAACGAAAATACGTCCGTTTCAGTCACGTTAAGTGACGTTTATCGTAATCCCGTCTATTCCGACCATCCAAAACCTAGCGTGTTACCATCCTAATAATGGGTTCTCCACTACATCACAATCATCAAGCTTGGCGAACGAAAATACGTCAGTTTCAGTCACGTCAACTGACGCCTATCGTAATCCTGTCCATGTGGTGGTCATCATCAATCATTCATTGCTCGATCATCGTCAGGTAGGTCAGAATGACCAATGAACGCCGTCCAGCAATGAATTCTAAGTGTCTGTTATAGGCAGCAAATATTTATATGTATGCATTGCGATTAGTGGACTCAATTTGTATATTCTTCTCTCCAACTTAGGACCATTTCTTCACAAGCATCCTACTTCAATTTATCTTCTTAGGGAACACCCTACTTCAATTTATCTTATCAAGTAACAATCCTCTTTTTCTTAGTACATACGTCATTAGGGAACCAATAAATATATTACAAATTACTGACAAGTTTGCAAAATTAGTCAAATTTAGATAAGGTAAGATAGATAAGATAAAGTTTATTTACTCTGGGACTATATAATCCCATGGAGCACAAGTACATGGCATTTGCATTTTATTATATTTTAAGCTGCTGATAAGATTTACAAAAACAAGGTAAAGTAATAGCTACATAATGACATGCAGGAGACATAATATTATATGTTGGTATTACATAAAAATATTAAATTACGTAAAAATATTAAAGACATATCACTTACTTACACTTTGTATAAACAACCACTAATATTACATAATTTACAAAGAATATAAAACAAATAAATAAGTAAATGATACATTTTTATATACTACTAATATTTAGAACATAAGTACTCTTTCAGAGCTCTCTTGAATACATACACAAGATGTCAACGTCTTTATTATATTCTGAGGAAGAGAATTACACAATTTACACGATGTTACGTAAAATGATTCATTGTAAGTAGTTGTTCTGTGGCATGGTATTATTAAATTCGAATTATTTCTAGTCATTCGCTATTTAAGTCATAATTATTATTATTTTTTATTAAAGTGCCTATAAGACATATACAAACTAGGTCCTTCTTAGCCACATGTCTTATCAGGAAGTTCCTTATTTAATTGCAGAGTGGCCAGTTACAAATATTTGAATTCAGACATTTATTACAAAGAATCGTACATGTTGTAGTATTAGAATACTAATATTTTAATATCATTTCTTATAAATGTATTTACAAGGATCATTCCATCTTTAAGTTTACGTATTTGTATTATTATAATATTATCAGATAATTTAACATAGTTTATAAAACATCAATTGACAGATCTCTCCAATGGATGTTTTTATTTTAAATTTAACATTTAATTATCCAAACGATTCTAAATATTTTAAGTTATTGGGTAAACCATTGAGAATCATTGGTCCCTTAACAAATTTTACGGTTAATTTCCTACTAGTTAACCGTATTATAGACATAAATTTAGTAAAAGTGACAGAATTTGTTGATAAATAAATAAATGGAAGTGATCTGTGTTGCCAACACATGGGTTGCCTGTCAACAAACATGAGTTGTGACGGTTTCAATCATTTGTTATGTTCAAAATTGCGTTTTCTATTAGGTTTACGTATGTCGTTATGCCACCGGCCAAGCGTCATTGATTTGTAAACCATGTATGGAGATTAATATCAAAGGAAAGAAAACATGTGTCACTTCCTTTTTCTGTCACACGTCTCGGCAAGTTTGCGTGCTAGTAATCTTGTTGGTTTTTATATATCCCCAAGGATTCCTTCCCCTTTAACAATCGCTCAATCGTTCCTGGAATCGGTAGTCTTGTTTATCTGTCAATTTTCACGAGGCTGTCGATTGCTCTCTTTCTCCCCACCGATATATCGACAGCGCTAAAAATGTCGATTGATATAAAAAAAAGTCTATATATTTCCCTCGTATTATATTCCTATAAAACAGATCGATGTTGGTTTGGAGCGGTTGACGAGACAAAAACCAGGATTGAAGTCCGTAATTTATGTTTTCGGATTCGATTCAAACATATCTCTCTTACTAAGAGAAAAGTCTACGTAAGGGTATCGATATCGATGAAAAGTCGACGCAAAAAATCGATTCATTTTACGATAAATTAAGGATGTTCCGCCGCCTGACTGTGTGACTCAAAACAAATACTAAATTCCACATTTTTTATATTTTGTCCAAAACATCCTGCTTTCACTGATGCAATGCGTTACCATTAGAAACCCAAAAGTAAAGTAGAAAAAATGTACAGATTATTCCACGAATGTATTTTAAATGAGCACTTTTTTTCAGCCATAGGAGCCGACTGCAGTGCCATATCCTACGAATTACCGCATTTTGACTTCAATTACGGCATTAATTCTTCAATAACTAATGAAATAAGGTGGTAATATGCCTATATTACATTTTTATTCAATTTATCTGGATTATTTCCTTCTTATAAATAGTTTTCCGTGAAAATGGCATTAGTATTTGATGGAAAAATACTATTGTATTCCCCTTGTTTCTTTCATACCTACTCCCATTGAATACCATGTCGTATTTCAAGTTCAATTATAGAGTAATATAGGAAAGGTATTATTCTGTTGTTTATATCAGATAGAGGATAACTTTTTCTACAAGTAGACATAATTTTGATAATATTTGATAATTTAAGTCATTTTACGATGGAACTACCTTAATATTTATTGATTCCAAGGGCAAGTCAATCTTTGCTGACAACTGACTGACGGGAAACGTCTTTCACTGCGGGTCCGGTATGTGGGGAAACCTACACACAACCTTGTGTACACCTACCAAACAAATCTTAATAACTTTAAAAAAAATTTAGCATGTGACATCACGCGTTGCTACAATAAAGTCAACAATATGTGGTGCAAATTAACGGTTGGCCGCTCATGGATACTTTGTATAGCTTGAGAGAGCATGCACTATAGATCTCATGTGAGATATGATTCAGATTATTATAAGTACTATAATGTAGTTTACTAAAAGCGTTAATAGCCGTAGAAATGTAAGAAATATACGATGAGAAAGAATTGAATTTGGGTTACTTTTGTCGAAATTTTCAAACTCGTCCAAGTATATTTTCAAAACAAGTAAATAAGTGTCACCAACGGTTACAAAGTGAAAGAACACTAAATGGGGGATACATAGAGACCTCTTTAAGGTGGTATGAGTGCGAAATAGTTCCCTAGTCATAATGGAGACCATATTCAGATTTTATTTTTTGATTTCAGCGTCTGTAAGAAGTTTGAAATAAATACTGTAGTATTAATGGCGCATAGACATAGTTAAATATGATTAAAATTCTCAGTAATTAAATAAATAAAGCTGCATAAGTCTCTAACTTGACTCATTTTTTCCCGCCGTACGGCTGAAAACCCTTCAAAACGGCTGGTTTTTAAAATTGCGATTCTGTAAAAATTACTTCGGTGAGTAATAGATTATTTTTTCATAAATAGTTGATAAAACATGCAATCTATACACCGTTAGTTTATTGACGAAATTTAGGTTCTATAAATTCCTAATTTGTTTAATATTCTGACACTCTGGAGCGCACAGACATAATCTATCCCAATGTAAAAAACACCTTATATTTTGAGACAAATAGCTCTAAAAGTAGTTCGGCAAGGGGTTTATATTTATTGATATCATTGGAAAGATGGGAGTTTTCTTACTTTTAAATGAGGCCAAATTTATCAAATTATAGGCGAAGTGATTTTTCGGCGAGTGAACTACCATTAGACAGCAACAGAATGATTTTAGCGAGGCAGCGTTGAATATTACTGGCGTACAATAGTCCAGCGAACGCCGTAAGCCCAAGTCTTGCACATCACGCCACAATAACACAAAGTAAGGAAACAGTTACTGTGTTTCATAACTTAAAAAATATTCGTAAATTATTTCTGTCGTGTGATGACTAAATGTTATACGTCCGTTTTTTTTTGTTGCAAAATTAAGTTATAATTACAGTTGGATTTGGAAAGTTAAACAAATATTATAACGACCGTTTTATAAATCTATTACGAAAAAATGAGACCTATACTTTGAGGATCTGATTTTTCATAGCCTACTAAACTTAAAAAACTATTCTCCTGCAATATTAACAAAAAATGACACATAATATTTAGCCATCCTACCACATATTTGAAATATATATTTAAAATGTCATATTTCGATATCTAGTTATCTTGTTTTCATTATTTATACTATTATTATGTATTGTTATTATTTTCTGCAAAACAATATATACTTTTCGCGTATATGTGGGACCAATCGATTCTTTAAACCCTTAACTGCCAACACTCAGGTAGATCGGATAAACGGTTTTCGATAATTCATAACACTACCTGAATTACCTCGGCGCTAAAATAAAGGGCTAAAATATCTCTAAGAATGTTAAATTTAGCTTCTTTCTGATGGTAAAAAGAACGAAGAATTTTAAGAGAGCTTTTAGCTGACAAAAAAACTGTCGTCAACACTGGAAATGTTGAGTAGAAAGAGTGTTTGGTAATTGTTTATTATTGTATCCTAAATCATAATTGTGTCATTCACATGAACAATGAAAACATAATTTTGGAAATAATTTATGGATTTAACATGGCTTTCTGGTAATGTTTTAATGATTTTAACCGAGAAAGGTTATGTTCCCCTGTCCTGATGTATTAAATGAATTGCAATGCACCTTTAACATTTGGTTGTGTATTATCACAAAAATATTTTGATAGAATTTATTAGTACACAATCAAAAATTAATTTTTACTATCTTTCTGTAACTCATATCATGTTGTAAAAGGAGAATCTATTGAAGAAATGAAAAACTTCATTCTTTATGTATCTGATAAAATAAATTTCAGCTCTCTATCTTGAGTGAAAGTAGGTTTAAAAAACAGATAAAATGAAACCACGGCACACAAAACCCAATGCTTAGCATTCCTATAATCAGCTTAACTAAGCAAAAATTAATTCAAAATGCGTTATTAAATCTGGTTGTCAAGGAAATATGATAATGTTGATTTCAGAGAAAAACATGCGTTTTTGCAGTTAAAAACGTGATTATCAGAAAAATACGAATCGGAAAAGATAATTGATTGAAATAGTTATAAACTTCATTCTTTTAGCCATTTGATTAAAAGAATTCCAACCCTCTATTAAGAGTGGAAGTGATTTAAAAATGAAATAAATGAAACCACTGCAGAAAACCCAATATATAGCGTAGACCACCAAATGGCCCTTTTTGGGACTTTTTGAAGCCCTGAGATATTTTTAAAATGTCTTACAATGTTCGTACTGTCTAGAACTATTAGTCTGCAAAATATCAGCACGATTGGAGCTAAACTAGATTTTTATAAAATACAAACATGCATTTTCATATATATAGATAGCACGTAGATATGCTTATTGCTCCCTTTAAATGTTATGCCTGTTGCTAAACGGTAAAACTTTCCATAAAAGAGTTTTATAAAATTTCTTATTGAAACTTTTATGAATCGTAAGTAAAACGCACTTGCTTGCTAGAACGGTAAAACTATTCATAAAATCGCAATGTCCTGCCATCTATGAGACGCTTTGCGAACACGTGAAGTGATAAATGATTTTATCACTTCACGTGTTCGACACTTTATTTTTAGATGACTGTTAGGTTAATTACTATATATGTATTGTTTATTACTTATACTTTCTGATCACATACTCAACGGTGCAATAAGGCTCTTATTAACGCATTCTTCTTCTAAACAACAAGAAGGACATTACTGCCTCTCAACGTACTCCATGAACTACTTTCAGCCATGTTTGTTTACGTTTTACTTGTTTGGTTTCCCATGGATACGAGATTATTATTATCAACGCGATGACCGGAACGTCTCATTGGTTGTTGCATAAAACGGTTTTATGGAAAAAGAACCTGTCCTATTCCGTAAAACGTTTTATAAAACTCGGGTTTATAAAACGGTTTTATCGTTAGCAAGCTCATTTTTATAAAATTAGTCCGTTTTATAAAATGTTTTACCGAAAATTTTACCTTGAGTAACAGGTGTTAGGATGATGGCTATTACTTAAAATTATCATCATATCTTCTAGTAACATTGCTGTTAGAATAAAAATCATTTGGTATCTTGGTATATTTTTAATAGATATAAATATAGCTAATAGGTCAGATAATAATTTGTTTTTTCTATTTGTCCTTGCGTATTTGGTAAAGTTTGATTGAATGATCGAGAAGAAATATTAAAAATTTAATATCCCAACGTTTTACGAGCATCGGGTTTCAAAAACCTCTCTCCACTGTGTTCTCAGAATCCGAAAGGTTATTACGTTGAATAAAATGGCCTGATTTTCATTTTTTAAGAAACTGGTAAGGCTCATTATACACATCATTTCATAAATTTAATTTTTTTTTCTTTCCCGAATATCTGGTCTTGGTCTCTGTCTTATGGCTTCTCTAACTTGTTCGTAATTTTTTTTATTAACCCCCACTTCCCCCAACTCCTTACGCATTCTACATCTCGTCGTCGTCAAGGCAACCGCCGGCGGCTGTTTATCAAATAATGAAAAAAAAAAGAATAACGAAATCGGTCACGCGACGCGAAAGAAACAGCGGACGATCCCCGTGCGTGTTTTCCGAGTAAATCCTCTTTAAAATATAATTTTAGTTGACTATAAAAGTTTTTTTTAAATATTTTTTTCTGAAACATAAATATATACGAAATCTGGAAAAGATTTTTTGACTGGGATTCCTATTTTTTTTGAGGGAATCGTATTTGGGGAAAAATACATTTTGGCCATTTTTTTAATGGAGTTTTTTTTTTTTAAAGATGTTTAAACTAGTAAGTGCGTGATTCTAATTGGGTACCGGATGTGACAGTTGTTTCGTCAATAGCAGCAGGTTAACATGGTGGCATTTCCGCTTTCCTTTCATGCATCAAATGTGTTCCTTTCTTAGGATTCGTACCTTTATCCTGATTTTTTAAGGGTCCTTCCTTCCCATAGGGTTTTCCCTGGACATCTTAGGGTACTATACATTTCAAGGGAGTGAAAAAACTTATTTAACCATCACATACAGTTGATTCATATTCAACCAGAATGATATTTTTAAATCGCTTATGCCATTCTTTGTTCAATCCCTAATAAATTAGGGGGAGTAATTGCAATAGTTATGTCAATTGCAATCCTATTTATTCAAATGGTATTTATTGTTGACCTCTTTTGTTTAATAAGGTGCAAATTTCATGAGTTAAGGTCAAATAATTTTTTTATTTTTAAACTTTTGCCGACGTATCGGATTTTGATTCATTCATCTTATTGGATATAAACAATGATGTATGATGATAAATGATTGACAGTTCTGTTTTGGTTACATAATTGTAAATTTACAGACATTAAATATAAAAATACATAGGCATAGACATATTCAAGATTTTTACCTTTTAAAGTTTGGCGCTGTTTTTATTTATTTACAATTTCGATTTGGTTGCTAGGATATATTTCTTTGTTGAAAAATTATGTCATTTATTAAATTATGATAAATTTTGCTTAGATAAGTAATGTCTGTTCATTTATTGCAACTTTTTTTATTTCTGGATATACATGGTACATTTCTTTGAATAATCTATTTGATTAATATTGGTTCCGAGTCTAAAATGTTGGCCTCTTCGGAATTAAATGAGTGACTATTTGTAATTGCATGATTTGCACACTTTTGGGAAGTGACATCTGAAAAATCTATCGATACTTCAGACACTAAATTTTCATTCTGACGCTCGAGAGGCTTTTCGTTATTTTTTTATTATTAGATAATAAAGTTAAATAAATTATTATTGCGCCGAAACACTGGTCCGCCATGTTTTGTAGGCTCTGACGTCATCTCCCATAGTCATCGACCATTTGTTGATTTGTTGGAGATTGTGTGGACTGTGTAGTTTTAGCGTCCGGACGAAACTTTAGCTATTAATATTAGGAAATATCGAAATAACTTCGAAAAGCAAATACTATTTCACTCTCAACGCACAGCTAGGCTATTTCGCTTCTGCTAACATGGGAGATGACGTCACACTACGAAGAACCAATGGTTGGGCGTTTAGACCTAGGCAATTTCGATGCTAAAACAATGCATATTAAAAGCTATTTATTAAATTAATTAGTGTTGGAATTATACCTTGGTATTTCGTACGTGGCATTTCGAAACCAAACACTACTCGCTACAGTTAATTTCAACAAAATACCTCACCTACGCAAATACTCTATTGCATGATTTACTATTGCACAAAGTTGAACTTTAGTATTAATTGTTGCTTTATGTTGCGAGATCCTATTTTTAAAATATTGGGATGTTTGGCCTATATAGCTACTGTCACAGTCTTTACATGGAATAGAATAAATTATATTGCTTCTTAACTGTATATGGGTATCTGACTTAAGTTTTGAATATACGAGTTTATGCTGCGTTTTATGGTTTTTTATGTGCTATTTTATAAATTGTTTTTTTTTAAATACCTTGGTAATTGGCTCTGATAATCCATTTATATAAATCATTCCCCGATATTGGTCTGTATTAGTGTTTGATACATTTGTTGTATTTATTGAATTGTGAGTATGTGAAGATGATTTTTTATTTGAGTAAACTATGGTATTGATTAATTTTTTTGGAAAGTGGTTTTTTCTAAAATATCCCAATATTAATATCAATTATGTAACCAAAACAGAGCTGTCAATCATTTTTCATCATACATCATTGTTTTTAGCCCAGAATATGGATGAATAAGAATCCAAAACGTTGGCAAAAGTTTAAAAATAAATAATTATTTGACCTAATCTCATGAAATCTGCACTATAATCCTATTTATTTTACCTATTTATCAAAGTAAATTTCTAGATTTAGAAAATTACAATTTTATCCTATCAATCAAATATTATACTGAGGGATATCTAGTAATAAAAGTAGTACTTTTAGGGCCGTATTTATAGTCGTTGCCTAGCAGTCCCCTTATCCATCCCCTACCCAGCAGGCCCCTTGAATTGTGCGTCCTATAGTCAAAATTAAGGGAGCTGCTAGGTAGGGGATGGTTGGGGGTTAGATCTGGTAACTAAGGACTACAAACGGCGGGAAATGGAATTCGCAGCTCAAATGCTTGACTGGTGACGCTCGTGATCAACATGGATACGGATAAATAAAGAGCCAGACGCAGCATGAAAACTGTTAAGATGGCCGCTCGACGTGCAAATAGCTTCAACGGTGTGGAGAAGAAGATTTTGTGTGATCTGGTGTAGAAGCATAAAAATATACAGTTGAAAGTAAGAAAACGGACGCAGTTTGCTCCACTAGAAGAAGAAATTGTGGGAACAAATATGCTGCGAGTGTATATGATGAACATCAATCATTGGAATGAGTCTGGCGTCACATCAGATAATTATCGATTAAGAGCAAATCTAACCGTTGTTTTATTAACACCAAATCTTCGAAATTATTTATTTAAGGCTATGCATGTTCATTAGAGTCAGTTTAGTTATATCTGTTATGTGTTATTTATTCGATAAGGGGTCCCTGGTGGTAGCATGCATCTCTTGCCAGAATTAGGATAGGCTATTAAGGGGGCTGCTCTGGGGGTGGAAATTTGACTATAAATACCGTTTTTGACGAAGGGGCCTGCTAGGGGCTGTGGGACTGGTGGGTAACGACTATAAATTCGGCCTTTAACATTATGAGTTGGGGGGAATTTCCAGTAGAAGACCCTTAACATTATTACAGGCCATATTATTACAATTGTTTATTTATTATTCATCCTATTTTAATTAAAACCTGAGATTATACTATAAATTAACAAATAAGCTTTTAAGAAGCACACGTTTTGAAAGCACAAGATAAAGATATTCTTTATTAGTTCATACTAGTTTTTATATGTTATAATAACAAGATTATAATTAATAAGGAGATTCTCCTTCACGATAATGATTCACGGAAAAAACTCCTGCAATAGTTCAGGACATTATTTGAAGAGTTTTTCGTGAAATAAACACGTGATCAGATGCTCCTTACTTCCGTAACCATAGCAACGTAAACATTCTACCAGACAAGATTTTGCTGTTACCATTAAAGTGATTTAAAAAATCAGTGGTTTACGACGAAAGTTGAGATGTAAAAATCTTCCAAGTGGTAATTAGGAAATGTATCTTTCTTACCTTATTTTTTATCATTGTGCTTGTTGATTTCAGTGTTCAATAAATGTGCCCGAAATTTGTACAATATTTCCTCAAAGCTGTATACATGTTAAATGTTGGAGTTCCATTCCATTGGTTCCGTTGGTGAGACTTACGAGAGTTTAATTTTAAGTTTTCACATCAAATACTTCAAATAAAATAAACTGGAAGACATATTTAGTTAGCCATAAGAGAAGGTAATTTACAACTTCACATGAAATTTAAAACAATTGACTAGCGCTGTTGTAATTGGAATTAAACTGTGGCTCCAAGTGTGACTAACGCAAATGACACAAAATAACATAAGACTTCTTTAAACTGTAAACTCTTTGAATAGTTTAAACATTAAATATTGATATTAATGTCAGTTTCATAAGAATAATTGTTCTTTAGTTTAAACTGATGGAGAAGCATCCAAAAGCCTTATTTTTATAGTTATTATGACTTTTTTAATAAGTTCCGGGTGTGAGATAGTAAATTTCTGGGTGTGACGTAATTACTCTTTCTGCTTTCCATTTCGAGTGAAATTCAATTTTACTATATATAATGTAAGCTGTTTATATATGGGATAGATTATGTCTGTGCACTCCAGAGTAGGAGAATATTAAATAAATTAGGATCTTCTAGCACCTAGATTTCGTCAAAAAAGTAACAGGGTATAGATTGCATGTTTTATCAACTATTTATAAAATATAATCTATTACTCACCGAAGTAATTTTTTAAAGAATCACAATTTTTAAAAACCTGCTGTTTTGAAGGGTTTTCAGCCTTAAGGCGGGAAAAAATTAGTCAAGTTAGAGACTTCTGTGGCTTTATTTATTTAATTGCCGAGATTTTTGGTCATATATACAACTATTTCTTTGCTTAATTAATATCACAATATTTATTTCACACTTCTTAGAGACGCTGAAATCAAGGAATAAAATTTGAATATGGTCTTCATTATGACTAGGGAAGTATCTCTCGCTCACAACCACATTAAAAGGTCTGAGAAGTATTCTTTCCAGACTCTCAAGACTCCTGTTTGGTTCATATGATATCACTCCACATATGTATTTCACTCCAATTACATTAGGTTTAAAAACCTATCTAAAAAAAATCTCACTTTTCTATTTTTAAAAATCCCTTGTGTTATTTCGTGTGCAGTCTTTCTCTGCCCTTGAAAGTGCACTGTTTACGTACTTGTGTGCCTTGTTCACTTCCCTACTGACCTGTTTATATCTTTCCTTGGTAGCTTGTGTTTATTCAGTAAGTGCTTCAATTTTCGCTTCTTTTCTCTCTCCTACTAACTTCCTACGATTCTCCGACAAAAGTCCAAAAATGAAAGTTTGAATTAGGGTTTCTGAAATAGTAGGTTGGGTAACCTGATGTTTGTACTACGTAACGGTGTATTTCACAGGTTGGTAAGCATGCACCTGCGCATAGAAATGAGTGTCAAAGTGAGAGAATAGCGGAGCACTGGTCCCACGGACGCAGACGCCGAATTGGACGGTCGATTTGATACTATTAGTACAGCACACTGGTGTCCCGATTACATATTTTAAACTTTCAATCGATTAAAATAAGCAAGTAGAGTGTGAATACAATTTAAAAATTTATTTTTGTACGAAAATACGCGTGGAGTAATTAATTATCACGAATGAAAATTTATTGATTTTTCAAAATGAAAAGTTTTAATTATTTAGAGAAAAGTCATATAATCGGACGGAATCGTATCGTAATTTTAAGATATATTATTCATTTAAGTATGAGCTTGAGATAGTTAAAGAAATCAACTGCCATTGAGTTGCTAAAGGACTGTTACGATATAAAAGTTATTATGCACGAGAGGCGGATAGGAAATTCATCCGGCCGCTATGGCCGCATGGCAACGGGCAAACTAAAATATAAACAATTTCAATCATGGAAAGCAAATGCAAGTACCGTAAATAATACTGTTTATGAAGTTATTACTAGTTTGTAATAAGTCAAATTTGGATGCTATATGTATTATGTCCACTCTTAGGTACAAGTGGTGATGTTTGTTACACCAGGGCTGAGATTTTTGAAATCTCAGACCTGTGAAACTTCTGTGCAAATCGTATCATTTTTTTTATGAAACAGGAACATATTTTGCAAAGTTTATAGAAAAAATAATTTAGTAAATTTAATAGCAGATTCATTTTCGACGACCATCCCAATTTATGTGAACATTTTTTTATTTGATTCGTTCAGATTATTCTACTGAAAAACAATTTTATCGTCAAAAATTGTAAAAATGATAAAATTTGCAAAAAAATCATAAAATACAATAAATATTGCAAATTTTATATCAGCTTTCATTTAAGCTAAATCTCAAAAACATACACATGCCTTTTTTGGAGTTGATTGTAAAACTTTTTGGACTTTTGTCCGTCTAAAGTGGGGTTTGGCCCCACTGTGCGGCGGGAAAAAATGAGTCAAGTTAGAGACTTATGTAGCTTTATTTATTTATTTACTGAGAATTTTGGTCATATGTAGCTATATATTTGCGCCATTAATATTATAATATTTATTTAATACTTCTTACAGACGCTGAAATAAAAAAAAATAATTTTAATATGGTCTCCATTATGACTAGGGAAGTATCTGTCGCTTAAACAACCTTTAATTGGTTCATTAACAAAAATTACAAAAGGTTTTAACATGTATATTTGTAACCATTTGTATTTTGAAGTATTGAGAAACATGAGCTAATTTATATTTTCCTTTTATATACGTGATGAAAAATGTGTAATACATCATTTTGTTAAGTATGTTCGCATGTTCAGTAATTGGTATGCTCAGTATATTTGATTAATTAAGCTCAATTGAACCTGGCTAAGTCGAAATTTAAAACTGTAGAAAAAACATTTTTTTTTTTTTAGATATTTGGGCTCATTTTTAATGGAAGGGCTGAACTACTCTTTCGTTTTCAGGGTTACAAAAAATATTTATTGGAACAAAAAATATAGCAAAAATTAATGTAATTTTATAGCGTTTTTTAGCTGCGGAAACGCACGCTTTCCCCTGAAATCAACACCAGCATATTTCCGTGACAACAAGGTTTTGGTGTTTTACGCATTTTAAATACATTTTGCTTTGTTATTAGCTGATTAGGAGTGCAAGGCATTGGGTTTTGTGCAGTTTTTTTATAAAAAAAATACTTTTACTCAAGATTGAGAGTTGAAATTTATTTTATTAGATTCCCGAAATAATGAAGAGTCTCATTTTTTACATTCGATTCTCCTCTTTGTATGTTATGAGTTATGAAAAATGTGTGTTATCCTGAGCAACGCAGGGTAATTCTGCTAGTGGAGTATAAAATGTCCTATTTTACGTGTTCTGTTCTTATTCTTCCGCTTTGCACAGGCCTAGAGGTTCCTTATGCCTGTTGATCACGGTAAAATTTTCCATAAAAGAGTTTTATAAAATTTTTTATTGCAAGTTTTATGAATCGTACGTAAAATGTACTTGCTTGCTCGAACGGTAAAACTGTTCATAAAACCGCAATGTCCTGCCATCTATGAGATGCTTTGTGAACACGTGAAGTGATATAAATGCACTCTCTTTTGGATGACTGTTAGATTAATTACTATATATGTATTGTTTATTTACATATACTTTCTGATCACATACTCAACGGTGTAATATGGCTCTATTAACGCATTCTTCTTCTAACAACAACAAGAAGGACATTACTGCCTCTCAACGTACTCCATGAACTACTTCCAGCCATGTTTGTTTACGTTTTCCTTGTTTGGCTTCCCATGGATACGAGATTATTATCAACAACCGATGAGCGGAACGTCTCATTGGTTGTTGCATAAAACGGTTTTATTGGAAGTAGAACCTGTCCTATTCCGTAAAACGTTTTATAAAACTAGGTTTTATAAAACGGTTTCGTCGTTAACAAGCTCATTTTTATAAAATTAGTGGATTTTATAAAACGTTTTACCGAATATTTTACCGTCAGCAACAGTCATTACGCTCTGAGTTTGAGCGCCGGTGGTTGGGTCAACATAATTCCCAAGATGATTTACAAAGAAGTGTTTGTACCTAGTTCATACCATTCAGTTCTGGTACGCTGGTGTAGGTATGGTAGCAGGTGTAGGTATGGTAGCAGGTGTAGGTATCTATCCTATCCCTAATCTACACTATCTACCTGCTAGACTGAAATGGAGACATATAACAACTGGCAAGTTTTATCATAAAATAGACGCGGGTATGATATAATACGTAGGATTAGAAAATGTCAATGTATCCTTAAAGTAAATGTGAAATGTTTGCATTCTGACTTAAACGGTATTATTAGTTATTTATACGGTAAACAGAAGATACAGGTTGTTATTACCAAGAATACTATTTGCACAAACGAAGATATTCCTGAAGATCTAGCAGGAGAGGGTACATTTACGGTTATTAAGAGTATTGTTTAAAGTAAACGAAGTAAAAAAACATATATTGGCAGAAAATGCTTATTTTAAAACTTCTGATTTTCTACCACATTTTCTTATACGGTCTCTGGTAATTCATAAAAGCAATAGGTACCACCATATATATATTATCTAAGTATTTTAACATGTTGGGAAGAAAATTCTTTTTGTACTACAATAAATATTCCACCTGACATCCAAATACGTGGTGTGTACATTCACTGATAAATTTCATACGCAGAGTAACGAACTGAGCCGCCAGGGACAACAAAACTGAAGGTGTCCTATAGTAATGTAACAACGTTATTTAGAACAAATCATATCCCATAGATAGCGCCATATTACCCCATCGGGTTAAACATCAAAGCAAAAACTTTTACTTGTTGCAACTCCACATTTATCATTAAGATATTTTTTACGCAGAGTATAGGTATAGGGAAACTTGGTGGCACTCACCTGCGGAGGATTAGATGGCACAGACCGTAAACTAAGCGTTGATGATCGGGCAGAATTATCGAAGGGGTCCCGCAGGGTCCTCTGGAAAAAGACTCGGCCGCTTCAAACCACACCTCATGTATGCTTTCCTCTACATTACGTCATGATCTTCACAAGCGAGTGCCACCAAGTTTCGCTCCACCTATATATATACATCATTGTGGAGAAAATAGAGTGAAAGAAAGAAAATCCCCTAAAAAACCGTAATATTGTGCAAGTTGAGTGAATTCTCGAAAAAAATAGGATTTATTCGTAAAAAGTAAATTTATTAGCCTTTTCAGGAATGAAATTTCCCAAAATATTTTTTAAAAATACTTGAAATAATAAAAAAACACGTCATTGACAAAAAATAACTATTCTATTAGCATAGGAAAACTAAAAAGGCAGCCTGTTTTAAACCAGCCTGTACCAAAATTAAATTTTTTTATCATTTGCATTGCTTAGCAACGCTTATTTTATGGCAATTAAAGTCAAAGTTTTGAATATTTCTGCTTTTTAAGAAAGAGCCTCAGTTTTTTAATACGGGAATAGATTCCGAGGACATTTGAAACTGGGTCATTTATCGGAAAGTACTAGAGGCCTTTTAATTAAACGCCATTTAATCGTTGATTGTCACGTAAAATCTCTTCAATGGAACTGAGAAATAAAAACATATATAACTATAATATTATTACCTAATACTCCCCTGCTATCTAAGGCGTGCAAATACACTATTTCATGCTTCAGAGAATGAATTCGTTGAAATTACGGACACTCGTATAAGCAAATCCTTCAAAAATTATTTCTTCAAAAAAGACTTCAAAAAAGTTTTTTAATGAAAAGTGTAAAGAAATTCGTAGAAAACCATTTTTACACTAATTCAGAAAGCATTATTGGTTTTACTAAAAAAACTTCATGGGCCGGAAACATATAATAATAATAAACGAACATTCATTTATTTAAGCAAATCCTTAAAATTATTTCTTAAAAAAAAAAAGACTTCAAAAAAGTTTTTTAATGAAAAGTGTAAAGAAATTCGTAGAAAACCATTTTTACACTAATTCAGAAAGCATTATTGGTTTTACTAAAAAAACTTCATGGGCCGGAAACATATAATAATAATAAACGAACATTCATTTATTTAAGCAAATCCTTAAAATTATTTCTTAAAAAAAAAAGACTTCAAAAAAGTTTTTTAATGAAAGGTTTGAAGAAATTCGTAGAAAACCATTTTGACACTAATTCAGAAAGCATTATTGGTTTTACTAAAAAAACTTCATGGGCCGGAAACATATAATAATAATAAACGAACATTCATTTATTTAAGCAAATCCTTAAAATTATTTCTTAAAAAAAAAAGACTTCAAAAAAGTTTTTTAATGAAAAGTGTAAAGAAATTCGTAGAAAACCATTTTTACACTAATTCAGAAAGCATTATTGGTTTTACTAAAAAAACTTCATGGGCCGGAAACATATAATAATAATAAACGAACATTCATTTATTTAAGCAAATCCTTCAAATTATTTCTTAAAAAAAAAAAGACTTCAAAAAAGTTTTTTTAAAGGTGTGGAGAAATTCTAATAAAATCATTTTAACACTAATTCAAAATTGCAGCAGCTTGGTTTAGCAGCGGACAGCAGATTGGTTAATCAAAACCTTAATGGGCCGGAAACCTATAATAATAATATTGTTTATTGTTCACAGATTTTCATACGATATGAACAATTTTCGTGAATCACATCGGAGCTCAAAAATACATTTAAATTTAGAGTGCAAAGCATTACAATATAAGAAGAAAAGTATAACAGTTAAGTGAACAACAAGAAAAAATAACAACATGCCCTTATGAATGGAATAAACATTTCATGAACAAAACACAACATAGAATATGGGATACGAAGCAAGTTCACACATTGAATTAAATATGAACAGGATTAAATGTTTTGGTACAATAATTTGAAATAAATAACATTGGAAAAATAAACCAAAATAGTACAACCATACATGATTACAAAGCATTGAAATGATTAACTACGGCTTATGTTGGGCAAGTTATGTAAGAATATAATTCATTTTTGAATCGGGGCAGCGATGAGGAATCTTTTGATTGGTTTAGGTTGGTAGTTCCGAGTTTGAGATGCGGCAACGGTAAATGATTTCTGAAATGTAAAAGAGCGATAATGTGAGACATGTATAGGAAGTTAGGGTCGGCTCTAGTTACTATATTATTGGCAATATGGTTCTCTTGGGATAAAAGTCAATTATGTAATAGTTCATCTACAATAGTTCATCATTGGGATGTAATAGTTCATCTACATCTACATACTACCCCGCAATCCGCCTCAATAGGTTCTGTGGCTTATAAGTTCTTGTTGCATCAGTAAGAAGCCCAGCTCATTTAATAGAAGCTGCTTAATTTTGTGCTGGTTCAATTACTGTGTCAGCAAAAGTACTTGGATAGTTATTCAATCATCCAATTACTGATAAAGAGCTCGCAATATTTGAAAAAGATTGGAACGAAAGCTATAAATGATATTACTAAATCGACATAAAATACAATAAATCTATATATAAAAAGGACATAGGTAACATCTGTCCTTTTAATATATTTGAGGGTCAATGATATGCGGAATTCGGTGTTTTAAACCTGATAGTCCGCCACTAATAAAAAAGATGGAGAAAAACGTATATGGCTATGGTAGAAGTTATATATACAGCGCTACAATATATTTTAACTAGAATTTACAATTTAATTGAATTTAAGAGTCTGCAGACTACGATAGATTTCGAGCTCTAGAATATCTTCATTGCGGATGGTATAATTTATTTTTGAATCGGGGCAGCGATGAGGAGTCTTTTGATTGATTTAGGTTGGTAGTTCCGAGTTTGAGGGGCGGCAACTGTAAATGATTTCTGAAATGTAGAAGACCAATATTGTGAGACATGTATAGGTAGTTAGGGTCGGCTCTAGTTACTATATTATAGGCAATATGACCTATCGTCACTGTGTAGAAAATATCGAAAAAAAGAAAAAAAGAAATTATAGATAGGGTATCAGGTAGGTATGGTGTAGTTTCCCAGTGGGGAGAGACCATGCAGAAGACATTCATGAACTAATTCAAATGTAGTCCACCACTCAACTTTCCTGAGCGAAAGTTCATTGAATGTTCAAGTGTGAACTATTCATTTGAGACTGTTCATAGATCGTTCATTTCCAGCCCAAGAAGTATTATTCAAAAATGCTTCTTGGTTGAACATTTAAAAAACACCTATAAACCTTTCAAACAAATCTTGTCAAGTTCAAAATATTGTTTATTCACAGTAATATTGCATTTATATTCGTACTATGTGGCATTATAGATTTCAGTTACTTAATACCAAATAACTGTTATCGAGACGTAATGGGATTTCCTCAAAATATCAAAGGAATCGCCATATAATAATTGTAGTTCTGGAAGTTACATTTATCCAAGGAAATGACTAGGTACATACGACTTTCTGTACGTCAATACTTCAATATCGGGTGCTATGAAATACGCGTAGAGTCGTAAGGTGCCTCATAATGCGAGATGGGTGCAATGACGTTAGGAAGATACATAATAGGATGTTATAACGTATAACGATAACGTACCGTAATTGCACTTGCATAGTAATTAATTACAAATCATAATTTGTGTATTTGAGACAGCAGGGAAGTCAGTGGAGATGTAATACGATATGAATCGATAATCATTTCACGAGAACAATTTTTTTTAAACATTCCTTCATGGTTCATATGTCATTAATTCAAAAACAGTTCATCCGAAATTTATCGACGTTCAACATTCTATGAAGTATTCAAATAAATGTTCTTTGCACTATCTGTGAGTGCCAATTGAACGTTAATTGAATGTCCTTCTTGAATGATCTTTGAACGTTTAGATAGCCTTCACTGAACTTTCTTTGAACATCTTTTGGTAAATAAATTCCCAACTGGGTTACACCTGTTTAAAAATTTTGTCCACAACAATATCTCTTGCTGTGAGTTGTAGCTTCCCTTATTGCTATGGTGGTCAGCTCAGCACGTTTTTCTTACGTGATGTAAATCACATCTTCATCTAAATGCGCCCCTTTTCATGAGGTTACTATTTGAAATACTACATTGATTGAATTTTATAGTGAAACAAACTTATGTGAATGCTAAACCGTAGTTCTTCCTATTCTAATGCTACACCTTCATCCATAGATATCCCTAGGATTATACAACTTAATCATAAAAAGTAAATATATAGTATAGAAACATCTATGTGATGGGCAACCAGCAATGAAAGCAAGAGATATTTCCGTGATGGCTTGAACGATTTGTGTGAAGTAAATGTCTTTGAATAAGTGAAAATGCTTCTTGAAACAGAAGATCAAAGTCTTTTACGAAAAGAATTCAGCCATTCATGGTTTCGGGGTTTGAAACTGTCATGCCAGTGAGATTTTAATGTTATGATTTTCCATTTTACCATTTTAACATTTCCATGTTGGTCTTAAATTGAACGATTAATCGAATTGATGAACGGTTATAGTACCAGTAGCACCAGCCAGCGTGTTTCGTCATCAGGTATTAGGTCATGAGTATTATGAAAATATAAAATACATTTTGACTCTATAATGCCGGAATTTAACCTATAGATATAAATTGAAATTACCACACACTTAGGAGTTCTGGTCCAACCTTAACCGTTGAAAAAAACCTCGATAATTTCCTTTTTTAAACGTATTCCTTTGGCACGTTTTATACCATTTACGGCCACGCCAAAGATGGAAGATTATTTCGAGAAAAAAAAGAAAAAAAAAGAAAAACAAGGAAAGGTCACGGTGATGATTCGGTGGTCCGCCCCTAGGGGAGCTGTATTCGTTCATATTTATATCTTAAGGAGTATTAAGTGAGTGTGTTTTATTCGATGCGGTTGGTAATGTAAATAGCGACAATGGATAAAGGTTTATTTTGGTTTTATTTCCTTTTTTTCAAATGGGTCGATAATACCCATGATTCGAATGGGGCACGCGCCATTAGACTGCCTTAAGGCTAAATGTTGCATTTAAAAAAAAACAAAACGATTGCGTAATACTGTGTGTTCTGGATTTCCCTGGAGGGGTTTATTTTTTATTAAAGAAAGAAAAAAAATGAAAGATATTCAGCAGAACTGGACCGTAATAAGTATAGCCTTCGATATATCTTTTTAAAAAAAGATGGGGGTCTCTTCCTCCATATTTGAATGAATTTAAATTTAAATAACGGTCGGTTACGCCATCGAAGAAGAAAGAAAGAGTGAGACGGAATGTGAGGAAAATATCTAGCGCCCCTGCGTCTCCCGATCGCCACGCCCTCCTCTTCCGACGCGTGCGGCGAAACCGTGAATTAAGGCCAATTGAAGAGCGTAATGCGCAGGGAAAGAAAGAAAGAGAGTGAGAGCGATTCTGGTGACGTAATGCATATCTTCCGTGACCTATTGGTTCGTGTTTTGTAAATACATCATCTGATTGTTAATTAATTATAATTTTATGAAGGTTTTTTGGTGAAAAAATAGTTTTTTTACGCAAGCACAAAAGTAACTCTTGCCATTATTTTTTATATTACGGATATCTTATGACATTAGGCAGCAATTATTTCTTTAGTAACTCCTTTTGCAGCAATGTTTACATTCGTAGCACGTATTTTGTGACATTGTTTTGGACCAATTTCTTTCATACTATAAGAATATTATTTTGTGTGAAGTTAGTTCTTGATGCAACCTTCAAAGTCATATATGTGTCATTATTTTCTATTGCGGGCATTTGTGTGTCATTTGTCGGCAATTA
Source organism: Pyrrhosoma nymphula (assembly GCA_963573305.1). NCBI lineage: Eukaryota > Metazoa > Arthropoda > Insecta > Odonata > Coenagrionidae > Pyrrhosoma > Pyrrhosoma nymphula. The sequence continues at coordinate 37,524,248 of OY754340.1, read as the reverse complement.
TTTCGTTCCAAATTCGTTTTGCGATAACAATTACATTCCTAACACGTATTTCGTGAGATTGTTTCGACTATTGTCTTCCATTGTTCTTACAAATTGTATTGTTGGAATGAAGTTTGGCGAAAGGACAATGCTTTCCATATTTTGGCAAGTCAAGTCACGTCCATAGCTGAGTTCGTCTTAAGTATTTCATCTCTGAGACTTAAAGATTCGAGTTGATTGTGCTCGTGTTGAATATCATTCCAAGGTCTCTTGGAGTTTTGCAACAACTTGAATCTTCGATTCTAAAGATGGTATAACACGTTGAATTTAAATCCTATTGCATAAGCGTTATTTTTTATCCATAAAACTTACATTCTGTGCGTTTAAGGTAGAACCTGCGCTTCGAAATACTGCTTTCATTACATAGATGAACTCGACATCAACAAGATATAATTGCTCAAAATGTTATTAATAGATAATTGAAAATAATTTTCAATCAATCAACATGGCTGTACAGTACATGAGTTTTCATCAAAATGAAGTAATCCTGTCATATGAAGAATGGCTTTTATATTGACGCCATGTCTCAGAGGAATCTAAAAACTTTCTCTGGGAACTGCAGTAAAGCTGCATAATTATAAAATTCGGGATGAATTAAAACAACAGAACTAGTTAGTGATCTTGCTCTTTTAATTTAACCATAATTAAAACAAATTTACTAAACATAATTGCTGACGATGAACTCGACAACACTGTATAGCTGGTCAACGTATCATAGTTTCACTCCGGTCCGGCACCTTTGTTTGTTTCCATAGTTTCACTCCAATGTTTTTGTTTACTCCTCGAACATAGTTGCCAAGTCTGTTTCAATATGGCGGCTGCGGAACGAAAGTAAGACTCTTCATCGCTTTTCAAACATAAATATCTGCATTAAATGGCCGATATGGTATCCTGAAAATAATTCATTGTATCCGTTGATTATTTAATCACCATATGGTCGTTTTTGAGGTAGCCTAGTCGAGGAAAATCTCGAGAAATAAAATGTTGAAGTGAGAGACGGCACCATTCCGCCATTAAGAGCATTGATGTAATTTGAGGCTGAAAATGACGATTTTCAAACCCTGTTATCAGCGCTAAATGGCCGATGACCCCCAATTATTTTTTCTCAGATCGACAAAGGCATCATTTCTCTGCAATATATGAAAATATAAGGGCATGTTATCGAAAGTGCTTGTAGTAGAGGTTCTACCTTAAACACTAAAGGACACCCTAATCCTTTGAAGTATTCAAATAAAATGTTGTACACGTCCCTTAAGCAGGATGGTTATAACCGTAGGGAGAGTATTCTAAAGCTGATTCCGCGAATGAATATTCCATCCAACCACAAGCCCAACCATAAGCAACAATTTTTTCGACCACATCAACAACGGGGAAACAACAGGTCGGCACTATTTTATTTTAGGCAGTCGCTATGAACTCGAAAGGGAAAATTGAACGGGCTTTTATTTATTGCATTGCGATTTGCATTTCGATTCTCTCGATAATACTATCGATTAATGTACTTCACGACCGCCGAGCTTGAATTATAAATGCAATAAAACGTTAAATCACCGGAGGAGGAATTTTATGCCTTTTTATTCAGATTTCTTCATCTTAAGACACTATTAAAAAAAGGGACAATGATGAAAATTAGGAAGGAATACGACGAAAGAGTGCATGACATGAGGCGAAGAACGGAATATAAGAATCAGCATTGAGAACCAATAGAAAGCAGGATAGAATTTAATAGCAAGAAATAAACCTTTGCACTAGAATACAATGCTTTTCTTATTGATGTATAAAATTTGGTTTAAAAAAAAATGGGTCCACATATAGAACCTTGGGGTACTTGGGCCTTTCTAATATATATAGCCCACCAGTCGAATTCGATCTTAAACACTCACTCCTTCAAGTACCGGGCAGTTTTTAGCTTTTTATCCAAAAATGTCGGCAATCTAAAAAAAACCTCTCGGTATATATTCATTCACAGATTCAGTTTTAGCATTCTCTCTCTTCGGTTGGCAATCCTGGATTAACATTCACTCCACGAAATATTCAAGTAACCAGGATATTATTTAGTTTTCTGTCCCATTAGGTTGGTAATTCTTACAAAGAACACTCTCTTGGTGGATAAATTCATTCGCGGGATTGGTTCCGGTCTTCATCTCCCTAAGGTTGGCTATCCTGCATTAACACTCACTCCACAAGAAATATTCAAGTACCTGGCTATTATTTAGTTTTCTGTCCGATTAGGTTGGTAATTCTTACAAAGAACACTCTCTTGGTGGATAAATTCAATCGCGGAATTGGTTTCGGCCTTCGCTCCCTAAGGTTGGCTATCCTGCCTAACCAGTTTTTAGCTTTTTATTCAAAAATGTTGGCAATCCTTAAACAAAAACACTCATGGTGGATATTCATTCACGGAATCAGTTTTAGCATTCTCTCTCTTCGGTTGGCAATCCTGCATAAACATTCACTCCATGAAATATGCAAGTACGATGCAAATTATTTAGTTATCTGTCGCAATAGGTTGGTAATTCTTACTAAAAACACTCTTGATGGATGACTCATTCGAGGGATTGGTTTCGGCCTTCTTTTCCCTAAGGTTGGCTATCCTGCCTTAAACACACCCACTCACCTCGGCGTAATATTCTCGCGGCTTATCAGATTTTTTTAAATGTTTTTTTTCCTCTCTCTCTCCCAAAGGTTGACCACCCTGTGGTTCACACGAACCCCGACAAACGCACAGCGAAAATCCTCCGTGCGCACTCTAGTGGTTTGTTGGGGGGGAAGGAGGGGAAGGAAGAAAGGCGTCTGGCCATAAATCTTGGTCGCCCTTCCCCCCCCCCAAATCCTTCTTCTTACCTTCGAAGTATATTTCTCTCCCCTCTACCTTACCCCCACACCGCCATCTTGATGTCCGCAGACCTCCCCCCTGGCGGTAGGACGGCCTAATTACAGGGCGCGCGTAGAAAGAGAGAAGAAAAGAGAAGAAGAGGGACCTTCCTTCTCTTTATATCTCTCTCCAACCGACGCCATGTCTCTTGTACGTGTAGACTTGCCCACACGAAAGAAGAAGAAGTATAAGAAAGTCCATTCCTCTTTATATTTCTCATCCCTCCCTTTATTTCTTATTTCTTCCTAACATTTCATTTCGTCTCTTTTAATTCTTTCAATATATTCTCTCTCCTACGCCATCTGGTGACAGTACACCTCCACGTGTTTCTATAAATGCCTTCAATACGCACAACAATAGTGAAACAATCACTCAGCGAAACAATACTGCGCTAACGTGACTTCTATTCGTTTAGTAGGTTCGATTGTTGGCATAGAAAAAGATTTATGACACGCAGGAAGATTCTATTCTTCAGATATCTGAAAGAATAGAAACACACAGCATAAAAAAATACTTCAGTCAAATCCTAGATTCAATTACGTGTACTTTAGCAGATCATGCGATCATAAAATAAACCAACCGCTTACTTCGTCTATGAACTACATATTATAGTGCAACCAGCCCCGCCAAGTTAAGTGCGCTTTCATTGTTTCATTTGTTTTAATTTTTTGAAGCCGTTCATATAGGTGGCATTAGTGAGGACTCTGAGGCACATTGTCACTTTGTTTACAAATGGGGTCTTGTTTGGGAATTCCGATTAAAACAATCCACAACCCAGGAAAGTTAATCCGTAAGCGCGTATTGTTTTTGTACTTTCACATTTTTTTCCCTTATAAACAAAAGAGAAACGAAACCGGCATTACACGCCTAATCCTTTTATCCCCGTTGTCAGAGCGACTCAGCGTCGCAATGGCAACTCGGTTTTTTTTAATTCTATCAAACAATATAATTAGATTTTTTAGTTTTTTTTCTGTCGCTGACGATAATAGTTAAATAATCAAAAGAATAATCGGTGCTAAACTTCGTACGTGTTCATCCCGAAGTAACCGTTGTCTAGGCGTCAACGTGGTCACCATGACAACCACTGTACTCTTTGTTTTCTTTGCATCCAGCAATTTAATAATTACGTTGTGCCGAAACTGTTTGGTTCGTGAAATAAATAAATTATCAAAATTATAAAGTTTATAAAACAGCTTTTATAAAATAACTCTTTCTTTATTTCTGAAATCTGATCATCCATCATTCATAATTAAAATTTAGTAATGGAGCAGTGTCTATTTATTCGTTGCGCGTTATATTTCCATTCGTCATGTTTTTTATAAAATATCCTTCTACGTCATTATGTATCAGTTCAACTCGTTTAAAGTGACTCCGTACTTATATTTTGAAAGTGCGCTTCTTGATTTTCTACTTAAAAAAAGAAAGAAATTGAAAAAAATAACAACAAAAACTCTCTTGTATGAATTGATCCGCGATATATTAGGCAAACACTTTGTTTCCATGAAAACTGGCATTTACTTTATTGTTGAAAGAACCAATGTAATATTCCGTTCCCGATGGGTGCTTTTTAAATCACCTCTGTGCAGATTATCACTCATTAGCGTAGAAAACGATCGCGCAATGAAGTTAACGATTGTTACGTTCAACCCCGAAGTGTTTACAAAAAAAGCGTGAAGAATATTCAACTACTTAAAAAAAATAATTTAAATAAAACACGCTAAATAGTTTTTGGGCGAATTCTAATTTTAAAAAATACATATTTTAACCAATATTCTCCATCTGGAGCGTAATAATCTATTACCCAATGTGTAAAACAGCTTGTATCTCATTTACAAGTACCAAATATTACATAATGATTAAAAAAATAACAATTTAGGGAAAAATTGCGCGCGACGGCCATGTTTGGTCAGCCATTTTTCCCCATAAAAAAGGAAAAAGGCTTCGATTCCTTTTTTGAAGATGCCATCTATGCCATAGTTTATGAACTACGAAGTGATTGATATGGAATAAACTAGAAATGAACTTCGTTTTCAATCCATACGAGGTAATTCTTGGAAATCTTTGCAAATTTGGTTTAAATGTAAAGTATTTTATTAAGCATGAAGATGGAGTATGAAATCAGTATGAAATAAGTTAAAGAAATTGAATATATTTGTATCCAACTCTTTAAGGAGATGGAGGTAACTTACACACAGAGAAAAGAGGGAAAAGGTTAAGAGGTATGCTCATTAGGAACGGTGTGGGAACATAATTCTTTTGGTGATAAGGATCGCGGGTCGCGGAACGGAAACGTTCCCACGCTTAAAAAAAAACAAATCCTTTTACTAATGTGGGAACGGAATTTTCGGACCGAAACTTGTTATGTTTACACAACTCGTGAACAACAACCTGACAAAAAAAATCATGCATGTCGTGACAATGACCAATAAGAATCATTCCTTTTATTTATTATATCCCATTTATTATATCTAGGTATATTGATGTGTAAGATTGTCTCAATCCATTTCAGAGAAAAGAGAATTATATTTTTTTAAAAAGGTTTTCGAGGGCTGTCATGCGAAACTTAATAGATTCAAAACATGCCATTGAAACCTAAAAATGTATAGTCAAGATTTTCAATTACTTTGGACTACAGTTACGCCTTTGACTTGCATGATGTTAAAGGTATATCGTTATTATTTTGTTATTTAGCCGATGATTTGTTTATTTATTGATGGTGGTTGCTATGACATGAAATGATTTCCGAAAGGTGATTGCTTTATGATGGCGTTATGTTTCGGAGGAGTTGTTTATTTATTGATGGTGGTTGCTATGGCAATAATGATTGCATAAGATGGTGTTACATTCCAATCAGAATTATTCAGTGACGAGACTGGAATTGGATCGTTTTCCGAAAACTAATTAATAATTCCAAAATGTTTTAAACTGCACCTTTGATAAGCATGTTTTGGAAGTAAAAATCTTTATGGTGGTGTTGCGTTGTCGAGGAGTTGTTTATTTATTGATGGTGGTTGCTATGGCATTAAGGATTGCTTAAGATGGTGTCATTTTCCAATCAGGATTATTAAGTGACGAGACATGAATTGGATCGTTTTCCGAAAACTAATTTATTTATGATTTTTTTAAAATATTGTCAGTGCTTCAATTTTATCTAATTTACGGATTAAAAAATATATATATATCGATTTTAGGACTGATGATAAATTATTCTTTGATTTTTCATATTGGTTTATAAGATGCCAGTACCTTGCGTGACTTAATAGATTGAAAAAAATGCCACCTTAACCTTAAAAGGTTAAGATGTCATTTACTTTTGACTTCAATTACACCTTTGATTAGCATGTTTTGGAAGTTAAAATCTTTATGGCGGTGTTGCGTTGCCGAGGAGTTGTTTATTTATTGATGGTGGTTGCTATGGAGATTTCCAATCATGTTGACTCAGTTACAGGAAGTGAATCGTTTCCCGAAAACTAATTGTTCTTAAGAAGTGTTTGTGTTTCTAATATTATCAGTGCTTCAATAATTTTTTAAATTTACATATTTAGAAATATATAGCGATTCCAAGGCTGGTAAGAAAGTATCCTGTGAATTATAATATTAAGGTATAAGATGCCATTGACAAGCGTGACTTAATATATTCAAAACACGTCATTTAACAGTTAAATGTGAATATTTGAAATTTTCATTTTCTGTCGAAAACCATTGCGTCCTTCGTTGGGATAGTTAGGACGGTAATTTCCTCATGATGATGTTATGTTTCCAAGGAGATGGTATTTATCTATGGTGGTTGCCATTCATTAGAGAAATTATCAAAGCATTGCTGTTTAGAGCTTACTTTTCTCAAGAATTAACTTTTACTGTTGCGTTGAATGATGTTCTTGAAGATGGCGGCTCTAACTTTACAAGCGTTCACATGATTTCCAGTTTTTACCGAATAGAAGAAGTGGTGGTAGTTTGGACCTCTGGTGGTAGAGTAAAGGAATCACTCAAATGAAACAAAGGAAGCTGCGTACGCGACTGCAGAAGTGATAAACGGTATACGCATTCTCCGTGATATACTCATGAAGTGTTGCTATGTCTGCATATTGTGGCTATTCAACATACCATTAATTTCCGAATAGAATTTAAGTACCTATTATATGAAAAAAACAAGTGACAGATATACCTGCTTGGCCAAACCCAATTTGGATCTATTTAATAAGATGATTCTTCGCATATTTGTGCCAAAAAGTCTTCAACATTCGACCCAAAATCATAAAAAAGGGAGAGGAATAGTTATAAGTTTATCCTTTTGCTAAAAAATTGTTTCTTTTCTCAGAATGACTAGGAATCATTCTTTGTACAACTAAAAAAAAAAACGAATTTACGAAAGTGTGAAGAGGGTTTTGTAAATGTTTTGTTACTTTTTTAAACGTTTTTCGTAACGGTGTCAGCACATCTGTGCATAAATAAAAAAGAACGTTTTTTTATCTGTCTATTATAAAAATATACAGATAAAGAAGAATGTTTTTTTATCCGTCTATTATACGAATATATATAGTTTTACTCCGCTTTTGCTGATATTTTGCAAAGTAATAGCTCAAGACGGGAGAAAAATTAAAGGGCTATTTTAAAAAAGATCTCAGGGCCCAAAAAGGAGCCCTGTGGTAGTCTACGCAACGTATTTGGTTTTGTGTGCAGTGTTTCAAATATTTGCTTTTTAAAATTACTTCCGCTCATGATAGAGGGACGGGATTTAATTATCAAATGGCTAAAAGAATGAAATTTATAGTTCTTTCAATCAATTATCATTTCCGATTCATATTTGTCTAGAAATGCGTTGTTAGCTCAAAAAACGTGCAGTTTTCTCCGAAATCAACAGTAGCATATTTCCTTAACAACCATATTTTTGTCTTTATTACCACACTTAGGATTTATTTTACTTTAAGCTGATTAGGAATGCTTAGCACTGGGATTTTTGCAGTGCTTTTTTCTTTTGCTTTTTGCTTTTATAAACTACTTTCACTCAAGATAAGAGAGTTAAAATTTATTTTATCAGATGCCCGAAAGAATGCGGTTTTTCATTTTTTCAACCAATTCTCCTTTTATACGATGAATTATGAAGGAAGTGTGGTAGTAAGGAAACAGAGCAACACCGGGTATTTTAGCTAGCTGTTTGTATTTAAGGTAATTTGAGCGAAAGATCACTTCACCAAGAATTTGATCAATTTGATTTAATTTTAAAGAAAAAAACTCTCATCTTTCCAATGATATATCAATAAATATAAACCCCTTGCCGAACTACTTTTCGAGCAATTTCCCTGTAAATATAAGCTGTTTTATAAATATGGGATAGATTATGGCTATGCGCTCCAGAGTAGGAGAATATTGAAGGAAATAGGAATTTATAACACCTAGATTTCGTCAATAATACTAACGGTGTATAGATTGAATATTTTCTCAACTATTTATAAAAAAAATAATCTATTACTCACCACAGTAAATTTTACAGAATCGCGAAAAAAACCTGCTTTTTTGAAGGGTTTTCAGCCGTACGGCGGGAAAAAATGAGTCAAGTTAGAGACTTATGTAGCTTTCTTTTATTTAATTAATGAGAATTTTGGGCATATGTCATGTCTTTGCGCCATTAATATTAAAGTATTTATTTCATACTTATAGACGCAGAAATTAAAAATTAAAATTTGAATATAGTCTCCATTATGACTAGGGAAGTATATCTCGCTGAAACAGCCTTAAGAAGGTGAACTCAACGACAAAGGTACTTTTTTTGAAGATTTTCGCAGCTCATGTGTATGGTATTCAGGTTTCTGGTTCGGCGATTAAATTATTTAATATTATGCGACAGTTTCGCCGTGCTATGCTGCCGGGCATAAACTCCCTTATACCATCTGGAAGAGACTAATTCGAAATTAAGTTTTTTTTTAACTTCTCAAAGTCATCAACTGCTGGAATTGTTTATTTACTTTTTGAAAAAACACCATTGTTGTTCTTAAAAGCCCGACGAAGCCGGCAGCATAGCACGACGAAACTGTCGCATAATAATATTAAATGATTTAATCGCAGAACCAGAAACCTGAATACCATCAACCACGAAGGTGCTTCTTCAAGAATAATTATAGCTTCAATTATTTTTCTTTTGTGAAACGTAATTAGTTATTGTATGTGTGGGAATAAACATTATAATATCATATAATTTTTTCTCTCAGTTTTATCACCAATAAGAACGTGTAAGTGCGTTAATGTTCTCGTAAATCTGTACTTGGACGAAAAGTTGGACCAGCCACCTCGAAGGTACGAAGCCCGAAAGCGATTTTGTATCCAATTTGTCGATGACAATATAGTCCGCACATCGGACCCAGCAGCTTGGGATAAGTTCCCCTTGACATTGAACGTAGTAAGCGCCTCAACACAATGGCCAATGGCGGAGATATACGAAGAAGGAGAATTCGTATTTTTTCAAATCTCCCGAAATCATTGGCGCGGCTCAAGGTCAAGCGAAAGTCACGATTTCCCCCTTCTCTTGTTTTTTTATTTCTCCTCCACTCCCTCCTTCTCTCGACTCTTTCTGATTGGGCCCCGCAGTGAGCTTTTCACTTGTTTTCCCGCGCAATTGGTGGGTGACGTCACGACTGCGAGACAGAATTCATAGGGGGGGGGGGTGGTCGGACACGCAGCTGACGGATCTGTCGTCATTGTTAACGACGCTAGTGCCTTGTGGTACCCATCTCATAGTAAACACGCAACATAAAAATAAAACCATCGTATTTAACGATTACAGAAAAAAAATAATTAGAAGCTTAAGTTGTCCTTGAAGGATGCACCTTTGTTGCTAAGACAACCTTCTAAAACATAAACAATGTGCTGCCACCATTACGAAAATAGTAAAAAAATAACAAAACATTTCAAAACACCCTTCAAACATTCGTTAATTCTTTTTTTTTAAAGTTTTTTCAAAGAAAGATTCAGCGTCTGTACGAGAAAAAAAAATAATTTTTTTAGCAAAAGGATAAACTTATAAATAATTCCTCCCTCTTTTTTTGTCCTTTTAGACAACCTATTTAAGACTTTTCAACTCAGATATGCAATAAATTATCTTTTTTTAAATAAGTCCAAATTGGGTTTGCACTAGTATTTCGATTAATAACTGTCTTAGTCTAGGATTAACATTCATAAGGTAATGAATTCTTTGTGAATAGTTTTTTGTTCTTGTCGTAATTCCATAGAATCTGTATCGACGCCAAAGTAGTGCACTTTGATTCGGGAGGTTGAAATATATAAAGAAGGTCATTGACATATTACTTATTATACACTCCTGAATCTGGAATATAGTTATGGAATATTTTCGCTTTAGCTAGAGAATTGATGGGTTATATACAACATTTATATAGCACTCTGATATTTTGGAATAGTCAAACTGATATCTATATCAGATCGAATAACAACGAAGACTTAAGAAATGAGCTACTTATTTCTAAGAAAGCAAGAAATAACATCTTTCACATATCAAAATATCAACCTCTTGCCGAACTACATTTAGAGCAATTTGCCTCAAAATATAAGCTGTTTTATAAATATGGGATAGATTATGGCTGTCCACTACAGAGTAGGAGAATATTAAACAAATTAGGAACTTCTAGAACACATAGATTTCGTTAAAAAAACTAACGGTGTATAGATTGCATGTTTTCTCAACTATTTATAAAAAATAATTTACTACTCGCCACAGTAATGTTTACAGAATCGCATAAAACTGCTGTTTTGAAGGGTTTTCAGCCGTACGGCGGGGAAAAAATGAGTCAAGTTAGAGACTAATGCAGCTTTATTTATTTAATTACTGAGTATATTAGTAATATATAAAGCTACAAAACTGACTCACTCACTGACTCACTGACTCACTCATTGACACGAATTCCTGGGTATTTCTAGTCGAGCTAAAAGGATGAAATTTTCAGGGAAGGGTTCAAATTTGGTGTCGAGTCAGGAACAAATCGAAAATCCCAATATTTTTCATTGGTTTCGAGTCCAGGTAGGATTTTGTTTTTTAATGGGTTTAAATGGGAAAAGCGAATAATTTACGTGTAGATTAATTTTCTTTCATTCATTAAAATATGAAATAATTGAGATACAAGTTTTATTCTTTGACTGAAAGGAGACCAATACATCAAAGAATGTAATTCTTGCAACCGATTTTTCCCTATCAATCGATAAACTGAAATATATGAAGTTTAAACGCAAAATTAATGCAAATTTCGATCTTTTTTCATTTTCGTTGCTAAGCAATTTTTCCATTGTTCCCGAGACTTCCAGTACCTTATACGCGTGCTATAAAGGCTGAATTTAAGAGAATTTAACCTTCTCGGAGCGTGTTTCAATAGCTTTTAACGATATTATGCCTTCAACCTGTACGATTTACAATGTTTTATAATGATATATATAAACTGTTTCGTAGCTTTGACACTCCTCCATTTGCTCATGTCTACGGAATCCGTTGGGATCGCACCAGATTCCTCCATTTTGCTTCTGAAACACTCTTTACACCTTATTCCGGGTTTCCCTCTCTCTATTTTTCCAGGAAACATTAATCCTTGCATTCCTTTCTGAAATGTACCTCGAAACGCCATTCTACAAGTCAAAACCATGTAAAATGATAATGTTCTCTGCTGCATTATCTCTTGAATTTTGTAATGATGAATTCAAGTACTACGCCATGTGCTTAATATGTAAATTATAATAATTGAGATCAGCAAAAATAAAATGAAATGTGAAAATCCATTGTATTTAGTTGATATTGATTGAATTTCAAACTGCCAAATAACTGTAATCATGTTTAATTACAAATATTTTACTTCATAATTGCTTAATGGCATGAAAATAAAAGTACATATGTCATGGAGCCATTCGTTTAATGCTATTTTCTCATTATTATATTCTTAGGTCAGAAATGGACCCAGCTAAAATAATTTCCATAAGAAGTAAGACCTTATTACATTTGTTTTTAATGATTTATAATGTCCTTTCATACACTCTACCCCTTCCGCTTGCAAACTGCAAGCATCCATTTACTAGTTTCACAATAAAAAATTATATTTTTTTCGCCATTAATACTACAATATTAATTTCATATTTCTTACGGACGCAGTGATCAAAACAATAAAATTTTAATATGGTCTCCATTATGACTAGGGAAGTATATCTCGTACTCAAACCACGTTAAAATAAATAAATAGATACAATTGCTATGACGTTTTTATCGAACTAATCACATTTGAAAAAAAAATCAATTTTTTTCCTGTAAATATCTTCCTCGAACCTTATAAAGGTGAAATATCATGTTTTTTTTGTGATTTGACAACCCCACCTGTCAGGATTTTTTTCTATCGACGTGTCCATATATTTTTGCTCGTTTGTGTTACAGGAACAAAGGATGATGTGCATACAGGGATGAAAAAGGGGATGAAGTCTAAGTTGGGATAGGGGAGCCTCTTCACCATAGAATGGGGCACTAAATTATCACTTAGATAAAAAGAAGAAATAAAAAAAAAGTTTTTTATTGTGCTTGTATTATGGTCTATGGCAGGGGTTGTGTGGGTGTGTCTGGTAATGGGGTTTGAATTGGACGTGTGATACATTTTATATCCCGATAGGCGGCGCCGTAATTCCCTCCCATTCCACCCCACGTGATTCGCGGATCGCGTGACAGGAGTACATTAACAACTGCTGTCCCTGAAAGCGCTTGTCTCGTTGGAAGCTTTGCCGCGAGAGGCGTTTTTTTGTGGATTTTATTGGAACCCTCTGATGTCGGATCGATATATATCGCATAAAAAAACGCTGATTAGATATATCGATATAATACGATGCATCGACCCATCAATGTTAAGGAGGCTTTAAGCTGGGTTTACACGTAGCAGTCGACTGCTATAGCAGCCGTTCGATACGCGATACATCGCTACTGCTACCGACGCGAAGTGTCCACACCAACTTCTACAACTGTCGCAGCGTATCGCCAGCAGTGGGCACTTCACAATGGCTTCTATTTTGCAAGGATGGCGACGAACTCTTCTCACAGTCCTGCTTCTTAGAAAGCGGCAGAAGAAGCAAAGGAAAATAGTACCTAGAGGTTTGACCAAAGTTAAGAATATACTCTCCTCAAAGATCTAATAGGTACTCCTTTGTGACGGCGAGGAATGTTGGAATTCTGACGTATTGACCACGACATATTCCTTCTATTACATACTGTGGTCGGTTTTTAAAGTTTTCTAATGGATATTACGTACTGTTACAATAATGAAAATCTGTTAAATATGTCATTTATTAACATAAATATTTTTTGGTCCAAACAGACTGGTCCAAAACTGGAAAGAATCAGCAATGGAACGAGAAAATGTCTTCAAAGGTGCGACTGGCCATATGTCTAAGTTTTTTTGGCCACTGGGGATTCCTATCGGTCTTTAAGTCGCATTTTGTCATCATTATTTTTATAATACCCCTTCCTTGCGTTCCATAAGCATTCATGTTCCCTATATGCTTCGAATAATCTGAAGAGATGACCTCGTGGCAGAGAAATCCTCGCCAACTTCTTCAAATTCCCGGTCACTTTCCATAGCGCGTCCTCAACCGCTAGCGAGTGTTGCGATAGATTGCACTTCAATGTGATGGAAAGTAGAAGTCCGTCTACTTTGGTAATAGCTCGAATCCAGGGTCGATCGCGTTCGACCTAGTCCTCTATCGACTCTCACTCGCATCGCAGTTCGCGTTCACACGTAACGAGTCGGGCTTAACAGCCGACTCTTATGGCAGTCGACTGCTACGTGTAAACACACCTTCACACATGAAAGTTACTTCCATGACAGCACCTAGCATTGCAAGTCTCTTGCAAGTGGTATTTCTATGTGTAATTACGTACTTTCATGACAGTAGGGGTCGATAGCGGAACTTATCGACCGCGGTTCGCAATTGCAAGGATAATAGACTGTCTTCTATTTTCCCTGCAAGTTGCATTTCGATTCAGCGATAGTATGGCAAAGGATACGGTAAAATATTCTGCCTTATCTTAGGTCAATTGAAAAACCACAGTTATATATTAAATAAGAAATTTCTTAAGATTGAAATTTGATAACGTTAAAGTACATAATTAGTTATCAAAATATTAATAAAAAATTAATATTTGGAAATCAATAGAGTTGTCATGGAGGGCACGTTTGTTTACATGAACGATTGTAAACCACAGGCTAATTGTTTAATTGAAAAACCACAGTTATATGTTGAATAAGTATTTTCTTACGATTTAAATTTGATAATTTTTTTTGATCACGAAAACAAAATATTTTGTAAAAATGATTAGTATATCATGAAGTATCAAATGATACAATCAACAAATGTTTAACCCATAGTGAACTGTAGAAATGTGTATAATAATATTACTGTTTTACAATTAGTCTATGTAAAAATTTACGTATTCACATACGATTGTATTACCTGCTGGGTCTTGATTTATTGATTGTTTTGGATTTTACCTCCTTTCCCTTCCTTAATTCCGCTATTCATTTATTTGCGGATAAGCCTGAAGTAACGTTTAATCAGACCTATGCCCTAAGAGTAGCGATAAAAATCGATACTTTGCTGCACTCGCTACTTTCATAGAAGTCAACTTCAATGTGTAGAAGTGAATGGCTTTAGGAGTGCGTATCCTCCAAAGACACCTAAAACAAGGAGACATCACGTGACTGATGTCTCCTTAGGGATCCAAATGACGCCATTATTTTCTGAAACTAGAGAGAGAATGCGGGAAAAGTGTTACGGCTTTCTTCCATTTAGACCCGGGTTCGAGAGAAAAACGCAAATAAAGAATTTCCCTCCGTATAAATCCTTTGCAACGCATACGGTTAGCGACAGAAGCCGTAGTCGAGCGATTAGAGGCTCTGGACCTATTATCCCATTAACATGGCGCTGCTTCGAATCCCAGTTTGGTCTAATTATTTTTCTTTCGAATATTTGACGGATATTTTTTCTTTCATATATTTTACGTAGTCACTGTACAGTAGGGTGGAGTGAAAAAAGTCAATATTTTTTTTTCGGAAACGGGTACCCTTCAATGACTGTGTATGACACCTAGTAACAATTCTGGAAAATATTTTATTTTTACGACGTCATCTTGAGTCTGCACATTTGGCTTAAAGTTTGAAAATTTTTGAAATTTTTTACATTTTTTCAAATTTTTTTAAAGTACTTGAAACAAAAAAAAACCCTGACGGGTAATCACTACATAGTTGAACAAGGCCTTAAATATACACAGGATTTAAAAAAATATTTTTAGGCGGTGGTTTTAGGCTGCACATGAGGCTTAAACTTATCCAAATATTCGTAAATTTCTGATATTTTTAACGTTTTATAATTTATGATATCCTCTTTGAATGTTATTAAAACTTGTTAATATAGCATTCGTTAATCAACTTTGCACTGTGCAACTCTTCGTTAGTTCATATTAAACTTCTCAGGACTCGCCACGGGGAGGTGGTTGCACTTCGAGTCCCACCCATGCCCTCCCAACCACCCAACCATGAGAGCATGTATTTACATCTTTAAGGAAAGTCTTCAACAGGTAAATTGTTTCTTTGTGACAGATATTGAACGGATAATCATATCAAACATTCTAGTTTTGATTAAGCTTTCTCTTTTCTTTTGATCACAGACCAATTTTGAGGAAGCAGTGACTTCTTTGACGGCTCTTTCTACCGCTTGAGTGTGTGATGGGAGTTCAAAAAGAGTGCACTCAGGAGCTATGTTTACACTCTCGGTTTCTAGTAACCGTTGCAAATCCTGATTTACCAAATGACTTGTGAGAGGTGGTTCTGTCACTTTCACATCATTCCAAACAATCATATTGACATACTCTGATGCTCCAAAATTTATTTTCGGGATTTCAAACCGTCTTAGTGGTTTACTGGCTTGTTCTCAAAATCGAGCCTTGATGATACGTCTTAAAGCCAGTTTCTTTATATGATCTCTCTTATCAACCGACATAGCTATGAGCATCTTTTCATGGTGAGCAAAGTATCCATTGTCTTGGATACATTTGTGTACAATTTTCCGATTTTCCTCAGATAGGTAAGTGTAACTCTTTATGGTTTCCCACAAGTTTTGAGCTCCATTATAAGCTTTTGGATTACACTTGATCCTGAACCAGCTAGGTGATGAAGGTTGCCAACTTTCACAATGAAGGTTGCCAACTCTTTTAATGTTTTCGATGGAGTCTTTGAAGCTGCGTATAATCTTAAAATTCTATAAGCTGTAGTCGACCATCTCGTATGGGAGAGCTTTCCTAGACTTCTGTTTTCTAATTCTTGAGATATTTTCCCACTCGAAACAGCTTTAAAAATATCATAAAGGTATTGTTGGTCAGTACTCAAACCCTTTTCATCACCACGATCGATTATATCAGTAATAAACTCTACGGGCTCAAACTGAACTATTTTCAATGCATGGCATGTTGCAAAACTTTGACCGTCAGGTCCAACAAATCCTTTTGGTCCGCTAGTAGGTCCATCCAGATTTTCCACTAAATTCCGTAATGGAAGTTCATTTGTATGCAATTGGCAAATAACACACTGCAGATGTCTACCAAGTTTCTCTTCTAGCGAGCAAATTACACCATTATATTTTCCTGTGTTTGTAGGGCATCCATTACAAGCAATACAAACTATTTCCGAAATTGTAAGATTGTGCTCAGAAAAGTAATCGACGATAGAATTAGCAATGTCAATGGCTTTCCCAGACAATGGAACTGTGTAACCGATGAATCTCGAATTAGGCTCCTCTATGAGTGAAATTTGATCGTCTTTAACAGTTGTTCTGTGCATTTTCCCATCGTCTGTCTTGTGAATACGAAAGGTGTCGTCAATTCTACCGTCAAAGTATAAGGCCTGTATTTCTACCTTTGTTTCCTTATTTAGAACTTCATGCCGAGATTTGATTCGCTCGCGTCTTACTTTACTCCTGTCTACCACAGCGTCATTTATAACATTATCTAAAGAATGATTGGACTGTACATAGTGTAAAAGAGTAGAGACTAAAGCTGCTGCTGCGCGATCACGTACGCCATACCTATCACATACTCGGGAAAACGATGGTATTTTTAGCCTAGTTTGAGTATTTATGGTAGTAGCTGAGGAAGGGCCGGGAACTGGTTCCTCTAAAACAACCTCCAAATCTTCTGGAACACAACCCATTTCTAGAAGTGGGAAAGTTAAGTCCATAGCGTCCTCATTGTCGCTATACTAGCCAATTGCATATCCTTCACAACATTTCTTTCACAATCTTTCTTCTTCTATCATTTTCCTTGCTATTTTCTTTTTATTTGCTGATGTCACTTTAATATCAACACGCCCAATCGACATTTTACAAACAGTTCTTTGATCGGTCAAGAATTTGCGCTCAAGTATTGGTACCTTCTTAGCGGGATCACATTTACAAAGTTGAAAATATTTACATTTACATGCACTAACATCGAACAATGCCTCAACTCTATTGTTAAAGAAGGCTAGTTTTTTTTTAAACTGTCCTTATCTTTGTCACGTTTGTATGTTTTGTTGAGCGTTTGAACTAAATCAACTTCTTTTTTTAATAAGTCTGTAATAGTTTTAGAGCTTATGCATGGGATCGAAACTTTTCCCCACATTAAGTTCAACTTGTCAACAACAATCTTGAACACTTGTAAAAAATTAGAGTTTTTGCCATTTTGCTTAATTTTTTCTTTGTTGCAAACATAAATGTAGTATTTTAACACATCTCTACGGGTAGAAAGCAAAGACTCGCCCATATCTTGACCATTACCTATAATAGGATGAGCTAAATCCTTGTCACGAGTCCTAGGGAACGCCATAACGCAGTGATAAACACACAAAGCACAGTAACACACAGTACTATAACACTGAACTAGAACAGTAGAACGCATATACCTCGAAACTAGATATAATACACCACCTATCACCATCGCTGTCAAAACATGACTAATGCAGTTAGAGAGGCAAGGGGAAGGGAGAATCAAATCGCCACGTGTCTGTCTTACCTTGGTCAACGCTCTCGGATGAAGCGCTGCAATGCAAACTGATTCACACCAGGCCCGTCACTTTCGCTACTACACCTGCACAACACAGTTTACATGTCTATCTAGTTTTGTGAAAAAGCTTATTATAAGCTTGGATACTGATTATAAGAACGTGACTTGATGGTACATACATGCTATTTTAAAATATTACTGATTATATAAATAATTGTAAATATCGGAAATTTCGGACAATATGGCGAACTTTAGGCCTAATGCGCAGACTGAAACCACCACCTAAAAATTTTTTTTAAAATCCTGTGTATATTTAAGGCCTTGTTCAACTATGTAATGACTACCCGTCAGGGTTTTTTTTTTGTTTCAAGTACTTTAAAAAAATTTGAAAAAATGTAAAAAATTTCAAAAATTTTCAAACTTTAAGCTAAATGTGCAGACTCAAGATGACGTCGTAAAAATAAAATATTTTCCAGAATTGTTACTAGGTGTCATACACAGTCATTGAAGGGTACCCGTTTCCGAAAAAAAAATATTGACTTTTTTCACTCCACCCTACTGTACAGTAGGGTAGGTCCAAAAACCACGAAAGTGTCCGAAACGAATCGTAATAGCGCGGAAAAGTTGCTACTCGTCACCCTGATCACAAAGAAAGGAAAATTTTCGAAATCGGACCATGTTTTCCGGTCGCACATCTCGTTCGAAGTTTTGAAAAATCGTAAAAAATATGAAATTTTTTAGGGATTTTAAAAAAATAAGTTACAGTAATTGGATTACGTTCAAAATCGGTATGTGGCCTCTTCTAAAGAACCTCTGTCTTAAAAAAATATGTAACACCCCTTATCTCCTTCTTTTAGGGAGAGAGGAGTCGCTCATCACGTTCAAATTGTCGAAAAATCGTAAAAAAACATTACTTTTTCCGGAATTTTCTCTTTATGAGTTACTGTAATCGGATTGTGTTCAAAATCGGTATGTGGCCTCTTGTAAAGGTCCTTTGTCTTTTAAGAAAGATATAATTCCCGTTTTCCCTATTTTTATGGGGGAGGGGAGGGGCATGTATCGTAAAAATGAGTGACCTTACGGTAGGCCTACGCTTATTTTTGAAAATTGGTTTTTCTTTTGATTTAGTCCCTTCAAAATAGTTATTTTGGTGAGAAAAGAAATGCATTTCAGGCTGGTTGATGTGCCACTACCCATAGCCGTGCCTAAGGGGTCAAAGTGCAGGTGCACTAGAATAAGCGGATACACTGTACATTGCCCAATCCCTTACATTTATGGAGGTAACAACTATAGTTTTTAAATTTTAACCTATTTTCTGGATTTTCAATCAACCCCCTTTGTGAGACTTTCGAAGTTAATTTCAGGATTCTTAATAGGCCGATAAGAGGTTTCACATGCCGACAGGCCTAATATGTTTAGATTTTGAAAATACAAGAATACTTCCGTGAATAGGATGTGCTTCGATTGGTCGTGGCTCTTTCTCAAGGCGGTAAACAATGAACGGATTATTACTCGTGATATTTGCACCGTATATTAAATGAAATTGAGAATAAATACGATTTGAAATCTTATATGATGAGTCTTGAAGGATGTGTGTACCCTAGCAACGCTAGATATTTCAGGGGTTTTATTTTGTAATCTCACTTTAGTGAGAATACGTCATAAAATGTCACTTTTTCGTAGTTCAACTCCGCCACCCAGGCGGCGTGACCATCCTCGGATCTCAAGCGGTGACCTGCCGGTCATGTGCCGGTCTTTTTATTTGATTCATCCGCTCTGATCCGTATCTTTCGACTCATTGATCCGTTTCATTATCTCCGCCTGCCATTAGTTCCATCTCAACCGTCATAAAGAACGTGACATGGAGCCACCATCGTTTCCTCTTGAAGCTTGAGTTGGAAAATAAACAAGGTCGCGAAAGATACAAACGATTTTAAATCGTATTGTTGTAATTAATTGCTAAACGTGAAGAACTTCAGCATTTTCAACAACTCCAATATATTGGGCACTTGAAAGTATGCTTTGTTTGAAATGCTTATGTTATTATTAGCTTGAATTATCTGTGTATATATTTCGTATCAATATTTCCCAAACAATGTTGCTGATACCTTTGTCTTCGTGTGTCTATCCTCTTATGTATGGAGAATGGAATTCAGTTATTTATACCATAATTTTTCCAAATGTTGCCTTAAAATCTACGTTCTTGGTAGATATTTCCCGTGCTTGTGTGAATCGAACACTAATTAGATGAACTTAATTGTTTTTAAATATTGAGTGATCGCTTACATGTCGCTTGTTGTTTTGACTGTATTTAGATTTTCGTGGTATGTACAGAGTGTAAGATATCTTCCGTAAGATGTTGAGCAATCTGGGTATTCGCTATAGTGTCGGCATCTTTTATTTGATATATAAGGTAATTGAAGCTTCGACAATTCACGAACCGTTCGTGAGCCGATCATTAAGAGAGGGAAACGGATCTCCCGCCTTAAAAACTAAGAGTCACTAAAAAGGTGAGATGATACAAAATAACCCCCCAGCTAGTATAATTATAAAAGTTGTGTGCAGTATACTCTTTTTCTTAGCCTTTGAACCTACAGGCTGTTTAACGGGCTGTTGATAATTTTTTTCTGAAACTGACCAGAAACCCACAAAATGAAAATAATGAGTAGTTGTTTTCTTTCTTAAAAGAAAAGACCTTATCTGATCAACCCTCTCGGAGGACAATTTGACTTACTTACGAGGAATACCTACCTCAAGAAAAGATCCTTATCCAAGCAAAGGAGGGAGCATTATACCTACTTAGTTTCATGTTTGACTTGTTCTGGAAATTGAATTATTTCAGTTATAATTCCTCCACTCTCCTGGCGCTCACGGAATATGAATATAAAAAGCGTTAAGTTTTGAAGGAAGCGATACAGGAAGGAATAACTTTTTTATTTTTCCAAGGAGACAAGATTATCTGTTACTCCTTTTTCCTTTCACTTCAGAGGGCAAATTGCGGCTGGTGGCCATCTTCCCCCTCCTCCCTCGTGGGTCCCGATCTCTCGTGAAGATAATAACGCTATTGTTTTGTTCTGTTGTTTATTTGTTCTTCCTCGCGTTGCTAAGGATACCAAACCCGAAAAGGTTTGGTGCCAAACGTTGTCGTATCGCTGTGAGCGTCCTAGGTTCGTCCAATTTCGTTCTTTTTTCATGATTAAACTCAAATGTTTTACAGAACTACAAACAAAATAACCAATGGGGTATCATCCTATATCAGTAATTATGCCGTGCTAGGCCACGTATGAAGATATACATAACTTCCGCAATGTACAGCGATGAAAAAAATAAATTATAAATAAATAAAACGTTTATTGTCGTAGATCCTTAACGGTCTTTCAGACACCTTAGTACATTAATTATCATTTACAAACAAATATAATAATGCTTATAAGACAGTGTTTACACAAAATTATACATAGTAAAAATAAATGTACACAAAAAATACAAAAAAGTGTTTTCACAAAAAAATTAAAATCGCATACAATGTTACAATAATTATTTATATTTTCACTTTCTCTTTTAACATTTTTTTAGTGAATGTGGGAATGAAATAATTTCCTTTTAAAAAAAGGGCTATACAGAATTACATGTTTTTGAAAAAACTGCTTCGTGTGGAAGAGTTTACCAACCATGAGAATAATATAACCGGTGATGAATGAACCAAGTAGGAATATAGTGAGTATCTTCAGTGTCTTCGATGCCTCAAAATACATACATTAATTTCACTCCAAGAAAAACATATAAGTTTACTTAGAGAAAGATAAAAATTAAATAAATAAATAAATAATAAATTTAACGTTTATTGTCGTATACCCTTACCGGTCTTTCAGACACCCTAGTACATTCGTTATCATTTACACAATACATAATTAAAAAAATATAATAATGCTTATAAGACGGTGTGAACACAAAAAATACATAGTAATAATATATTTACACAAAAAATACAAGTAAGGGTTTTCACAAAAAAATTAAAATTGATTACAATGTTACAATAATTGTTTATATTTACATATTTACATATCTCCTTTAACATTTTTTTAGAGAATATGGCAATGAAATAATTTTATTTTAAAACAGGGAAATACAGAATTACATGTTTTTATATGTTTCTGTTGGGAGAGTATTCCAATTTCTTGCTACGTTGTGGCGATGGAAGATTTATGGTACATTTCAGTTTTGCAGTGTGGGATCATCTGTAGGTCTAAATGATGGACCTACAGATTATTATAGCCGGTTTTAGATGTTTTTTTTAAATAAAAGAGATGAACAGGTATGCTGGTCAGGTTGACTTGAAAGTTTTGATTAAGGCGAAGAGAATATATAAAAATAAAGACGTCTTTCTCTAACCTTTAGCCATATAGTCTTTAAAAATAGGATAAACTGTACAGATATTGGCCATATGATATTTTGAAGAACATAGTAAGAGTATTTATTTATTTATTATTTTAATTTTATGTCCTTCATTTGATAACTTAAGTCATCTTGTCTGGATGTCTTCTGTTTTCTGTCTCAGCCTAGTATTTCTTCACTCGCTGAGATCGTAGCTTTCTTTCTTCATCTGAGATAACCCTTCCTATCCTCTATTTGTTGACCTTGGTTTGTTATAGTCTGATCTGTTTGTCCTTTAGTTTCACGATAGCATCTGTCTTTTCTTTCTAAACTTCTGTTGTAATTCATTCATATCTTCCTTAATTTCTGCCATCCATCTTGCACTGGTCTTACTGTTCCAAAATCATATATTTCATAACAGAATGGTCCTTTTCTGTCATTCCGTATATGCTCCGTTAATATTGCACCTACAGTGATAAGTGAGGTATCATTTTAAACGTTGAATCACCGGCTTCTGACGTAAAATACAATCTCAATCTCAAATTTCACTGTTTACCCATTAATTTGACTTAAAAAAGATCGTAGATCGTAGCTTTCTTTCTTCATCTGAGATCACCCTTCCTATCCTCTATTTGTGGATCTTGGTTTGTTATAGTCTGATCTGTTTGTCCTTTAGTTTCACGATAGCATCTGTCTTTTCTTTCTAAACTTCTGTTGTAATTCATTCATATCTTCCTTAATTTCTGCCATCCATCTTGCACTGGTCTTACTGTTCCAAAATCATATATTTCATTACAGAATGGTCCTTTTCTGTCATTCCGTATATGCTCCGTTAATATTGCACCTACAGTGATAAGTGAGGTATCATTTTAAACGTTGAATCACCGGCTTCTGACGTAAAATACAATCTCAATCTCAAATTTCACTGTTTACCCATTAATTTGACTTAAAAAAGATCGTAGATCGTAGCTTTCTTTCTTCATCTGAGATCACCCTTCCTATCCTCTATTTGTGGATCTTGGTTTGTTATAGTCTGATCTGTTTGTCCTTTAGTTTCACGATAGCATCTGTCTTTTCTTTCTAAACTTCTGTTGTAATTCATTCATATCTTCCTTAATTTCTGCCATCCATCTTGCACTGGTCTTACTGTTCCAAAATCATATATTTCATTACAGAATGGTCCTTTTCTGTCATTCCGTATATGCTCCGTTAATACTGCACCTACAGTGATAAGTGAGGTATCATTTTAAACGTTGACCCACCGGCTTCTGACGAAAAATACAATCTCAATCTAAAATTGATGTCAATACAATCCTAATCACCGTACTCATTACAGTTTCTGTCTCTGTAGACTGTTTTATTGGAAGTCAATCTCCAGTGCCAATGTTTTCTTGGTATTTTTTATTCATGCAAGTTCTGACTATGCTCCTTTCTATCTTGAGTAATTTATCTATTTATAAATTATAGTAAGAGTATGTTGGACAAACTATTCACCCATTAATTTGACTTAAAAGTTTCGATAAACTCTTTTGCCTGTATTGTATTCATATGTTTTGTATATTTTTGCAAGAAAACAATTATAAAGAAAGTACTTTATGATACACCTTCTTCTCTATTTAAAACCCAATTACACCGTTTCCTTAAGGACGTTAGGTTGGTTTCACTCAACTTAAAGGGAATTCGACGAAACTTGCTGGAAGCATCAATTGTGTTTTCCTAAATCTACCTGAATTTTTTCAAAATTATTTACCGCAGATGTCTTAGGATATTTGATGTGGAAGTGGGCATGTGAAATTACATAAATGGGTTATTAAATGGGAACGCGAGGTGCGACTAGCTTTATTCATCGAAAAGAACGTCTTCTATTTAAAGAATAAGAAAAACAAAAATAATTTAAATCATCAATAGAATAATGTATGACAATCATTTGATATACCTTATTTTTCTTTTTTTCTTTTTTCTTATTATTAACTAAAAAAAGGTTCTTTTTGACGAATTAAGCTACTCGTACCTTGTGTTCCCATTTAAGAACCCATGTAATTTTTTGTCCACTTCTCGATCAAATATCTCAAGAAATCTGCGGTAAATAATTCTGAAAAAAATCAGACAGATTAAGGACAACATAAGTAATGTTTCCAGCAAGTTTCGTCAAATTCCATTTAGTGGAGTGAAACCACAGAACGTCCTTAACATACTTATTCCCTGATAGCGTGAAAGTGCGAAGTTTTCGCACGGGTTACCTAAGTCATTCTATAATCTTTTTGCTTATTCTGTTTTCTGGTGTTCTGATTAGGTGTCCAAAGAATGAGATTAGTTTCTTTCTCACTGTGCTCATTACATGTTCTATTTCTCTGTATAGACTGTTTTTAATTGGAAGATAACCTCCAGTGCCCGTTTTCTTGGTATCTTTTATTTACGCAAGCTCTGACTTCTCCTCTCTATCTTGAGTTATTCATCCATTGCGATTGTGTTAGTTGTCTCGAAGATGGTTTCACTTGCATAAGTTATTTCCGGTTGTATAAATGTTTCATAGTGTATTCATTTTGTTATATGTTTTCTTGGTGATATATAGCCAATTTATATATTCTATTCTTCCATGTTGGTTTCTCATACAGGTTGTATGTAATGATTTCCTCTAGATATTAAAATCTCTACAAAATTTTCATCTCTTGATCTTCCACCTTGATATTATTTGCGAGTGGTAGGTCAGTTAGGATAATTTCTGTTTTCTCAAAAGATATCTTGAGCCCAATCTTATGAGCTATATTCTGTAGTGAGTTTATATAGATATAGTTTATGTAGATATAAATTCGTATTTTGAGTACTTATAAACGTTGAAATCTCTAAAAAAAACTATAAAGAAAAGTATTTTTCGAAAGAGACAATAAAACTCAATTCAAAAAAGACAATTAAGTTCCAATAAAACAGGAAAGAATTGGCCCGGGGTCAAAACATGATCCCTGTGGTACTAATAGGTAAAATGTAATGTTCATAGTAAACTACGGCTGCTATGAGGTTCTTATTTTCATTTTTAGTTTCCCTCTAACATTGTACAAAAGAAAAGAAAAATACAAGATTTGGGACGAACCGATCAGAAATAATGGAATGTCAAATTGAATAGGGCCCAAATATGACCCCTGTGGTACTTCTAAGCGTGAAATAAATGGCGTTTTTAGTCATTTCTTCCTTTAAAGAAGTGATGTGAAACCGCAGTGCATTCACGAAGTTCTGCTACCCCACTTTCAACCAGCCGACTCGAATATGTTGGTACTTACACATGATCGCATCTTTTGGGAGAGTGGGATGAGTTATGAAGGCCAGACGGCGCCAAGTTGACCCAAGATGGGCCCAACAGCTCAGATGTGTTGGCCTGGGAAGATTACGAACATCTTAAAAATCCCATGGGAAGATGAAAACCACGCCCACTGGTGGAAAAAATTGCCCTCAGAAGGTCCATATGAGTTCTTATAACGCATCTGACCTTAAGGTTCGACCATCGGAACTTAAAAGTTTCGAAAAAAGACACTCACACACAAAGATATATATATATATATATATATATATATATATATATATATATATATATATATATATATATATATATATATATATATATATATATATATATATATATATCTGTGTATATATATATATATATTTATTTATTTATTTATACATAAGACAGACTACGTAACGGTTTGTTCCTTTCCAGAGTCAGTACACCTTTCCTCTTTTCCAGACCGCGAAAACGGACAGTTGTGAGGGGATAATTACCAACCTTGTGGTACCCCATAATTGGCAGGGCCCTGATCGAACTTAATAACGGCCCTTCCGACCCTACTCTACGGTTTGAGGGGGTGGAAAGTTGCAGTCAGTCCCTTAGGGTGGTCCTCCGTATCGAGGGTTCAAAGCACGTAGGAGGAAGACCTACCCTTAAATGGGGCGACCCTTTTTCACGAGTAAAAATCATCTCACCGCTCACTAAGAATAAAACTAACCATAAAACAATGGGAAATTTTTATTAAATGGTGTTGAAATTAGTGAAAATTGTGGGAAAGAATTATGAAGCTCGCAGTATTCATGGAAACGATCTCGCGGAATGACGCGTATCCATAGCAACCGAGAAACTATAACCATCTCGCTGAAAACGTGGAAGAATGCAATTGCTGAGGGGTGATCTAAGTTAGTGTGAGGGAGAAATCACTTCACCTAGAATTTGATGAATTTGACCTCATTTTATCATAGAATAAACTCTTTTTTTTCCTATGTTATCAATATATTAACCCCTTGCTGCACTACTTTTTGAGCAATTTACCGAAAAATATAAGCTTTCTCACAGATGGTATAGATTACGGCTCTGGTTCTCTCCTGAGGAAGAGAATATTGAACAAATTATGAATTTTTAGCTCTTAGATTTCTTCAAAAAACTATCGGTGTGTGTAGTT
This sequence comes from Pyrrhosoma nymphula, assembly GCA_963573305.1. NCBI lineage: Eukaryota > Metazoa > Arthropoda > Insecta > Odonata > Coenagrionidae > Pyrrhosoma > Pyrrhosoma nymphula. The sequence continues at coordinate 37,497,460 of OY754340.1, read as the reverse complement.
TGTATATTTCCTCGACTATTTATAAAAAAACACAACCAATTTCTCACGACTTACTTTAAAAATCGCATATAAAATAACACATTCTGTTGTGAAGGCGTTTTCTTCGTACGGAGTGAAAACACGAGTCAAAGTAGAGACTTTAAAAAAAATATATTTATTTAATTACTTAGAATGTTTTAGTATACTACATACGATTTGGCGCCATTAATATTACAGTAAAAACTTCATACTTATTACAGATAGAGAAATTAAAAAGAATTAAATTTGAATACGGTCTCCATTATGACTAGGGAGGTATCTCGGTAAGGTATCTTGCTAAAACTACCTAAAGAAAAATGGAAAATATAAGATGTTATAGTAAAACCGTTAAAGTATTTCTTATGAAACACTTCACATTAAACTCGATGTATTTGGACACACATTATGATAAATATGTATGTTATGTTTTCAGGGGTAATAATATATCAGCCGCTTACCATCGTAATTCTCGAGTTGTTTATACCAGGAATACCATCCGTTTACTCCATGGGGAAATTGTACGGGTATGATCAACCAGAAAGTTTTAGACTTTATTTTAAAATTTTAGAAAAAAATAGGAGACTTTATTTAAAAAAATAAATTTAGGAGTTTCTAACAATTTAGATCTCGTCGTAAATTTTAAATCGCACAGACTAAATGTTTTCTACAGCTACTTTTTTATAAATGAATCAATTTCTCATTGCAAAAATGTTTACAGAATTGCACAAAAAGCATCGGTATTCAGATAACTACGAGAATTAAATAAGTCAAGTTGAAGACTTATTCGCATGTTTTTTTTTTGTAAATTGATGACGATTTCTGTTATAAAAAACAATATTTCAGCGTTAGTTATGTGACACATTTACTCCATGCTAATTGACAGCTGCTAAAATTAAAATATAAAATTAGAAAATTGTTTCTAATATGACTCTAGGAGTGCATATCTCGATCAAACCACCTGAATGTGGCTCAGGCCACGGGGTCAAATATTCCAGATATTCAGAAAAAAAATAGTGCGTTATCTTTGAAGTCCGTTTAATAAACTGGGGCGAGAAAAATATGGTTTTAAGGGCTATTTTTTTCTGTTGTATAAGCCTTTTTTTAAGTGGAGATATTAGCACGGGGTCTCATGGAGATGGCTCAGATTACAGCATAGAAACGTCAATTTGAACGAGTATGGAAATATGAATAAGCTTTTGATTAAAACAGTTTATAAGAAGCGAAAATTCCTGGGTTATTGAATAAATATAAAATATATGTATACGAATATTAGCACCTGTTTCTTAAAATCTATAAGCGAAATACTGCCTTAATTCAAGTCAAAATGCGGTAGGTCCATACAAATGGCGCTAGAGTCGGCTCTTATAGCTGAACAAATGTAGGCGTTAAAAATATATTCGTGAAATAACATAACATCCATTTCATTAGACTGAAAGCATGGGTTTTTAAACCAAATAAATAGTTTTAATTTAGTATTTGTTTTGACTCATGTATTCAGTGTAAAGCTACCTTAAGTCAATTGTTTTTACCTATTTTTACATTACAATTCCGTCAGGCAATGTTATTTTTCTTAATATTCAGAATTTTCATAATATTATTTTAACTTAAAAATTCTAAATAGTAAGAATTCAGCAGCAGTAAAGCAGGTTTTTTTTAAACCAAATAAATAGTTTAAATTTATTATTTGTTCTGACTCACGTATTCAGTGTAGAGCCACCTTAAGTAAACTTTTTTTTTACCTATTTTTACATTCCGTCAGGCAATGGCTGTCGACGGGACATATTTCATATTTAAACTCATAATATTTTTTCTTAACTCTTAAAAAATACAATTAGTAAATGTTCAGCATCAGGCTAAGTGAAATCCGGAATCATACTGAACAGGCCGTGCCCATGGAAACAGCGTCTTGTACCGAAGCGTATCCATAGCAACCACAGTATCAGAGGAAGAGCGAAGTGGCGAATGAGAGATTAAAAAGAGAAAAAACAACAAAAAAAGGAAAAAAAAGGTGAGATGAGGATAGTCGTCGGGAGTCTTGACTGCGAAATTTCACTTTTTTTTTAACGTGTCGTATTTTTCCCGCCATTTTTTTTTTCGGTGTGGGCGCCATCTTGAATTTCGTTCACAGAGCACGTAGCAAAAGGTGGGGGAGGGAAGGGGAAACAGACAGAGAGACAGACAAAAGGCCTTCCTTTCTTTCATTTCTCGCCGCTGCTACGCGTCGAAGGCAATTACGTGGGCAATCGTCGCCGTGGCTGGCGGAGAAAATGACACTTAATAGCCCTTCTTCCCTTTGCCCCGTTTGGAAAGGGAGTGGAATCTCACAAAAGGGACAAAAGAGGGAGAGGGGGAGGGCATTTTTGTACTTACGAAGACTCTGGAGCCACAAGGAACGGTTCCACAGTGAAGGGACCGACAGAAACGAAATGCCTGCCTGGCACGCTATGGAAAAACCACAAAAAGTGGACCAAAAATCTAAAGTAAATAGTTACTTTCAAGGAAAATGTACTTTTTCGCAGTACATACCAAAAAACAATATGGCGTCATCAAAATGGCGATTGAAAATCTTGTTTCCAAGTTCAGTTTATTGATTTTTTCCTTCATATATGGTGTTCTTCTTTCAATTAAGGCGTAATAATTTCAAATATTACATTTAACACGGAGAGGCGCGAGGGACATAATCTTAAATTAATAAAGTTGTAAAAATTCTTAACTCTAAAACAGTTAGTCATTTACCTGCCTAGCACACTATGGAATGAGCCCAAAACAATTAACTAAAAGTCTATAATAAATATTAACTTTCAAGGAAAATGTACTTTTTCGCAGCATATGTAAGAAAACAATATGGTGTCATCAAAATTTCCTAGTTAAATTTATTAAAAACTGACGTAAATTGTAACATATATATCTCACAAACGAACAAATATCAACCTGCAGATAGTTAATTTGCCTGCCTAGCACACTATGGAGTGAGCCCAAAAAGTTGACTAAAAGTCTATAATAAATATTAACTTTCAAAGAAAATTTACTTTTTCGCAGCATATGCAAGAAAACAATATGGTGTCCTCAAGATGGCGATTTAAATTCTTGTTTCCAAGTTCAATTTATTGATTTTTTCCTTCTTATATAGTGTTCTTCTTTCAATGAAGGCGTAGTATTTTCAAATATTACTTTTAACGCGGAGATGCGTGAGGGACTTTATCTTAAAAATAAATACGTAAAATTCCTTAGAAACTGACGTAAATTGTAACATATAGTGTATCTCACAAACGAACAAATATCGACCTGCTGACAGTTAGTCATTTGCCTGCCTTGCATACTATGGAAAGAGCCCAAAAAATTGACAAAAAGTCTATAGTATATATTAACTTTCAAGGAAAATGTACTTTTTCGCAGCATATACAAAAAAACAAAATGGCTTTAATCAAGATGGCGATTTAAAATTTTGTTTCCAAGTTCAATTAATATTTGTTTTTTCTTCATTTTCTTAAGTGTTTTTTTTTTCAATTCTGGCGTAGTATTTTCAAATATTGCTCTGATCGAAGACACGTGCGATGGTATTCATCTAATAATAATTGGTGGTTCATTTTACTAAAAAATATGCGTTTTTGCGTTCTTCAAAATACTAACTGGGGAAACTGTTTAGGTACATCTCCGCCTGATTCACCAAAAATGTTGTATACAAAGAAATCTCTGACATTTTGATAAATATGTATGGGTCATTCCACCTCAATTCAACAAACGTTTGTCCCTTAGGGTCTCAGATTTTTATAAAAATTGGTGTATGGGTACAATATCAACTCAAACTGAATACCCTCAAACCGTTTTGTGAAAAAAAATTTTTTTTGAGAGAATTATGCGTATTTTAATTTTTTCGCATTTTTAGCAAAAAATCCGAGCCTTAAATCATATTATCACTTATATCTCCGCTTATAATTGTTACACAGCAATGATTAATAGCTCTTATTTTAGCTAAATTTTTATTGAATGCAAATATATTAATAAAAAATTATTTTCTTTTATACCCTATTGTTGTTAATTACTAATGTTTAAAAAAATATTAATAAACATTTCTCAAATACTCCATCTCATAATCGGCCGAAGTTTTTTTTCCGTAATCTTAACATACCCAGCTAACTATTTCAAAAATAAAATTTAGTGGAAATACATAAATGCGTTTTTTATAAATATTTAAACATTTACAAATTTCTCTCTCGCGCGGTCCGTCGGCTCCACCATTTGGAATACATGCAGCAGACACACGATGCAAACTTATTTCTTCACAAAAAGGGTTTGAGGGTATTCAGTTTGAGTTGATATTGCACTCATACACCAATTTTTATAAAAATCTGAGACCCTAAGGGAACAAACGTTTGTTGAATTGAGGAGGAATGACCCATATATATTATTTACCATAATCACTACCTGTTTAAAACCCCCGTATTGAATGACAAAAATCTATTTGAAACGAACTCTGTCTAATTCTAAAAAAATGTTTACAAATCTCCATCTTATATTCCTTCAAATGAAAAACCGCCGTAGTTACCTCTAAACAAACTGAGTTTTCCTTGAGAAAAAACGAATATATGCAATATTTAACCCCCTTCCTCATTAGCTAAACATTCGACCATTGTTCTTAAACTATGGAGGAAACGTTTTTTAAAGCCAGTTGATGAGATACCATCAGAGCTTCGACTGGTGATAGTTGGAATGTTCTATCATAATGACCCAATTGTTCCCAGTTGGATGACCAAGTTAAGGATGCAGTTTGACCAATTACTTAGCTGAGACTGTGATTAAATCAGCAGGTTAATTTGAAATTAAGAGAAGATTTACGGATTTCAATTTTCAGTTAGCATATAGATGATCAGTGGAGCCAAATACGCGAGAAAAATTCATTTATAAGCGAAGGCTTTTAGTTAATCTGACAACTGAATCGGAAAAAATGCTGAAGTTCTGTGTTTTTCAACCCTGTGTGAAGCTGAAGATGTTCATCTGATATTGGCACAAGAACCTCATTAGACATTTCTACCTAGTGGAACGTAAAAGACCGTGAATTTGATCAAATTTGTCTCATATTTTCATTATTAACGTCGAACCTGCGCTTCGAAATACTGCTTTAATTATATAGATGAACACGACAGCAACAAGATAAAATGGCTCAAAATGTTATTAATTATAATTGAAAATAATTTTCAATCAATCAACATGGCTGTACAGTACATAAGTTTTCTTCAAAATGAAGTAATCCTGTCATATGAAGAATGGCTTTTATATTGACGCCATGTCTCAGAGAGGAATCTAAAAACTTTCTCTGTAAACTGCAGTGAAGCTGCATAATTAAAAAATTAGGGATGAATTACTACAACAGAACTAGTGAGTGCTTTTGCTCTTTTTAATGTAAACGTAATTACAACAAATGTATTATAAATATAATTGCTGACGATGAACTCGGCAACACTGTATAGCTGGTCGACATATCATAGTTTCACTCCGGTCCTGCACCTTTGTTTGTTTGCATAGTTTCTCTCCAGTGTTTTTGTTTATTCCACGAACAGAGTTGCCAAGTCTGTTTCAATATGGCGGCTACGGAACGAAAGTAAGACTCTTCATCGCTTATCAAACATGAACATCTGCATTAAATGGCCGATAAGGTAAACTGGAAAAAATTCATTGTATCCGTTGTTTATTTAATCACCATATGGTCGTTTTTGAGGTGTCCTTGTCCAGGAAAATATCGAAAAATAATAAAATGTTGAAGTGACGGACGACATTATTCCGCCATTAAGAGCATTGATGTAATTTGAGGCTGAGAATGACGATTTTCAAATCCTGTTCATAGCGCTAAATGGCCGATTACCTCTATATATTTTGTCACAGATCGACTAAGGCATAATTTCTCTGTAATACCCTGGTAAAATACGGACGCTTGCCCTAGCGTAGAGGCAGCGTCAACGGGGAGTTCTATAGGTACTCTTGGAGGTGCTTCCTTTACTCCCCGATTACTCTCTGAGATTCTTTTGTCTCCGAACACGTTTCCCGAACTCTTCCGCAAGAGCGAACGGAGAGTGCCTCATGGTTTCTATGACGCTTCGTTTTTCGTCTCCCCGTCAACACTTCTAAAACGCTTCCGGGGAAAGTTTTGTTTTCTCTTCGATTTCACTGCTACTACTACGAAAAAGTTGTAATTTTTGCTCTAAGAATAGGCTTGTGTAAATAAAAGTTGGTTGTTCAAACGTCCCAATAATATGCTATACTTTTAGTTAATATCATGATGTATACCTTCGTTGACGGACAACTTAAACTTAAATAACACACCTACGGTAATGATCGCTTCGTAATATTAAATAGGAATTTAATATTAACATACGGTGCAAGCAATTAATTGGTAGCTATCCAGTTCGTACATTTCCCCTCGGAAATGCGTTATTATGTCTACATCGTATTTAAAATTACCATGTGCATGATGTACCAACTGCGTATACTTCATGTATTCAAATGAAGATTAATTAAGGTTGATGGCATGTTTGGCATGGACGTTTGCTTACTTGCAATTATGCATAGAAAATAAAAAATTAACTACCATAGCTATGTATTTAGCACATAACTTGTTAATCATCTAACATAGTGTTGCCGCGAGACGAGACGAGATGAGACTTGAGCTAGTCTCGTCTCAGTCTCGTTTTCTGAACTCGGGTATCGTCTCGAGTCTCCTCTCGGTCTCGAGTCTCGGACGAGACTCTTGTCTCGTTTCCCCCAAAATAAATTTAGCACCATAAAAAGCCGTTTCCTTTGCGTACTTAATCGCTGAATCGGTACACTCGAAATAGGAAAGCCATTAATATAAATTTTAAATATATATTGATCTGGACACCAATTACATCAAACTGCTAGTAAAATCATTGACTTTATTGATACTCAATGAATAAACTAGTAACATAAAACAAATAATTTATAAAAAGGGAATGTAGACACAAATTTACTGCAGAGAAATCCACAGAAGGTTTAAGAAAATAATCGCAAAAATAATGTGAGTGGTATAAGAGATAATTTTCACTTTAATAAAGTAGTTTAAATTATTTTCAGATTTAAAAAAGTTTAATTAACATAATTTTTTTATTTGACTGGCCAAATTGCACGTCATGTTAGCAAAATAAAGGCAAATGAAAGAAATAAAAGTCAAAGGAAAGCCAATTGTAATTATCCTTTTTTATTGTAACATCCTCCACACAATTTAGCGACATTATGCTAAATATCCTCACTAACCTCGGAAGATATATCATGCAGGAAGAGGTACATAGTTATTTCAATTATCATTCGTCTTTCTGCCGAGGTGATGTGCTCTGCGCAATTCGGAATGGCGCCATCATTTTCTCCTAGCATGCAAACTATTAGCAGGGTTGCGAGTGCCGCTGGGCGATACTTTACACATATGCGAGTATAGTCCAGGATATTTTTGTCGTAGAAGTAAGCACTGAAAATTACCACTTTTGAAAATAGTCCAATTTTTGCTGGATAAATTTTCGAAGGTTATTATCGCAGGAAACAAGGAAAAGTAGTCAGCCATTAACACTCCCTTACTTGGCTCCAGAAGTCACGCTCATGCATCCAGAAATTGATTTTCCGGCAAAAATTCTGTTTTATAGTTAGATAATTTATCGAAAAGTTATTATTGAATTATATTTCAAATTTAATACTTAAGAAAAACGTAAAATTTACTTCGTCTTAACAGAAGGGCATAGTTTTAGGGATAAAGCTATACCTAATACCAATTAAGGACATATATCTGTAGGTATTTCGAGACTTTCGAGAGTCTCGTGGAAGTGATATCGTCTCGTCTCGTCAAAAAGTGGTCTCGTCTCGAGTCTCGTCTCGAATTCTACCCAACGGTCTCGTCTCGAGTCTCGTCTCGAGTCTCGTCTCGAGTCTCGTCTCGAGTCTCGTCTCGAGTCTCGTTTCGAGTCTCGTCTCGAGTCTCGTCTCGAGTCTCGTCTCGAGTCTCGTCTCGAGTCTCGTCTCGAGTCTCGTCTCGAGTCTCGTCTCGAGTCTCGTCTCGAGTCTCGCGGCAACACTAATCTAACATAATCAAGGCAGTCGTATACCAGGCATAGTCGCGGTAATTAATTTGAATTAATGGCATACATATGCATAATTATAGAGTGGTGATGACATGATGTTATATATTGTTCATCTTCCACTCATTTATATCTACTCTTCACATATCTCCAGTTGTGGAATAAAATGCTTGGAGGATGAGCAAGGTCATTGAGGAATAATAATCATGAAATGTAAAATGTAGAACAACATCGACATTAACAAGGAAAATGCAACTATAAGAAACATAGAGGAACTATTCCTCAACATTACCCCCAGTTATTCATAGGAAATTATAGTAACTAGCCATTGAGAAGCAAAAACTCATGAAATCCAAGCATCGAAAAACCTTTAAAAAAAACAAGTCACGGTATGTAATAATAGTTAGACCCTGTGAAACGCTCTACAAGGAAATGGAAAGGCATGCAATAAAAGGGCAATTATCATGTATATTTTTGTAATATGAGAATAATTTATCTTTGCAGTAGTATTATAATTATTATTAAGTGTATTACTTTGCATTGTACTGTATATGCCCTGAAGAAGCCTCACTAATAAGAAGGCGAAACGTCTTGGCGGAAGAAGGAAGTCGAGTTTCTTAAAAAAAAGACATGACCAAATCTCCATAAATTAACCAATTTGGTCAATAACTATTCAAAGATGAAATTATTTTTTCTGTAAGTTACGACGTTGATTGTTAATTGTAGAGCGGCGGTCCTTGCTAAAGGGTTGGGCTCGTTATGAAATTGTAAGATGGATGATTTTCAAGCCGTGTTCGTTGAATTCTTAAAATATTCCTTATAATTGAGGCACGCAAATTTTCCAAGCAAATACGACCTTAGGTAAAAATAATGGCACAAGAATACTTCTTGTATAAAATGTGCACTAAAAATCAATGTACATATATCCTATCTATGTTAATGTTTTCGCGAATTCGTCTCTCATACGCCATTCGATGATATAAATAAGAATATACATTAATTTTTGATTCTAATAGTACTTACCCGATTTGATAAGACCCTGATTTATAGTTAAATTTAACAAAAGAAACCAAATTTATCACAACTAAAAACGGAAAATCAACTTTTATTGGAATTCTTACATAAGTTACGGACGTTTATGATAAAAAAATTTAATGAATTATAAACAAAGGTACTTATTGTATCAGAAGATGTAAAAACTACGCGCATTCCTACCTGTAACAAGTTAGGTACATAAAAAATCATTTCTTCGCCAATATAAAAGGTGTCCACATTAATTTTCTGATAGTGCAACTAACTTATACCTGTTGCTCACGGTAAAATATTCCATAAAATAGTTTTATAAAATTTTTTATTGAAAGTTTTATGAATCGTACGTAAAACGTACTTGCTTGCTCACGGTAAAACTATTCATAAAACCGCAATGTCCTGCCATCTATGAGACGCATTGCGAACACCTGAAGTGATAAATGCACTCTCATTTGGATGTCTATAGGTTAATAACTATATATGTATTGTTTAATTAATTATACTTTCTGATCACATACTCAACGGTGAAATAAGGCTCTATTAACGCATTCTTCTAACAACAACAAGAAGGACATTACTGCTTGAACGTACTCCATGAACTACCAGCCATGTTTGTTTACGTTTTCCTTGTTTGGTTTCCCATGGATACGAGATTATTATTAACGTGAAAAGGGGAACGTCTCATTGGTTGTTGCATAAAACGGTTTTATGGAAATAGAACCCGTCCTATTCCGTAAAACGTTCTATAAAACTAGGTTTTATAAAATGGTTTTATCGTTAGCAAGCTCATTTTCATGAAATTAGTCGATTTTATAAAACGTTTTACCAAAGATTTTACCGTCAGAAACAGGCATTAGGAGCTACTCTAAACGAAACCTTATCAGGGTTGCTACGGACCAGAAATAATGAAATTCCAGTACTTTTCCAGGCCAAAATCTTATATTTCTCCAGGTTTATATCAATTCTATCATTCGCGGATTTTTTAAAGGAAGTGAAAGATTATGAGGAAAACACGTTAACGCATGCACACCATATAGTGACATTCATTATAGTGAAATACATGAAAAACCAGGTGATACAAGAACACCTGTGATAATATTCTTCCAACCAAAAGACCAAGTTTTTTAAAATCTCCATCAATTTTTTTTCACCTGTAGACTAATGTACCTCTCACACTTTTAGACCTGTTCAGTATCTCTCCGAGAAGTCTTATATAGCTTAACCCACACGCAGACAGACAAAGGTCTCTACGTTAGAATTCCTCCTTTGAGTTTCAGATCGTTATAAGACCTTCTTCTTGCCCGTCCACCTCCAGACATGCTTTAGGTTTAATTACAGGGTATGGCGCGCGCAGGAGGACGAAGGGGCTTTCTTCTGAAAGGTCCGGGAAGGGAGGAAAGATATAAGAGGTGGTGGTCTTATCCCCCCCACCCATCCAAAGGAAAAGACACTCTTTATATATATCCTCCCCTCTTTAAGGAGGTCCCGCCGCGACTGTGTGAGCCAAAAGAAATACTAAATTCCACATTTTTATATTTTGTACAAAAAATCCTGCTTTCACTGATGAAATGCGTTACCAATAGAAACCCAAAAGTAAAGTATAAAAAATACAGATTATTCCACGAATGTATTTTAAATGAGCACTTTTTTCATCCATAGGAGCCGACTGCAGTGCCATGTTTAACGAATTACCGCATTTTGACTTCAATTACGGCATTAATTCCCCAATAACTTTAAAAATAAGGTGGTAAGATGCCTGTTTTACATTTTTATTCAATTTATCTGGATTATTTCCTTCTTATAAATAGTTTTCAGCAAAAATGGCATTTGTATTTTATGGAAAATTACTATTTTTAATACTACATTCCACATTTTTCTATATTTTGTCCAAAAAATCCTGCTTTCACTGATGAAATGCGTTACCTATAGAAACCCAAAAGTAAAGTAGAAAAAATGCAGATTATTATTCCATGAATGTATTTGAAATGAGCACTTTTATTCCAGCCATAGGAGCCCACTGCAGCACCATTTCCTACGAATTACCGCAGTTTGACTTCAATTACGGCATTAAATCTTCAATAACTATAAAAATAAGGTGGTAAGATGCCTATATTTTATTTTTATTCAATTGCTCTGTATTATTTCCTTCTTATAAATAGTTTTCCGCAAAAATGGCATTTATATTTTATGGAATAATACTATTTTATTCCCCACGTGTTTCACACGTCATTCCCCCATTGAACACCATGTTATTTCAAGTTCAATTATAGAATTTGAATAGCTTGGAAAGGTATTATTTTGTTGTTCATATCAGATAGAGGACAACATTTTCTACAAGTAGACAGAATATGAATAAAATGACATTTAAGTCTCTTTACGGTAGAAACCACGTTAAAACCCGATTCACTCCCAACAAATCCCCTTCTCATAACTATTCCTTCCAACAGGCGAAAAGTTATTTTGCTGTAGTGAAGGTAAAGGTGGTTTGGGTGAGATATGAACAACCTTGAGTTGAAGTAAATGTTCATGCTGTATTGAAAACGTTGTGAGACCATGATGTTTTAATTAAATTTAACAAAAGAAATAAAATTGCCGCGACGAAAAACGGAAAATCGATTTTGAAGCACCTGCATTTCTTACAAAATTTACTGACATCTGATTAATAAGTGTATAGAGATATAAGCAACCTTTCTTATTGTCATATTAAGTGATTTCATTTCGAAAACACGATTCGTTGATATATAAGTATATTTCTCGTGACACCTATCTCGATTTAATTACACCATGATTTATAATTGAATTTAACAAAAGAAATAAAATTTCCGGGGCCCTTGGGACTCTTGGCCCTTCTTATACAGAAATTCTTTCTACGTGATATAATAGGCCTGCAGGAAAACGTGATATTTAACTGGTAGAGGCGTGACTATCCTTTGAAAATCAAATCTCTTGTTGTCAAGGAAATATGCTTTTGTTGATTTCAGAGAAAAATGTGGGATTTTTCAGCTAAAACCATGAATGTCAGACAAATACGAAGCGTGAAAGAAAGTTAAGTGAAAGACTTAGAAACTACATTTATTCAGCCATCCGATAAAAAAAATCTCAGCCTTCCATCTTGAGTGAAAGTATTTTTAAAAAGCGAAAAATGAAACCACTGCACCGAACCCAATGCTTAGCATGGACCACCAGGGACCACCACGGGGGGCCTTTGGGGGCGCTGAGGGTTTATTTGTACAGCCTATGTTACAACCAGATATATTTTCTATCTACATGCCAAATTTAAGCTCAATCGGTCCAGTAGTTTTTGCGTGATGGAGCAACAGACAGACACAATTATATTTTTATATGTTAGTAAGTATATTTGACAAATATTCTCAGAAAAATAAATAAATATATCTACATATATTTTCTCAAACTTGACTCATTTTTTCACGCTGAACGGTGAAAACGCTTTCACAAAAGACATCTTTTATATAAGCACTGATCATAATCAAGACATTTTGGCATAATTAAAATCGAAACTATGGTTGTTATTAATAGAATGGTTGGCAAGATCACACTTCAGTTCTGAAAAATCCAAAGTAGCTATGGGGGCCATTATAACTCCTTACTCTCCGTTACTCCGTAGCTATGAGTTACATAATACGATACCTACCTTGGCCTACCTTTGAAATATTGTGACGTCTGTCCGATATAAATACAGTAACAGTCGGCACGCGGAATGGAATAAACCATGTTGCTTTGTTTTTATTTACATTTTAATTTCAACATATTTCACAAGTGCTATGAATTAAATATTGTAATATTAATGGTGCAATAATATAGTTATACACGTCAAAAGTTCTCTGAAATTAAATTAGTGTGCATCCACAAACATAAGTCACGAACTTGACTTATTTTTTCGCGCTGTACGGCTAAAAAACGTTCACAAACGGAATGTGTTTTTTTACGTGCGATTCTGTTAAAATTACTACAGTGAGAAATAATGATTACATACTCATTTGATAATTGATATGCTCGGCACTTTGATCTAGTCCTTAGTGCATTGGTCAATCACCAGGGGAGTATAAATGTCGTCGTCTCCACGATATATATCCGTATCGATGTTCGATATCGAGGATCGAGTATCGTCTCGCGCGACACCTTGATCTCATCTTTAGTGTCTCAATCTTTCCCCAAGGGAGTGGAAATATCGTCGCCACTACGATATATTTTCGTGTCAATGGTCGATATTGAGGATCGAGTATCGTCTCGACGTGACACTTTGATCTCGTAAATAGGGCATTGGTTAATAACCAGGGTAGTATAAATGTCCTCGTCTCCACGATATATTTCCGTATCGAGGGTCGATATTGAGGATCGAGTATCGCCTCGCGCGGCACTTTGATCTCGTCTTTAGTGCCTCGGTCAATCACCAGAGGAGTGGCGAGAAGTGGTTTTCATATTGGTTCAAATTTAAGCCACATCACGCCTTCTTCTTCCTTTTGAACGTCAAGTCAAGATCCTTCAAGGCGTGGACCGAATACATAAAAGGTCTTAGAAGTTTTGAAGGCTGGCTTCTGCCGAGCACGTGGCTCTTTGTGAATCGACCAGGAGTCTGCGCTCTTTTTTAAATTCAGCAGGAAGGAAACGCTAATGAAAGGTGCTGACTTAGCTATGAGGTGAATCTGCTTCTATATCCTTCCGGTGGGGCGCGCCATATTCACTCCCACGAGTGGGCGCGCCGTTGCAATTTTACCGCAAAAATAAATCGCATTCCTATATTTAAGGGAAATATTATTTACTAATAAAAAAGGCTGATTAAATTATTACAGTTACCTCTTTTATTGTTTGACAATGAATGCACATTTTTAAACATCTTATGCCTTTTGCTCACGGTAAAACTTCCGGTAAAACGTTTTCTAAAATCGACTGATTTTATAAAAATGAGCTTGCTAACGATAAAACCGTTTTATAAAACCTAGTTTTATAAAACGTTTTACGAAATAGGACAGGTTCTATTTCCATAAAACCTTTTTATGCAACAACCAATGAGACGTTCCGCTCATCGCGTTGATAATAATCTCGTATCCATGGGAAACCAAACAAGGAAAACGTAAACAAACATGGCTGGAAGTAGTTCATGGAGTACGTTGAGAGGCAGTAATGTCCTTCTTGTTGTTGTTAGAAGAATGCGTTAATAGAGCCATATTGCACCGTTGAGTATGTGATCAGAAAGTATAAGTTGATAACCAATAGTTATTAACCTAACAGTCATCTAAAAAGAGAGTATATTTATCACTTCAGGTGTTCGCAAAGCGTCTCATAGATGGCAGGACATTGCGGTTTTATGAACAGTTTTACTGTTCGAGCAAGCAAGTACGTTTTACGTACGATTCATAAAACATTTGATAAAATTTTTAAAAAAACTCTTTTATGGAAAGTTTTACCGTGTAGCAACAGGCATTAGTTCATATCTAAAGTCCTGTTCATCTTCCCATCTCATACATGTTGTCTCTTGACGAAAATGTCTCCTACATACATTGTTTGTACATCACTGGCACACAATGTTTGACCTGTAGTTTTTATGCCACCTGCAAACATGGCATGCTACTGGCCTAGGTGCTTCAGGGAGTTTACACCATTTGCTAGGCTTGTATGGATAATCTGCTGAGTGATGACACGAGTGATAGAGTTTTTTGTTTTAGTTACTATGTCGCTCGGCGATCGTTTTCATTGCTTTAAGTTCCTCTTGAGAGAAGAATTCCGAGAGGGGGATGGATATTAATCGTTTTAGCATGAAATTAACAGCCGCAACATTGTGGTTGTGGCGGTGGAAAGAATTACTTGGGATGATTGCATTGTAATATGTATCCTTACGGTAAATTGCAAATGAGTGTTTATTCATATCGATAAAAATAATTATGTGTTAATAATTTATTCTACGATAGCCCAATTATATGGTAAATTTAATGGCTTTGTGTCGGGAATTTAAAAAAGCTAAAAACGTATACAGTTGTCTACGGTTACCTGTCCACAAACCAATAATATTGTCAACATATATCTATAATAGTGTACAACAGTTTTCAAAAGTTGGTGGTTTGAATTCAATATTTTGTTTTGTTCTTATATTTTCCTAAACTTTCTGTTATATCTTTTAGTCAAACGTCAAACTCTCTTCGATGTCACACAACTACTGAAGCGTCCGGTGGATAATTGATATTCCGTATATATCGTGGATAGCGTCGTCGTTCCACGTACAAAAGATACCAGGATCGAGTCCTAGTGGTGGAGTTTCTTTTATATTTTATATATTTATCAGAACATCGCCGCAGAAGTTTACACTTCTCCCGTGTGGTCTTTAGCACACCAATTCTTTTTTATTATTATTTTCGACTTGTCACACTTTCTCAGCTAGTATTACACCAACTGGAAAATTTTCACCTATCCTAAAGGTGAACTAGGATTAGAGTCGGAAGTTCAGGAAGAGAATTCACCCTATATCCTACTGTTTCCGAATTTTCTTGGCTTAGGAATCTCCTCACGATTGGGCAAGTTTGGAGTAGCACAACTTTTTGCCCGAGGTTAGCCATTAGTTTTTTTTTATTTCCAGCTTCTCAGTTTGTTTTTTAAACATATGGGACATCACTATCTCCGCTAATTTTTTACTATTTTCCCTATTTTTTATTTCTGTCGGCTAAATGTCTGTATTTTGAGATTTTCTCTCTCTCGTTGGACCTTACGTTGTGGCTTAGTTGTACTGCTATATCGATTATATTATCCTTTTTTCTAATTTATTGATTTATAGGATACCCGATCTATTGTAATCTATGGTTTTGTCGGTGAGTATCGGTCTGTCCCAGTACAAATGATGGGTTTTTGTTTCAATTACAGCAGGTGGCTGATACTTGTAGTATGGTGGGATATATTTCTTTAAGAGCCCGTAAGTTTGTCCCAGGTGTTGGTGGATTATTTTTGCCAGTTGGTTATGTCTATTCAAGCAAGACATTCAAGAGCTGAGCATCCTGCCATTATGTGCTCAATTGACTCAACAATGCATCCACATTTTCTACATCTATTAGATATTTCTAGTTTATTATTATTAGCGTATTCTCCCAATAATGGAAGACGTTAAGCAAACAACTCAATCAAGATTTCTTCGGGTTCTTCTTGTTGCTCCAGTAGGCTTTTATTCTTTCCGAGTGGGCTTGTTTTCGTTCTTCCGACCACTTCGGTCGATATCGAGCCGCTAGAGACTCGGAGGCTGCGCACTAGGCCTAGATTACTTGAGCAATTAAGAATAGATATATCTATAAGAGCGACACGGAGAACATATCATATTAGAACCCCACTATATTTCCTGGTCCGACAGAAACGATAAATTCAGAGAGATATTTTGCCGAACGGATAGGTATGGGAATACGTTTTTCTTCTAAACAATAAGGGACTTTAATAATAAATGCTAGGCGTAATTCCATTTGAGCGTTTCCTTTTTATATGTAAACGGCTGGTGCCCTAACACCCCCCGCCACA
The DNA here is from genome assembly GCA_963573305.1 of Pyrrhosoma nymphula. Classification (NCBI taxonomy): domain Eukaryota; kingdom Metazoa; phylum Arthropoda; class Insecta; order Odonata; family Coenagrionidae; genus Pyrrhosoma; species Pyrrhosoma nymphula. The sequence continues at coordinate 37,480,829 of OY754340.1, read as the reverse complement.
CGCCTATTGAGTCGGCTTGCGGGGTAGTATGTAGATGTATTTTTTCTCCTTTGGTTGCTCTGATTTAAATTCCCATTTGTTTACTTTGAGTGTGTGAAGGTGTCTCTTTCTAAAATGTCTATTTCACATATGTTCGCGTTTTTGAGATCCTTTCGAAGTTCTTTTAGCCAAGGTGTTGAATTCTTAAGTGAGGTTACATAATCTAGAATCTTTTTTGTCAATCGATTTTCTGAATTTTCACTGAGATGACCAAAGAATCTCATTCGTCTTTTCTCAATGTCACATTCAATGTTTGAAAATTTTTCTGTTGTTTCGATTGATTGTAGCCTGCATCCGTCTTGTGTGTATCTTGCTCCTAGGATTTTTCTGATGATCTTCCTCTCTTGTTTTTTTGATATCTTCCAGTTCTTGTTTCCTGTTAAGTGTCAGTGTTTCGCTTGCGTAAATGACTGCTGGTTTTATGACAGTGTTGTAATGCCGAATATTTGTTTGTCTTGACGTGGATTTTCTGTTATCTACATCTACATACTACCCCGCAAGCCATTTCAATAGGCGTGTGGTGGGGGGTGTTAGGACACCAGCTGTTTACATATAAAAAGGAAAAGCTCTAATGAAATTACGCCTTGCATTTATTAAAGTCCCTTATTGTTCTGGGGATAAACGAATTCCCATAGTACCTATCCGTTCGGCAAAATATCTCTCTTAATTTATCGTTTCTGTCGGATCTGGAAATGTAGTGGGGTTCTAATATGATGTTCTCCGTGTCGCTCTTAAAGATATCTATTCTCAATTGCTCAAGTAATCTAAGCCTAGCGCGCAGCCTCCGAGTCTCTAGCGGCTTCCAACCTAATTTGTTTAACATCTGTGTAACAACGCTATCTGTACGCCCGTAGCAGTTTCTGACGAATCGCGCAGCTTTCCTTTGTATTTTATTAAGTTCCCGGATTAAGTCTTTCTGCACCGGATCCCATATGCTCGCTGCATATTCATAGGTGTGGCCGGACGAGTGCGAAATAGCACCTCTCTTTTTTACTCTTTAATCCGAAAACCGCTTGACGAATCCTAGTTTCTTCAGAGCTCTGCCACAAATATTTCTTATATGTGTTCCCCACGATAGGTCCGAAGTTATCGTAACTCCCAGATACTTCACTTCATCTGTCGACTTTATGTTAACACCGTCCATAGCATATACATGGGAATAGTTGGACGACCTCCGCAAGAAATGTACCGCCGTGCATTTGCTCAGATTAAGTTCGAGTCCCCACTCTTGGCTCCACACATGAACGTTGTTTAAATCCGATGATAGGGTTTCAAAGTCAGAGCGATCACTAATTTCACGATAGATGACAGCGTCGTCGGCAAATAAACGTATTTTACTGCTAATTCGAGAGCATAGGTCATTTATGTATATAATGAACAAAAGTATTGTTCATTATATACATAAATTAGGATACAATTAGGATAGTTATAGATTTTTTCAATTGATTCTTTTTTTATCATATAATATTATGGTATTACAGAATTTTTATTTAATAGTCTTCGTAATCATGAACGGAAGTTATTTAGAACTATACGTTGAGTGCAATGTTTTACGATATGCAACATTTCACCGATTTCAACCCAACATGGATTTTTTTAAGTGTCCCCCAATATTGAACCAACGGTGTAAGACTTTTTCCGTCAAGAAATACACTGAGAGAGAGAGAGAAAGTGAGAGATATATAGAGAGACTCTATCCTTTGAGGAAGGAAGTCAAGGAATCGTGGTGAGTAGGCAGAGTCAGGAGGAGGAGGAAGGAAAGTGCCACAGGGCCGCCCGCTTGGTCCCCTCCTCTTATCTGAATTTCAAATCGAATGCCGAGTCATCGCGCCTCACTCCTCTTGGCCGCCTCCTCCATTCCACACCCACGACGAGGCTGGTGCACGTGGCATGCGTTCTTGAGGCACGATGAGGCTCCTTACTGTGAGGCCATCTATGCCCGTTGATTCTCAACGGCAGAGATAAAAATTACGAAATGAAATAGTAATTATATTGAAAAACATAAGAGAAACTAAATGTATAAAAATATTCTTGTGTTGTTTTAGACTATTCTAATATGCTTTATTACATAGCACATGATATATATATATAATATTTATTTATTTATTTATATATTTATTTATTTATCGAAACGTCCTGTAAAATATATTGTGAGTGACCTTTTTATTTCCATGTGTCTGTGTTATCAAAACTATATATAATATATCTGTGTTTTTAAAACTATTTATGTTTGTTTAAAAATATTTATATTTGTGTGTATATATATTTATAATTTGCAATAATTCGATAAAATGTGTACACTTTTTCTTTTAAACGCGAGGTAAGACATTTCTCATAATTATAATTGTTAATGACAACGTCACGCTATGGCAACGACAACGTCACGCTATGTCCAATATTCGAAAATAATTCGTTTTATTTTGAATATAATTTTGTTTAAGTTTCGAATACTTCGCAGAAAACTATCAATTTAATGGCAAAAATGCTCATTGATTCTCAACGGGAGAGATATAAGTTTAAAAAAAATTAATTTAAATAGTATTTCTTTTCAAAAAAATAAGGGAAACTGACTCCTCATTTATAATCTTAGTAATTTTTTACCAAGTGAAAATTTCCCATTGTGTCGCTACGTTACATAGTTTTGAGCTAGTTCACTGAAATTGTTTATTCTTTAATCATTAAAAGTAACGAAAGTTATCCAGTTTCACAATGGGGGGGATATAAAGCCATAAAAATAGAGGATACTTTCTCGTAACTACGTTGAAACTTAAGAGATGAATGAGCTTTGAGATTGATGTTTTTATACCAATACCAACATAGATCATATTCGAATTTTTGTTTGAAACTAGTTGTGCTCGACATGCGTTGAAATGATTATCTTCTCGTATCTGAGTAGGAACACATAGGTATACAAAGCAGACACTTACAACGTACAAAATGAATGATAGACGATGATTTTTGTGTATATAATTAAAGTTGAAATAATTTATTGAAGTAATTCGGGATATATATAATATTTTTGGTCTTTCCGCCCTTTGCAAAAACAAATAAATGTTTCGACTGTCCCATGTCGTGATCATGCAACATATTACAATTGACCATGCATATTATAATTATGAGTATGCAATACTTTATGATTGTTCATGTAAAAACATGGATTTTCCTGATTAATTCAACACACTCGAAGCGATTGGCCTTGTTGATGGTCATTGAGAAGGCAAGGCAAACGTGGAACTTAAGTCGTTTTAACTACAACTATCAAATTAGTCTCCGGACCTGGCCTTTTTAATACTGCAGTATGGCGTGAATAGCCATTCATTAAATCGCTATTAAATGGATATTCACGCCCGGTTGTCAAGGAAATCTCTGAAAAGGAAGAAACATTTATGATCATCTCCAGGGACATTCCATGGTGACCAACGTAACATTTTAGCAAATTGTATGCCTTATTTTAATTACATTAACACAAAATCCTGTGCATTTATGCAGTTTGTCTTACCACAATGCATTCGACACTTGCTATAGTAAATAAGGAATGTGAAGATCAACAATATTTAGGGCCAAATTAAAAAAAAAATCATTTATTAAACACTGTGACCAATGTGACAAAAATTATACCTTGACATTATTTACTTAGAGTTTATTTGCATATTACTCTGAAAGTTTGTCACTTTAACGCAAACTTTTTTAATATATTTGGAGTGTATGTTTTTTTAAGCAAATATGCATAGTCACACAAAAAAATTTCTTGCCATTCTTATACAAATAATTTCAACAAAAAAATTTGGGTTGTGACCAACGTAACTTATGATTTTCCATTGAGAAACATTCCATTTGACAGGTTTGTGTCAATTACTAGTGCTGCATTTTGAATTTCTTGCACGCTGAGGTGGTAACTGTTCTTCAGATTCAGAATCAGCAGGAAATTCTCTTAAAAATGACATATTTTGGTTTCTTTAAAATTTAAAAAATAAGCGTGAGGTTGATATTACCATGGAATGTCCCTCCATCGTCTCAGGCTCAACTTTGTGGAAGTTCATTATATATTACTAATGAAAGGAAAACTTTGTTCTATTCCACCAATTTATTCTCCGGTACAACTAGTTTCGACCAACATTGTATCCACCCGCTAAACATTCACTACTTTGTATCCTTGAGGTTTTCCACCCCTTCCACCTACCTTCTTCCTCCCCTTCCCCCACCGCAACGCCTACCCTGAATTAATGAAAGCCAAACTAAGGCCATAATAATCGGTAATAATCAACTACTTACACAGGTAAACATTTTATCCATCCCAAAAATACGGGTGCGAGGGCTACAAGTCCCTTTCGAAGAAACGGTAAAAGATCTCGGTGTAATATTGGATAACAATTTAAACTGGAAAGCTCAGTGTTTACAAATCAAGAGGAAATGTTATAGTGTACTCCATCAGCTAATAAAAGTTAAAAAAATGTTATCTATCAATACACGAACTACACTAGTAAAAACCCTAATATTTCCTCATCTCGATTCTTGCTGTCCAGTGTTTATTAACATTGACGATGGAAATAACTCGAAACTTCAGGCTGGTATGAACGGCGCAATAAGATTCATACATGACCTCCGTAAATGGGACCATATCAGCGAATCTTTTAAAAAACTTAAGTGGCTTAAAGTCAAAGAGCGACGGAAATTTTTTCTCCTGATTTCCACTTTCAAAATAAACACCACTGGATATCCACCATACTTATTCGAACTTTTCACCCTAAAAACAGAAGTGCACAGCATTCGATCTCATTCATCTGATCTCCAAATCCCCCAACATCGCACCACAGCGTTAAATAAATCGTTCATCGTCACCGCCTCACGTTGCTGGAATATGCTCCCAAACGAAATAAAAAATGTAAAATCAATGGAATCGTTTAAAAAGAAACTCGATTTGTATCTACTAAAGGAAAAAGTTATCGACTAAATTATATGCAATGATTTTCATCTCTTGAAACCGTTATTTTGGGAAAAATTGTAAAATATTACTTGCAAATGTTTCATTTATGTGTGCTGTTACACCATATCGTATAATACTACAGTATTTTTTGTATTTGTTTATTTTTCTCTCTTATTTTTTCTTTTTCTGTTTTATATATTATCTGTATGAAGTGTATGTATTATCTCACGGACCTTGGAGGTCTACGATAACAAAAACGATTATCGATCTATCTATCTAACCTGGATGGCATATAAAGATCATATGTTGCTTTACACTTTGTACCTGAAGATGACGCCGCTGCGTCGAAACTAGTCGTGCCGGAGAATAAATTGGTGGAATAGAACAAAGTTTTCCTTTCATTCAATATATAATGATGAATTCAGAGATGAAAACGCAATACCTGGACAAAGAACGAAGCGTATAAGAAAGTGGAATGATATAATTAAATACTGACTTCTTTTGTGCGTTCTATGATACAAATTTCCATTCAATATCTTGAGTACAAGTAATTCAGAAAATCAAATACAGAAATACCGGCACATATTATAACTGACCAAGCATATTATAACTATGAGTATGCAACATATTATAATTTACCATACTAAGAGCATGGAATTTCCACATTAAATCCACACACTTGAAGCGATTGACCTTGTTGATGTTCATTGGGAAGGCAAGGAAAAAGTGGAACTTAAGTCGTTTTAACTACAACTATCAAATTAGTCTCCGGACCTGACATTGAAAAAGAGAATTACAATAAAATACATTTTCAAATGAGTTAAACAGAGTTCCATCAGTTATAAATTAAATGAGTAAATTAATAAATAAAGAGAATTAAATTTGATGAATAACTTTTTAACGTGATAAATATTGTTCCAACATTATAAGAGAGAATTCAAAAAAAAATTATTTTCATGTTTTTTCATAAAAGGTTTTTTTTTTTCAAGAAGGAATATTTTTCGTTCCAAATTTTTGGGTTTCAAATGAGTTAAACAGAATTCCATCAGAAAAAAATTAAATGAGTAAATTAATTAACAATGAGAATTAACATATTTCAATTATTATAAAATTAAATGAGTAAATTAATTAACAATGAGAATTAACATATTTCAATTATTTTAAAATTAAATGAGTAAATTAATAAATAAAGAGAATTAAATTTTACGAATAACTTTTTAACGTGATAAATATTGTTCCAACATTATAAGTAAAGAGAGAATTAAAAAAAAAAAATATATTTTCAAGTTTTCAAAAAAGGTTTTTTTTTTTTCAAGAAGGAATATTTTTTTATTCCAAATTTTTGGGTAGCTATATCTCTTCTTTATAACCCATTAACTGTTCGAATCGACCGCCATTGATAAGATAACCAGATGCACGTTGGTTTGAAGTCCTTCCGGAACATGCTATGAATATATATATAAAATTATGAGTGCTCATCTCATATGTGAAGGCAAGACGACCATATTAAGATTGGTAGTCCGTTATGCGATATCTTTTTTTATTTTTTAATAATAAGGAATCGTAAAAAAAAGGGGAGCAGCCGTAATTGTTTTTTGTGATCTTTTGTCGTCGCGGGACTATTATGTTAAGCGATCGCCCGGACGCGATTTTGCGTTCAACAATGGGGTAGAAGGAGACTCCACGTGGTGCCATTACGAGAGGGGTAAGAAAGGATGTTCTCTTTAGCGTGAGGCAGGCGAAAAAGAACGCTCGAAAAATCGCATTTCTGCGTTCATTTTTTTTTCGAACCCGTTTTTTCATCGCGTCCATGAATTTTTAAATTAAACCATTTTATCCTTTGCCAAAAAAATGAAAACCCTTATCATTCGGTACAGATGGAAACAAAGATTAAACTCACGCGCCTCAAAACACTCAGGATACTCAGGGTTAAAATGTTAATTATCGGATGTATTAAAGAACGTAGTACTCTTGGTGGTTACACCGTAAATTGACTTAAATGTAAAATTATTCATATTCTGTCTACTTGTAGAAAAAGTTGTCTATCTGATATGAACAACAAAATAATACCTTTCCACGCTATTTTATTCTATAATTGAACTTGAAATGACACATTGTGTTCAATGGGGGAATGAGAGAAACACGGGGAATAAAATAGTATTTCTCCATAAAATATAAATGCCATTTTCGTGGTAAAGTATTTATAAAAAGGAAATATTCCAGAGAAATGGAATAAAAATAAAATATAGGCATATTACCACATTATTATTATAGCTATTGAAGAATTAATGCCGTAATTGAAGTCAAAATGCTGCATTCGGTTCCTACGGCTGTAAAAAAGTGCTCATTTAAAATACATTAGTGGAATAATAATCTGCATATTTTCTTCTATACTTTTGGGTTTCTATATTGGTAACGCATTTCATCAGTAAAAAAGCAGGATTTTTTTGACAAAACATAAAAAATGTGGAATGCAGAATTTGTTTTGACTCACACATTCGCGGCAGTAACCTCCTTATTGCTTGAATTCAATTTTTTTTAAGGTTCTTTTTCACATAACAATAACACGTCTGAATTTTTTTTAACTTTTTGTCAGATGATTTATTAAAAATAGGTGTTCCTGAATCAATTTTTATGCTGATTATAAAAATGACTTCCATTTTTTTCTATCACATCAGGTTTTTACACAAAATAAGATTTATGATTTCAAGATTTTAACCACTGCAAGCACACTTATATTAACATTACTTCACGCAATGACAATGTTTGTAACAAAAATGAATGAAGGATAAATAACACTTCCAAGGTCACACAACAATATCAGCAGCAGTTGTACCAACCTAAAAACTCATTGGATTGGGCTAAGTTAATGCTCATTAGATTGTATTGAGAAATATCCTTCACACAATAATTATCCACTGGTACATATATGTATAATGCAGTTATCAATAATTTATAAGAAGTTAAATTGGCCAAACTCATTGAGCCTTAGGTTGGCCAAACTCATTGGCTTGGGCTAACTTAATGCTCATTAGCTTGTATTGAGAAATATCCCTCGCACAATAATTACCCACTGGCACATATAATGCACTGAATCTTAGAAGGTAAATTGTGTCCATTCTGAAAAAAACTGTACGTTATAGAAGAAAAAAAAGAATAGATCTGAAATCAGCATATCAATGTTTGCTATTATCAATTACTAGTTTCAGGCATATCATATCATACAGAATAGTGTATTCATAGGGATTCATGTTTAGTAGATAGAACTATTCGGACAGGTTAGGTCTATCTATTGAAGATGTACCTCTATGATTGATATACCTAACAGGTAATTTTTATATTGAAATTAATTTTTATTTTGAATTATTTTTTTAAATTTATTTTGAATTATTACACACTTTACATCGTAAAATACATGATCTTATCCCATTTTTTACAACTAATGACACAAAAAAATAAATCAAAATTACGTCATCATTACATCATCATGTTGTATTGCAATCACATGGAGAAAAAAAAATAAATATGGAGAAATAAAAATAATAATGTTGCAGTTGAGGTCCTGCTAAGCCAAAGCGGATTGTCAGCAGGTGCCTTTTGTTAAAAAAATATTTTTTTTTTGCTGTGCAGCGCTCTGGACAATTTCGGAGCTCAACAATGCTAGCCTATGAGCTATTGTATGTAATATTTTAATTTGAGGACTTTCACCCTTATGCCCCAGTCTATGTTTTGCGTAATTAACTTTAAACTGATTATATTCTATCAATTTTCAATATATCAGGGTTAATTTACGTCTGCGAAGCTGTAAAATACATAACGGGACATATACTTATGTATATAAAGAAGAATGTTTGTCTGTTTGTATTCTCTACAAATCTACAGTTTTATTTCGATAGTGCTGACATTTTGATGACTATTAATTCTAGATAGAAGGAAAATTATAAGTTATTTTTAAAAAATCTCAGGGTCTCAAAAGGTCCCAGAAAAGGGCTCATAATGCACTCATATATATATTAATCTTAATAGTTAAATTGGGTAACTTCGGAAAAAAACTGAACTCTTAAGAACAGTTCTGAAATCAACATAGTATCAAATTTAGCTATTATCACTTCCTATTTTTCCATCTGACATCATGCAGACTAGGTAGTGTAATGTTTTCAATTTCCATGGCAACCAAAACAAATCCCATTAACGAGAAATTTCGCTTGTGGCCCTTCATTGCTTCGCACCTATAACAAGATGGACACTGCCTTTCCTTGTTTGGTTTCCCATGGATACTATATTATTACGTAGTTTATAATAATGTATGCACGCAATAAATGTTACACAGGACAAATATCCTACAACAATAAATTTATATAATTTTTATATAAATCGCGAATTCCTAATGCCATTGTTGCTCACGGTAAAATTTTCTATAAAAGAGTTTTATAAAAACTTTTATAGAAAGTTTTATGAATCGTACGTAAAACGTTTCTTGCTTGCTCACGGTAAAGCTGTTCATGAAACCGCAATGTCCTGCCATCTATGAGACGCCTTGCGAACACTTGAAGTGATAAATGCACTCTCATTTGGATGTCTATAGGTTAATAACTATATATGTATTGTTTATTTACTTATACTTTCTGATCACATACTCAACGGTGTAATAAGGCTCTATTAATGCATTATTCCAACAACAAGAAGGACATTACTGCCTCTCAACGTACTCCATGAACTTCCAGCCATGTTTGTTTACGTTTTCCTTGTTTGGTTTCCCATGGATACGAGATTATTATTATCAACGCGATTATTGGAACGTCTCATTGGTTGTTGCATAATATGGGATTATGGAAATAGAACCTGTCCTATTCCGTAAAACTTTTGATAAAACTAGGTTTTATAAAATGGTTTTATTGTTAGAAAGCTCATTTTTTATAAAATTATTTGATTTTATAAAACATTTTCCCAAAAGTTTCCCGCGAGCAACAGGCATAAATATTTAAATTGTGACAAAATCTGAAGAGACGCTACTCTCTCTATATATTTTATTATGTACGCAAAATTGTTTCCTAATTTATTCAAAAGGTAATGGAAATTGGAAAAAATAACTCTTACTGCAAAAAACATTCGATTCTTAGGGATAAGGAAAACATTTTACGTGTAAAAGCATTCAGAAAATTTGATTGGTCACCTTAGCTTCGGGTAAACAAAGACTATTTTTTGTTGAAACTTTGATTTTTCTTGAGTGACACTATAAAAATTCTAGATTAAAAATTGACCAGAGTTGATGTATTAAACATGCAGATATATACTGTTTTTTAATTTCTTATTTCCCAAAACAAAGTTTAGAATATACTGACTAATCGTCTTATTCTTTTGCAGGGATTACAGTACAATTGTGCCACACTAATGGATATTAAATCTTCTGGAAGTGGAAGGTTAGATCCAGCCGTCGTTGCGGAAGTAACCGAAAATATCAAAGGTATTTCAAACATTACTGCAGCTGAATTTATCTTCAAGTAATTCATGAAACAATGCTATTTTTCGCGCCTATCTGTGTAACTTGCGATAATAATGGAAGATCACGTCCATTTATTGTTGAATCCGCACTGATTGCCAAGAAGTGTAGGGTATGTCATGTGTAATGTATACATTTAAGGGACCCGTAGTTCATCTATAGAAGTTGGTCCGCAAAATCTCATGCAATATTGTGTCACAGTTACATAGTTAATGTAAAAACAGATATAAAATTATAATTCCTAATACTTTCACGGGATGCACTAAGATAAGGTGTGGCTAATATAAACTTCACTCTTCTTGTGAAAAAATAATATCAACCTATCTTGAGCGGGAAGTAATGTTAAAAAGCGAAAAATGAAAGCACTGCACAAAACAATATATACGTAATGTAGGACAAAAAAGGGCCCCTATCATGGCATCTTTTGGGGCCCTGAGATCTTTCTAAAATAGTCTACAATTATCCTCCTATCTTCAACTAATAATCTACAAAATATCAACATGCTCGCAGCAAAACTGCAGATTTGTATACAAGACAGACAAACAGACATTATTTTTATCAAGGTGGTTCCACCGTAAAGTGACTTGTGGTTCCACCGTAAAGTGACTTGTGGTTCCACCGTAAAGTGACTTAGATGTCATTTTTTTCATATTCTGTCGACTTGTAGAAAATGTTGTCCTCTATCTGATATGAACAACAAAATAATACCTTTCCACTCTATTTTATTCTATAATTGAACTTGAAATCACACATTGTGTTCATAATGGGGGAATGAGAGAAACACACGGGGAATGAAATAGCATTTCTCCATAAAATATAAATGCCATTTTTGCGGAAAACTATTAATAAGAAGGAAATAATCCAGAGCAATTGAATAAAAATGTAATATGGGCATCTTACCACCTTATTTATCTAGTTATTAGGGAATTACTGCCGTAATTGAAGTCAAAATGCGGTAATTCGTTAATAAATGATGCTGCAGTCAGCTCCTATGGCTGTAAAAAAGTGCTCATTTAAAATACAATCGTGGAATAATCTGCATTTTTTATACTTTACTTTTGGGTTTCTATTGGTTACGCATTTCATCAGTGAAAGCAGGATTTTTTGGACAAAATATAAAAAATGTGGAATTTAGTATTTGTTTTGACTCGCACAGTCGCGGTGTAACCTCATTAAGCGTGTTGGTACGAGAATCCGGGGTGGGATTATAAAAGAATGAACACTTTTTGAATTAATCCAATTTATTTCCTGAATAAAATAGCACAGTTGTAACTCTTGATTGTCTTTTATATATTCAGCAGAATTTTTTGTGTCATTTTTAAACGAAACTTTATTAAATGGTTATATGTTTTGCAATAGTTACGGTTGTCGTGAACTTGGAATGTATGTTCATGAGAACAATCAACGTCTTAAGAAACATTATGTTACCATTACCCAACCTTCAACAGTAACTTGAACGGTGATTAATGGCACATTGGTTCGAAAATCCACGTAGGGAATGTTGGGAGACCAGTAGCCATTCATTTCTGATCGAAATGTGCGAATTAACCAAAAACGATAATCGCTTCAACATCGCGTGTTTATATAAATATTTTCCATCTCCTAGACAACGAGATACAGGGTTAACCCTGTCTATTTTCCTTGCAAGTGTGAACCACGTTCGATTAGTTCCGCTATCGACCCCTACTGCTATGGAAACACGTGCTTAATACACATCGAAGTACCACTTGCACTTGCGACTTGCAAGGCTAGGTACTGTCATGAAAGTTACTTCCATGTGTGCGAAGCCACCTTTAGATACACACAGTAGTTGACTCCCATCTGATCGAATTATATCGAGTCGACTATGATGTCCGACTCCACTTGGAAAATCGATCGAGTGTCTACACGTACTTGTCACGAATCTTGAAATCTAGATTGCAATCTCAACTTTAATCCCTTACCAAGAGGAGGCGTTGCATTCACTTTCAGTGTTGGAATTGGGAAGTCAGCCATTTTCAACGTCCCCGCCATTGAGTCTTATGGGGATGAGGGCAGACATCTTTGTTTTTAGAAGGTTAACTTGATATGTGAATAATTTCGAGTGTTCATTGGACTACCTATAAAACATTTTGTTTTCACCAACAGAAATAATTATCTATTGAGTTATATTAATCTAAACTAATCAAATCAACTCTCAGACATCGATTAATATATAAAAAGTGATTTAATTCGTAAAACTATCAAATCTCGTTACTGTTTGGTTTTAGTGAGCATTCCAATCGTTTATGTAAACAAACTTACCCTCCATGACAACTACATTGTTTTCCAGATATTAATTTATGTTAAACATTTGATAACTAATTTAGTAGGTACTTCAACATTATCAAATTTCAATCGAAAAAAAATATTGTTTAATATATAACTGTGGTTTGTCAACTGAACTGAACCAGGTAGAATATTTCACCGGATGTTTTGAAATACTATCGATGAATCGGAAAGCTAATTGCAGGAAAAATAGAAGCCAATCTATTTCCCTTGCAAGTGCGAACCGCGGTCGATTAGTTTCGCTATCGACTCCTACTGTCATGAAAGTACGTAATTACACATAGAAATACCACTTGCAAGAGACTTGCAATGCTAGGTGCTGTCATGGAAGTAACTTTCATGTGTGAAGGTGTATTTACACGCAGCAGCCGACTGCCATAAGAGTCGACTGTTAAGCCCGACTTGTACGAGTGAACGCGAACTGCGATGCGAGTGAGAGTCGATAGATGACTAGGTCGAACGTGATCGACCCTGGATTCGAGCTAATACCAAAGTAGACGGACTTCTACTTTCCGTCACATTGAAGTGCAATCTATCGCAACCCTCGCTAGCGGTTGAGGACGCGCTATGGAAAGCGACCGGGATTTTGAAGAAGTTGGCGAGGATTTCTCTGCCACGAGGTCATCTCTTCAGATTATTCGAAGGATATAGGGAACATGAATGCTTATGGAATGCAAGGAAGGGGAATTATAAATATAATGACGACAAAAATGCGACTGAAAGACCGATAGGAATCCCCAGTGGCCTAAAAAACTTAGACATATGGCCAGTCGCACCTTTTCTCAAGACATTTTCTCGTTCCATTGCTGATTCTTTCCTGTTTTGGACCAGTCTGTTAAGTAGGGTTTCGTTATTTCAATTAAAGAACTCATAATTACTCTATACTTTCTCACAACTTATATTCAGTCAACTCAACACTTCCATTTATTACATTCATCTCACTTGACTACGTATAAACAACATAACACAACAAACTACTATTCAACCATAAAATTGTTTGTTACAATAAATAAAACTTTCAATATAGGGTACCTATACATATTTATATTAATACATGACATTTTTAACCGATTCTCATTATTGTTAAAGTACCTAATATCCATTAGAAAACTTTGAAAACCAACCATGGTATGTAATAGAAGGAATATGTCGTGATCAATAAGTAAGAATTTCAACATTCCTCGCCGTCTCAAAAGAGTAGTAGATCTTTGAGGAGAGTTTATTATAAACTTAGATCAATCCTCTTCTATTATCTTCCTCCTGCTTCCGCCGCTCTCTACAGGGTGTCCGGCGACCTGGAAAACCTTGAAAACCGGGAAAACTCAGGGAAATATTTTGTTCTGGAAAACTCAGGGAATACTCAGGGAATTTTTGTATTTTTCCGAAAAACCCTGGAAAAAGCATGGCAGCCGATTTCCATCAAGGCAGAGAGAGAGAGGTTTAACCTGCGCCTTTGCTTGCATTATACTCGGCTCAGCGTAGCCTTGCGCTCCCTGTTCATTTAATACTCTTTTCATAGCTGTTTGCCCGCTTGCAGCTTGTGCTTCGTCATCCCACCCCACTCTCCCTATGCGCAGTCTAAGGGGCCGATTGCATAACAAGGCAAATTCCACACGGAATAGTTCCCATGTAAAATGGCCGCTACGAATGGAATCGGAATTGATGCCGAAATCGGTCCCCGGAACAGAATTTCACGCGGAAATCAAGATCCTGTTCGAAGAGCCGTACGAATGGAATTAATTCTTGGTGTGGCCAAATTTACGAGAAATCTAAACGTCTGAGCGTGCGCAGTGGCATTTCCCGCATTATACGAAAACCATTCGGCCGGCAACCTAAATGGATAATTGGGTATTGTTATATATGTAATTGATAATCCTTTCCAAATAACATCAACCCTCCTCGTTTTAATGTTTGCAGAAATGTTTTTGAAGGAGCGGAAATACATTTTGCGGTCACTGCGTATGGAAATCACGGCCCTCGGGTTCGTAGTCGACAGGGCCACGGTACAGGGGCAATCCAACCTAATTAAAATTCGTGAATTGTCCAAAAAATACAATTTTGTTTTACATAATTGAATGATTTTGGGCGTTATATCCGTACCTATCACAAAGCAATTAATTCACAGTTTCCAAAATGTTCATGTACAGTGAAGCCTTTGGGGAGAAGAGGAAAGGTACCAAGGTCTCAAGAGAAAAAGAATAAGAAAGAGGTACATACTGCAAAAGTTTCAAGAGCTACAAACCAAAATAACGTAATTTCTTGAAAAGCCGAGAAATTTGTTGCTGAAATTGAATCGGAAATGCATTAATTGAAAAATATCACACCAGTTTCTTTTATTTACATGTTCTTTATCAAACTAGTCTGAATCTACTTTATTGTGTCCAAATTGCACCTGACTCAGAATTTTGTTGTCAGTTAACCGTTTTTGTTTATTTGTTGGTTGAAATAAAACCCGTAATACTCCACATTCCTTGCATACTCTTACGTTTTTAACTCAAAGTAGGGACCGAAATGTTTCGTTTTTCATGTTGGCAACATTATGACGATTTTATTAGAAATTCATTAAAAATATGTTTGAAACAAAGTGCCGCAAGACCCTGGAGAATGCAAAACATTTGCCTGGAAACCCTGGAAAACTCAGGGAAAATAGAAATTGAGATTCACCGGACACCCTGCTCTAACAAGCAGGACTGTGAGAAGAGTTCGTCGTCTTTCTTGCAAAATAGAAGCCATTTTGAAGTGCCTACTGCTGGCGATACGCTGCGATAGTTTTAGACATTTGTGTGGACACTTCGCGTCGGTAGCAGTAGCGATGTATCGTGTATCGAACGACTGCCATAGCAGTCGACTGCTACGTGTAAACCCAGCTTAAGACGGTTTGAGCGATATACTTCCCTAGTCATAATGGAAACCATATTAATTTTTTATTTTTTTATTTCAGCGTCTTTAAGAAGTGTGAAATAAATATTTTAATATTAATGCCGCAAAGATATAATTAAACATGACCAAAATTCTCAGTAATTAAATAAATAAAGCCAAATTAGTCTCTAACATGACTCATTTTTCCCGCGGTACGGCTGAAAACCCTTCAAAAAAGCAGGTTTTTAAAATTGCGATTCTTAAAAAAAACTTCGGTGAGTAATAGATTATTATTTTTTATAAATAGTTGAGAAAACATGCACGAAATATAGGTGCTAGAAGTTACTAATTTGATTAATATTCTCCTACTCTGGAGCGCACAGCCATAATCTATCCAGCCATAATCTATTTAAAGCAAGGCCTGGAAGTGGGTGGAGCTAAGGTGAAGCCGCCATTTGGCCGCCATCTTACCTCAGCAATTTGTGTATATATCATTTGCACTGACGGCTACGGTCAAGAATTCATGAAAATCATTTTTAAAGTAGTTCAGTAAAACAAAGTTCCGTGCATACAATTCTACGTCACTATAGGCTCTCCAACCATATAATTTTTATTTTAATACTGGAATAGCTAGGGGGTATTTTTTACATGGAATTTTATTCCATCTTTAACCCAAGTTGTAGAAAAGGAAGGATGAAGACCACAAGAAAACTTTTCAAAGCAACTATTTATTTCACCACGAAACCAACAAAATTTCCGACACCATCGTAAATTCGGTAACAACATGTATAATGTCATCCTTAAGAATTTACAATGAGTGGCAACTAAAGATATTTGAAAATGGCCAATCTGTTTTATTTTGATCTGTGCTCAGACTTACTGTTATTAATTGTCGATTCGGCCCAATTCCTCCAAAAGAAAGCTCTACAATGTGATTCACAAATCAGTACTGCGCTTTGTTTACGATTCGTTTAATTATGTAAGATGGCCGCGTGCGCAAGGGGTAGGCTTCAACGCATCCCTGCGGCCAGAGTGGACACTGCCAATCTAGTATATCTGTGATTTAAAGTATAAAACAGCTTATATTTAATGCAAATTGATCGAAAAGTAGTTGTGCAAGGGGTTGATATATTTTGATATCATTGGAAAGCTGAGAGTGTTATTCTTTAAAATGAGGCCAAATTCGTCAAATTCTAGGTGAAGTGATTTTAAAATTAGATTAGTGAAAATAGATTATATTTGGTAAATAGTTTAACAAAACACTGAAACTACTCACTGTTAATTATTTGACGAAATTTAGGTAATATTAGAAATTCCTTATTATTTCTATATTCTCCCTCTGGAGCGCACAGTACCATAATCTATCCCATATATAAAACAGCATACGTGCATTTTGAGGCAAATCGCTTGAAAAGTAATTCAGCAAAGGGTTGCAATTTCGATATAATTGGAAAGATGAGAGTTTTATTCTTTAAAATGAGACCAAATTCATCAAATTCTAGGTGAAGTGATTTTTCGCTCAAACTATCTTAAACGTCACGAAGAGAGTAGTGCGCATTTTCGATCGCATCTGTCTAACCCGTCGTAAAATACGGTTGAATGACGAATGTACCACAATTCCGTACGCATCGTAGCGTGTGACCACACATATCTACATATTTATATATATAGGCGCGAGTCCTCCTGTTTGATTTCTCACCCTACAATGCACTTCCCACAATCCCCCTCTCCTATATAAACAATCCCCTTCTTTTCCTTTACCCCTGTCAAAAAGAATTAACTTTTCGCCCCTCATTTCGTTTCGCACGCGCGCCCGTCGGCATTCATTTGTTCCGCTCCGCTGGTTTCCCCTCGGACACCGCCACGGGTGGTGCGGCGCTGCGGTCGGGGAAGGGGGGGAGCTAATTACGTCACGCGGTTGATTGTTGGGCATCGCGTGCTGTTTGGTTGGTCGGGCTCATTATCGGAGGGGGAGGGGAAATTTAATAACAATGGTCTCGCGATAATAATGAGGGGAGAAAGGCTTTCCGAGTGTTTATTATTATTTCGGGAGAATCAATAATAATGGTTTCGTAATAATGAATGATTGAAGAATGCTTCCACGTGTTTTTTCTTTATCTATCTATATCTCATTCTCTTCACAGACGAATAAACCGTTGGTGATCTCCTTTTAATTAAATTTTCAACGGTTCATGGATGCGGACGGGGTTCTTGGAGTGTGTTGGATATGAAAAAGGATAATGATTTCATGGAAGACTTGGTATTGGAATTGGATTATATTCACACCGTGGAGACTACGTTTTGTGGTCCCCTACCAATGAATTTTGGCACGGATCTCACCTGGTTATGGTTGAACAGCTTGTGTCTGCACGTGACACGGATTATTTTCCACATATACGCACGCCTTAATGCTAATCGCATTCATTCTTATGCCTGTTCCTAAACTTCGGTAAAATTTTCCATAAAAGAGTTTCATAAAAATTTTTATTGATAGTTTTATGAATCTTACGTAAAACGTACGATTCATAGCTTGCTCACGATAAAACTATTCATAAAACCGTAATGTCCTGCCATCTATGAGACGCTTTGCGAACACGTGAAGTTATAAATGCACTCTATTTTGGATAACTGTTAGGTTAATAACTATATATGTATTGTTTAATTTACTTATACTTTCTGATCACATACTCAACGGTGTAATAAGGCTCTCTAACGCATTCTTCTAACAACAAATGGACTCTATTGGTGAATACAAACATGGTGGTTGGCACAATGGACCATTAGGTGGAACTCCACCTTTCTTCTAATCTAATTTAATCTAAGTCAGCAGTCTTTCAGTGAACATTTCAGCTTCAGACCATGAGTGCAAATAATTTGAGCTATAATGTGGCTTCTATATACTACTTGTGTGGGTCAACGCCTTAATTGCATCTGGGCCTTGAAGAAGGGAATCTTGCGCCTATTTATTTGACAAAGCAAGCACTTGAGTTAAGATGCCCAAGTTCAACTCCTTCATAAGGTATCAATAATGTCGTAGCTCCGTAAGGGGTCGTGCATAGACATGGGAAAATTTCCGTAATTTTCATCTGAGGTAAATTACCGCGGTAAATTACGGAAATTTTCGAAAATTACCGTAATTTTCAAGTATTCTTTTGTTTTAAGCATTTTACAGCAAACGTTTGGTTAAATAAGAAATCCAAAAGCAATAGGAAGGTAATATCGATGTTTAAATCATACCTAACACAACATAAATCTATTTGAAATTTTTAAAATTGTAGAAAATAACTACTGCAGCAATACGCAATCTGGCTTTCTTTTGTCAAAATATGAGAAATTTACAAGAATAATATCCTTATGCATTACTCTATATAATGTTGTAATTTAAGTAAAATATTCCAAAAATGAGTTGTATGCATGCCTCAATTTATTATTAAACATGTACGAAATGTGAACATGGCTTGAAAGAACATGTTGGGAATTTATCTGTACGAAAAATTATCTAAAACATAGGTGAAATATCAGGATAAGTATGGTAATTTACAAGGGAAGCGGTAAAATACGAAAAATACCACGATAATTTACGAAAGATACCACGAAAATTTACGAAAAATACCACGATAATTTACGAAAAATACCACGATAATTAAAGAAAAATACCACGATAATTTACGAAAAATACCACGATAATTTACGAAAAATACTACGATAATTTTCAAAGTGGTCCATCTCTAGTCGTGGACAATCTACGCTAATATTTTTACCTCCTCCCACCCTCCCTCGTAGACAACCCAATATTTTTCTCAAACCCTTATGACCAAATTTTGACCATATTTTGCAAAATTTGATTTTTGACAAAAACCTAATAATAGAGAATTAATTAATGGATTTCACTGTGGTCGACAACCTTGATGGTAAATTATTCGTTTCTTTGATTGTTTCTGTTAATATCAGGAGATAGACAACCCGTAGGGTATTGTGACGTTACTGACACAATGTTACTGACACACTGACGTTAATTATGACACAATGCCACTAAGAAAAATATGACTTGGACTCAACTGCGTGAATATGTGTTGAATTTAATTTTTGTATTGTTGGAATGTGACTAAATGGTCTATAAATTTAGATTATTAGGACGAAAAGCACTTTTTTAAATGTTTATATCACCCTTTTCAAAATAGTTGCCATGACTACAGCCATTGCTGTTTGTTTATTTACGAGAAATAGGACGAATGATCCAGTCGCGGAAAGAGATGTGAGCTTTGATTGGTGGACTTCTGGCTACGAGTTTTTACCGACATTCAAATCATAAATTAGCTCATCACTTGTGTTTTCTTCAAGAAGGCGCCTGAATGAATATTGCATGCCAAGCAAAGGTCAAATGCACATCAGATTGTAATTACTGTCAATACATAGGTTTGACGGAACTAAGGTAACGGAGAAGAAACAAACATGCTCCGCTTCTCAGACGATATCGTAGTCATTTAATATTGTATTTCACTGTGGTCGAGAACCTTTTGAGGTAAATAATTCGTTTATGTGATTGTTTATGTAAATATCAGGAGATAGACAGCCAATATATATCATTGTGACTTTACTGATTGAGGCGAAATAAGGCAAACGGATGCAAAACGGATAAAAGTACGAAATTATTAAAATCTAATGATCTAAAAAAAGAGAAATAATTTTGCGTGTACGTGAACATAAAAGTATTCTGGAAAAAAAAAAAAAAAAACAGTTGAAACGTTTTTGTGGAGAGTGCATAAGTAAGAATGAATGGGAACCCATTAGGGGGTCGCGCATAAACTACGTTACCGTTTTCGGTGATTATTGTACCCCCCTGCCCCCCACCCTGTTATTTGAAACCCATTTAATCTTTCCCAACCCCTGCCACACCCCCCCTACCTCGACATGTAATGTTGTCTCTACAAATTAAATTTTCAATTCAAAAATATTTTCTCAATAATTGAGTGAGTTTATTTCTAGGGATTGATTGAAATAAGACAAATAAAGTAGTTGAACTAGATAATATTTTATGACTACTATCTTATCTCTATTAGAAGAAGTAATATTTTTAAATTAAGAAAAAACAACTATGAATATCAGAATCAAGGTGCTGTGCTCATCTACATTACATTGTCTCCACTCCCCACATTTCTGACTGGCACTGCCTTGAAAAGTGTTGTTGCCAAATGGTCGCCATTTAACCCACGAAAAGGTTGAAATGTAAGCAATTTAATGGTATGTAGACTTGCAACATTGCAGAGGCTATGGTTCAGTTACATTGAGTTAATGTAGAAGCTTCCAGGGGTGTAACCTTTTTTAGTTAATTACCGTGAGGAATCTTAATTGCATTGCATGTTGACTTGAAAGATGAATTACTGTAAAAAAACTACCTAAACGATTCCTAAGGAATTCGCTGTAAATTCATGGCTTTCTTTCGAGGACTCTCTTTCCATTGGTCACAAGAGCACGGTCTAAATATATTTAGACTGCGACAACAGTTAAAAAAACTGATACAGGCGCCAATATATATTAGGATTCATGGCTGGACCCTGGCTGAAGGTTAAAATGTATGAAATTTGATGGTATAAAGACCTGCATCATTATAGAGGCATTGGTTCAGTTACATTGAGTTGAAGTAGAAGCTTCCAGGGGTGTATGAAACAACCCGCGCGCCCTTCCTCATGTAATGAACTCTGTAGTATAGTCGACGCGATGTTGACGAGTAAGAAACGTATGCAGCTACGTCACTTTGAGTGAACCACACTCTCCCCCTCGTTACCTGCCGGTTAGGTTTTTAGGCAACTATTCTCCCCCCAAATTGATAACGTAGTTTATGAACAACCCTCAACTAAGGGCACCCATTCAATCTTTCCCAACCCCTGCCACACCCCCAACCACCACATGTAATGGTTGTCTCTGGAAATGAAACATTCAATTCAAAAATATTTTCTCATTTCTTGAGTGAGTTTATTTTTAGGGATAGGTTGAAATAAGACTTATAAAAGTAGCCAAACTAGATATGAGTAATAGAACTATCTAATCTCAATTGGAACAAGTAATATTAATGTTTAAATTCTGAAAGTCAACCATGAATCACGGCGCAAGGTGCTGTGCTCATCTACATTACGTTGTCTCCCCCCTCCCCACACATTTATGACTGCTGTCTTGAAAAGTCTTGTTGTCATCACGAGGTCGATATTCAACCCACGAGAATGTTAAAATGTGAGCTATTTGATGGTAAGTTGACTTGAAACATTGTAGAGGCAATAGTTCAGCTACTTCAGGACACTTTCAACAAAAGAAATTATTAAAGCTTCCTTAGCAACCATAGAATAGGCTATAAACAATCGGGAACTCAAGCCATCAAGGCCCTTTTATGGCTTTATTAGGTAAAATTAACAGAAAATTGGAGTAACAAGGATATTTAAAGTCTATGTATTTATCACTTCATTCGATAATTAAACATATTTAAGTGTTAACAGTTGTAGTAGAAGCTTCCAGGGGTGTAAGAAACACCCCGCGCGCCCTTCCTCATGTTAAACTCTGTAGTATTGTCGACGCGATGTTGACGAGTAAGAAACGTAAACAGGCGCATTGTATCAGCTATGTTATTTTGAGTGAACTCACCCAGCATTCCCCCTTAGTTACCTGCCGTAGGTTTTGTAGACGACCCCTTCTTCCCACTCCTAAGTTGGTAACGTAGTCTATGCTCTACCCCATGTTGATGACATTCAAATTTTGATAGGAATGAAATATTCTCAGGTGCGACTAACAAACTGGCTCAACACCTTTCTAGGGCTATCCAACTTTGCGCCGGGCGAACAGAATCATTCGCACAAAGAAATAATGTACGGATATCAACCGAATTATCCTAATTAAAAACAATTAATTAAGGGAGCTGGGAAACGATTATTATATCCTTGGGTGGGGATGGAAAAGATCTACTCTGTTGTCAATGTAAGCTTGAACGCTTAAGGTAGAACCTGCGCTTCGAAATACTGCTTTCATTACATAGATGAACTCGACAGCAACAAGATAAAATGGTTCAAAATGTTATTAATAATAATTGAAAATAATTTTCAATCAATCAACATGGCTGTGCTGTACATGAGTTTTCTTCAAAATGAAGTAATCCTGTTAAAAGAAGAATGGCATTTATATTGACGCCATGTCTCAGAGAGGAATCTAAAAACCTTCTCTGGAACTGCAGTATAGCTGCATAGTTAAAAAAATAAGGAATGAATTACAACAACATAACTAGTGAGTGCTTTTGCTCTTTCAATGTAAACGTAATTAAAACAAATGTATTATTTATATAATAGCTGACGATGAACTCGACAACACTGTATAGCTATCAACATATCATAGTTTCACTCCGGTCCGGCACCTTTGTTTGTTTCCATAGTTTCACTCCAATGTTTTTGTTTACTCCTCGAACATAGTTGCCAGGTTTGTTTCAATATGGCGGCTACAGAACGAAAGTAAGACTCTTAATAGCTCTTCAATCATAAATATCTGCATTAAATGGCCGATATGTTAAACTGAAAAACATTCATTGTATCCGTTGATTATTTAATCACCATATGGTCGTTTTTGAGGTAGCCTAGACGAGGAAAATCTCGAGAAATAATAAAATGTTGAAGTGAGGGACGGCACCATTCCGCCATAAGACCAATGTAATTTGAGGCTGAAAATGACGTTTTTCAAACCCTGTTATCAGCGCTAAAATGGCCGATTACCTCCAATTACTTTTTCACAGATCGACTAAGGCATAATTTCTCTGCAATATATGAAAATATCAGAGCATGTTATCGAAGGTCCTTGTAGTAGAGGTTCTACCTTAACGTTGCTATACCATTAATACGAAAACAACATCATTGGTTGTTGATTATTTGCGTATATGAAAGATGTTTCTTTGACTTAAGTGGACTGAAAATCCTCATTTCAGGAATCTAGCCACCGCAACGTGCCCCGGAATGTTACAAAAAAATGTCGCAAAAACCATTGTTTTGTTATTAGTAATATAGGTATAAAGCTACAAAACTGACTCACTGACTGACTCACTCACTCATTGATACGAATTCCTGGGCATTTCTAATCGAGCTAGAAGATTGAGATTTTTAAGGGAGGGTTGGAATTTGGTGTCGAGTCAGGAAAAAATCGAAAATCCCAATATTTTTCATTAATTTCGAATCAAGATGGGATTTTGTTTTTTAACGGGTTTAAATGGGAACAACGAATAATTTACGCGTAGAGTAATTTTTTTCCATTCATTAAAATATGAAATAATTGAAATACAAGTTTCATTCTTTGACTGAAATGAGGCCAATACATCAAAAAGTTTAATTCTTGCAACCGAATTTTCTCTATCGAAAGATACATTGAAATATTTGCAGTTTAAACGCCAAATTAATGCAAATTTCGATCTTTTTTCATTTTCGTTGCTAGGCAATTTTTCCATTGTTCCCGAGGCTTGCAGTCCCTTATAATGGCTACAAATCATGCATTAGTGCGTATTTCAATAGCTTTTAACGATAATATGCCTTCGACCTAAACGATTAACAATGTTTTGTGATGATACATATAAAAACAGTAATTTTTAAACATTGTATTCTTGCAAACTATGAACGAAAGGAATATAATTATTAATCAAAAATATATTCATAAATGACATAGTATTACACTCTCACATCTATAAACCGTAGTAATGCTCTGATATTATATTAAAATCAAGGGAAAAGTAACAAGATCTCTCATTAAAAGGATGTTTAGAAAATTTATTAGTTGGAGGCCATGAATTGATTAACACCAGCTAAATATTCCATTTGCCTGGGATTCTCTCTCTCTCTGTGTTTCCGGTTAACTTAAATCCTTGCTCCTCCTTTCTGAAATATACCTGGAAACGCGGTTCTAAAAGTCCAAACCATGTAAAACGACAATAACCATGTTGCATTATCGCTTGGGTTTATAAATTATGAATTCAAATACTTTACCATTTGATTAAAAGGTTCAATTTGTTTATATTAATTGAGATCAACAAAAAATGAAATGTGAAAATCCATTGTACTTAGGCTGATATTGATTAAGTTAAAAACTGCCAAATAAATGTAATCATTTTCAATCACTAATATCTATCTTCAACATTGCTCAATGGAATGTAAATTATAGAAGAAATCTAGTGATTACCAAGAAGAACAAAGCATATATATTATGTACCTATTCGTTCACTGCTATATTCTCATAATTATATTCATAGGTCACCAATGCACATCAAAATTTTAATTTGCATGAGTAGTAAGACTAAACTGTTTTCGTTTTTTATGACTTACAATTTACTATCATACGCTCTTCCCTTCCGCTTGCAAACTGCAAGCACCCATTTACTAGTTTTTTTATAAAAACACAACCACTTCGTGATAAACTTACTCCACTTAAATTAACAAATGAATCTTCATCTACAGGAGACAGAAATTGCAAGTCTCCAGCTGTCACGGCAAAGCCGTTACTGGGTTAGGGGGAAACGTCTGAAACGAGCTTCTTTAGCCCCGGTGTAGATAGCCACACCTAAGTACATAAATCAACAGGAATACCAAAATGTATTCCAATTGACAAACACTAGACAATCCTAGCTAAGCTATTGATATATACAGTACCTCGGTGAAATACCTTCCTAGTAAAATTATTAATTACTTTCAAATAATGACAAGGCCAACTGTGTTTAAATCCACCTAGAGTATATTATTGGTACAATTAGTTTCACCGCTACGGGGCCTGTCCACCGTTACTCTTGTGACATTTTGACACATTTGACTCGATTAAAACCGTCAGGGTTATAGAAATATCAGATGTTTCATAGTAAACACTTTTGAATGAATTAGAATACATAATGTTTATTAATTACATCCGAACATTTAAGACTCAGGTCATCAATTTAGTATATAAAAAGCACATAGAATTAGTGTTATGTCTTGTGACCAAAAACAGACACTTGAAATACACTATATGACATAAATCAATTTTCTCTTTTTCAAATTACATTATACCATTAAAATATTTTTTATATTTTACTCTAGTGTCTTAGGAATGAAGTACAAAAATATATAATGTATAATTATATAAAGAGACAGACAAAAACAAGGTTACAAGTAGAAAGAGTGGTTACTCTTGTGACTGTTACTCTTGTGACGGATCGTCAAGCATGCAGTGAAGGCACATACAGCAAATTCAAATTTGCTCGTGAAGTTTAAATGGTAGGGGTAGCACTTCAGCAATGAAATGGCAAATTAAAAATGAAAATAAAAAACTAATAAAAAATAAAAATAGAGAAATTATCACTCTACCATGAAAATCTCTTTTTTTCCAATTTGTCCACTTTCTACTGGACGTACCCTACGGTGTCATCATCAGGTACAAGCAATAAAGTCATAGCCAGTGGTGTATATACTAAAAAATCAGGGTGGAGAGGAGGCTATGACTTTAATACTTGTACTTTATAATGAAGCCGTAGTGTTGAAACAAGTAGTACCATTGAAATACTCATTTAAACATAGTTGGCCTTGTCATCATTTGAAAATTGACTTCCACCCAAGTTACGCCAGAACGGATTGAATTCATTAATTACTTTCTTTTCCAACTAAATTTTTTTAAACTCACGACTCGGTTACTCACAGCCTGTTGGTTATTCCCATGTCAGAGGCCAATGAAAAGAAAATATTTGCAATTATTAAACATATTGCTTCATGCAATTGTTATCCAGGAGATTTGATCGATAATCTGTATGCAAAAAACACGTACACCAGCAATAGAAGAATACATAATTCTTTGCTATTCTAATGAACAAGTTAAGCCTTGATAATTTGAATATTATTTCTACCAAGTATTAGAGAAAAGCGTTATATCTTTTCGCTGATTTTCATTACATCTACATAATACCCTGCGAGATACCTCAAGGATTTGTGGCAGGGTGTGAGTAGTCACCAACGTGCACTACACCGTACCCTAAAAAGGTTAATATAACCACAATTATTAATGCAAGAGGAAAAAAACAAAAAATGCTAGACGGTTAAGATAGTTAGAGCATAAAAATCACTTCACCTAGAATTTGATGAATTTTACCTCATTTTAAAGAAAAAACTCTCATCTTTCCAAAGATATCAAAATATATCGACCCCTTACCGAACAACTTTTCGAGCAATTTTCCTAAAAACGTAAGCTGTTTTACATAGAATAGATTATGGTTGTGCGCTCCATACATAAAATCATACTAATATATCAAAATTGAATGGTGTCTGCCTGTCTGTCAGTCCGTCTGTCTGTTGCTCAATCACGCAAAATTTACTGAACCGATTGAGCTGAAATTTTGTATGTAAATAAAGTTTCTAATTATTTCAATCGATTTTCTTTTACGCTTCGTAATTGTCTGAATATCATGTTTTCAGCTGAAAAATCTCACATTTTTCTCTGAAATCAACAATAGCATATTCCCTTGACAACCAGAGATTTGAATTTCAAAAGATATTCACGCATCTGGCATTTAAGTTTTCCTGCCGGCCCATGATAGCACGTAGAAAGAACATTTGTATAAGAAGGGACCAGAGTCCCATTGGGCCCCATGATAGATTGCTTCGGAGAGTAATCGATATATTCAATACATATTTATAACAATTATACTCTTCAATGTCTATTCTCAAAGTAGCTCTCGTAAGGGAACTGCATACGAGAGAACACTTATGTATATAACGATACACATAAAGGAATTAGACGTGGAAGAATATTTATGTGCAGCAAATAGTATTGGTAATAATGCCTCTGTTGCTACAACAAACACGGCGTTTTTTATTATCGTTTAATACTCATATGTATTACACGTAGTTGAACCGTGTGCCTCTCATTACAATTGCGAATTATTTTTAGACCAATTTCCACATCATACGAACGAACGAAGTAACGTCAACGAGTATCATACTAGGTTAAGAATTCCTCAATTGACTACGCAGACAGTATTCTTCAGGCTTTGTGGTTTTCTTATAAGGCTTCACACCCGTTGAATTTCAACGGGTTCCTTCAGCTAGTAATTAATAAAAAAACATTAATTATAAAAATGCAATTCAATTATAGTCTCCAGCATGACTGGGGATATATGTATATCGCTGAAACCTATCTTAAAGGGAGGTGATGGTAAGTTTTGTCGACCTGCGGGGGTGTAGGGAGGTGAATGGAAGAGCCAAGGGGCGCTCTTGGCATTAGTTGCGTTTAGGGGGGGTGAGAACACATATACACTTCGTATATATATAGTATATGTATGGTATATATATTAAGAGCGGAGTGGGCGTGGCAGGTGGGCGTGTCCGACCACGCCCCTTTTGGGCCAATCACAGAGAAGGGAGGTGGAGATGGATGGGGGGGAGGAAGGGGAGAATTGGGAAGGGGGGATGTCACCGCAGAAAATAGCTCTCCCTCCCTCTCCAACTCCTCTGGACACATTTCAAAGGCGTCTTTTGAGCGTTGAAAGCAGAAGGAAAGTAAGACATCGTCTCTATTCTCAACCTCCGGATGTGTTCTCAGGAGATAGATGGACGTAAGCATTTGAAATTCCAAAGGAAAAAACAAATAATGTTCAAGAATTCAAGATATGTTTGAGATACACCTTGAATATGGAAACTAGAACTCAATTATTCAAGAAATTATAAATTTTTATTATTCTAGAGTTCAATTTGGACATTTATTTCTATACATTCCGGTCCTTGTCGTGAAAAAAGACAGAGCTTTGGTATTAATTATCTCACTTTTCTACTACTCAATCAGCTACTTCTCCCTCGTTAGACCCCACTTGGAATATGCTGCCAGTTTTTGGGATCCTTTTATGAGATAGGCTTGGGGTGAACAGTGGGTTCATACCAATAGGACATCTATTGCACGTCTAACATCATCTGTGCAAGACTTCTTCCAAAATGCATATGGTTCATTTGATGCCCTCCGACAGCACCAGTTAATAGCTAAGGCACAGTCTAGTTACCTCGTTAAACTTAAAGAAGATCTTCAGGAAGATAATGCAGATGTCATGTTGGATTTATAGAGAACTATTGCTTCATACTACAGGATGAAGTGCAAAGATTTCTTTGGAACAATTCCCAGGATACAATACACCCATTCAGTATGTCATAGGCCTACTTATGTTCCTTTTGTACATAAACGACATCGGTGAAACAGTTGACAGTAATCTTAGATTATTTGCAGACGACGCAGTGGTGTATAGAGAAATCCGTAGCCTTAATGATAAGGAAGCGCTAACCAAGGACCTCGAGGCAATACAGGAGTGGTGCGATGCGTGGCAGCAACAATTAAATCTGAAGAAATGCGTTGTTGTGAATTTTTGGAAACGGAAAAACGCTCCTTGTAACAGCTATTGCATAAACAACAGCTAATTAGATACTGTAGAATCGGTTAAATACCTCGGAGTTAAACTGACTAATGATCTCTCGTGGAGTAAACATATTCGAGAAATTACCGGTCAAGCTAATCGTAAATTGGGATTTGTTAAAAGTGTACTTGGCAAGTGCGACGATAAAGTTAGGGAAATCAGCTACTTCTCCCTCGTTAGACCCCACTTAGAATATGCCGCCAGTATTTGGGATCCTTATGAGTTAGACTTGGAGACTTGAGTTAGAACGCGTGCAGCGAAGATCGGCAAGTTATGTTAAAGGCCGTTATGATAATCTCGTTAGTGTTACTGACCTTTTGCAGCAACTGGGATGGGAAAAGCTTTCAGACCGTCGATTAAAATTTAGACTCCATCTATTATGTAAGTTCCAAACCGGTCTATTCTCTGACGACGTTGATAATATTTTACGAAATCCGACATACTACGGTAGATCAGATCATGAGAGTAAAATTAGAGAACTAGACTGCAGAACGGATAGATTTAAGATGTCATTTTTCCCACGGACGATAAGGGACCATAACAGCTGTCCATGAGACTTTTATCTAGGTTTTTCGTTAGGTAGTGTAGATCTTAGTAGTACTCCCTAATACTTGATTCCTTATCTGTTACCTAGTACTAACAGAACACAGTGCATGTATTCTACATAAGTCTTAGTCTCTGTCCATTTGTGTAGTTGTAAAATACATATATTTATTAACGACCCCTCTCCATTGTGATAATACCTGTAGTGTAGTGCATGCTTTGCAAATCTACTTTGCAAATTCAAAAACGATTTATCTCCCGAGGACGTCAATAATATATTACTAACTCCGACATACTACGGTAGATCGGATAACGAGATATAAATTATGGAACTAGACTCCAGAACGAAAATATTTAACATTTAATTTTTCCCACGAAGTATAAGAGACCATAATACGGATTGAAACGCTTCCAGACCGTCGATTAATATTTAGAGTCAATCTATTATGTAAGTCCCAACCGATTATTTCTATGACAACGTCGATAATATTTTTCGAATTTCGACATACTACTGTAGATAATGTAAAGAGATTAAAACTATGGAACTAGACTGCAGAACGGAAAGATATATGACGTGACAAGCTTAAAAAATATAGTGACACACAAAAAATGAAAACTAACACGTTTGTTTGATATTTTGGCAGCATGACTGCCATCTTCTGAATTTTATGGAGAAACTTACATAACGTAACTTACATCGTAACATTACTCTTGACAATTCAGAAGATGGCAGTCGTGCTGCCAAAATATCAAACAAACGTGTTAGTTTTCATTTTTTGTGTGTAACTAAATGTTTTAGCTTGTCACGCCTGTGACGACTTAGTTGTTATATGTGTTCACCACGTGTGATTCTTCATTGTTTGAACATATTTTGAAATATGTCTCTTCTAATTTGTCTGCGCTAAATTTGTAAATTTAGCTCAACCGTTCTATTAACACATTCAATGCGGACCCGATTTTCATGGAAGTCGTCAAAAACGGCTTTAAAAAATTTAACGGGCCTCGAAATGGAACGACCACGTCAATTGACGTGCTCCGTCAGTCGGTGTAGCTAGGAGCACGTCTATTGACGTGCTCCGCATTGAATGTGTGGCTAAGAATGCTGGTCCAATGTGTCCCAAATGACCGGACCGAGTCCACTTGCGTCGGAAACTGGATATCACCCGATGAGAAGAATGACACTTAGCTACCTACAGTAGAAGATACAGTTCTACCTACTGCTGGAAACACAAGGGAAATACCTGTTTAGAATGCGGATAAAGGCTGTTGTACCTGTTGTTTTTATAATCATCTCAAAATGAACACATTTGCGACTCTTGTCTGGGTATTGTTCAGTGTTTTCAAGAAACTGACCAAATGCTCGTTAAATTTTGGACGCCTTACCTTTAGCGCATGCCTTAAATGCCGTTACACTTGGTTAAAAACACTCTTTAGTTAAAAGACAATTGCCATTCTTTGAGAGTAATATAAAAACTTATTTCACTCTTTTAGAATTTTTCAAGAGTTTGTCAGCGTACGTGCTCGGAAAAGATTGTATGTAAACCTCACGGTAAAAATATTGGTAAAGCGTTTTATAAAATCGACTAATTTTATAAAAATGAGCTTGCTAACGATAAAAACGTTTTATAAAACCTAGTTTTATAAAACGTTTTACGGAATAGGACAGGTTCTATTCCCATAAAACCGTTGTATGCAACTGCCAAAACGCTCATCGCGTTGATAATAATAATCTCCTATCCATGGGAAACCAAACAAGGAAGACGTAAACAAAAATGGCTGGAAGTAGTTCATGGAGTACGTTGAGAGGCATAATGTCCTTCTTGTTGTTGTTAGAAGAAGAATGCGTTAATATAGCCATATTACACCGTTGAGTATGTGATCAGAAAGTATAAGTAAATAAACAATAGTTATTAACCTAACAGTCATCCATAAAAGAGAGTGCACTTATCACTTCACGTGTTCGCAATGCGTCTCATAGATGGCAGGACATTGCGGTTTTATGAATAATTTTACCGTGAGCAAGCAAGTACGTTTTACGTACGATTCATAAAACTTTCAATAACATTTTTTATAAGACACTTTTATGGAAAATTTTACAGTGAGCAACAGGCATTAGGGAGAAATACTACATCTCTGATCCCGCACCTGAAGATTTCTATGTAGGCTTCTTAGCACGCAGGAGAACGACAGTTTAGCCAAATTTTGAGAGATTTATTATTAATAATAATTTCCAATGCATTGCAAGTATAGTTTACGCGCTCTTAAATGTATCTATGTATACGTTCTCGAAGCTAAAACACTAAAAAAACTCGGTATATATTTCATAAGCTTTGCAACTTTATAAATGGGATCCATTCTTATTTTTAGTAATGCTTTGTGCTTAGCTATTGTCGGAAATAGGAAATGTTTATTCCGTGTGAGTGCAAAAGGATGGTAACATTGTAACCAATTCCATCTGTTGATTTTCAACTACCAAGCTCCCAATGGCGGTAATTCGTCCTCTAATTACGACGAAAAATTATCGATATTTGCACTCATAATTACTGTCTGATAATCGAGTATATATACTTCCCAAATCGGTCTCGCATTTATAAAACAAACCGCTCGAGGATTGAGGTAATTGCCGGCTTTTGTAGACTAATTAACCAACTGAAATGTTAATCGTCTTTATAAAAACTTAATTACAGGTTTAAGCATCTTAAATGGGTAATTTTTACTTATAAACCTTTAATTTCCAAGCTTTTAATTTTTCACCAAATCTGATAATAGTGGTACTTTCCTCTTGATTGCTATCGCATCTTCATTATTTATTGAATATTAAACTTTTCTCTAAATTTTAATCATCTAATAAGTGTTCGTTGTAATAACTGTCAAAATTTTATAATATTAATTCACCTTCACTTTGAAATAACAATGCAGTATCATTATTTATAGTTACTAGAGGTATATCACTAGTATTTTGAATTTACCTACGAGTATCTAGAACTTTATGAAAGTGTACCTCAAAGCACTGAAGTGGGGCACATATATTTTCTAATCGTCGAAGCATTTAAATGGGAATGATTCGTTAATTTCAAGTGAGTGGTTTATGCTACGCTAGACAAATCACAATTATTGTTATTTACCTACGAGTACTTAGAAATTTATAATAGGGTACCTCAAAGCACTGAAGTGGGGCACATATATTTTCTAATCGTCGAGACATTTAAATGGGAATGATTCGTTAATTTCAAGTGAGTTATTTATGCTACGCTAGACAAATCACAATTATTGTTATTTACTTACGAGTACTTAGAACTTTATAATAGGGTACCTCAAAGAACTGAAGTGGGGCACATATATTTTCTAATCGTCGAAACATTTAAATGGGAATGATTCGTTAATTTCAAGTGAGTTATTTATGCTACGCTAGACAAATCACAATTATTGTTATTTACTTACGAGTACTTAGAACTTTATAATAGGGTACCTCAAAGCACTGAAGTGGGGCACATATATTTTCTAATCGTCCAAACTTTTAAATTGGAATGATTCGTTAATTTCAAGTGAGTGGTTTATGCTACGCTAGACAAATCACTACTATTGTTATTTACCTACGAGTACTTAGAACTTTATAATAGGGTACCTCAAAGCACTGAAGTGGGGCACATATATTTTCTAATCGTCCAAACTTTTAAATGGGAATGATTCGTTAATTTCAAGTGAATGGTTTATGCTACGCTAGACAAATGACAATTATTGTTATTTACCTACGAGTACTTAGAACTTTATAATAGGGTACCTCAAAGCACTGAAGTGGGGCACATATATTTCCTAATCGTCCAAACTTTTAAATGGGAATGATTCGTTAGTATCAAGTGAATGGTTTATGCTACGCTAGACTTAGAAATAGAAAAGTTAAATTCCACGAAAATGACATAGGATGGTAGTCAACCTATGGTTAATTCTAATCCATCTGTTAATAACAGCTCTCGAGCTCTCTATGGTGGTAATTGTTCCTCTAATTACCCTGTGAAATTATCAATATTTTAATTCATAATTGTTGGCTGATAATGGAGTATATCCTTCCGAAGTTGGCCAAGCATTTATATAACAGACTGCAGAGATCATGGCGGGCTTCTGTAGATTAATTAACCAATTGAAGCGTTAATCGTCGGTGTTTAAACTTAATTACTGGTTTGATTACGTAATAGGGTATGTTTAATGATAGACTTTTAATTGATGCGAATTTAATTACTGACAAACTCTCACGATATTCGGAATTGGCTCTAGATTACCCTTATGAAGTACGTTACTAATAATTGGCTAAACACTCTTAATGTCAAACATTAAATAAAACTTCGTTTTCGAAATAATGGCTGTCAAAATTATGAAATAATGCCTTCGTTGATAAAGAAATATTTTGATAAAATTATTCTTGTGTCATTGTGCAAAATTTGATAAAATGAGGCACATTTTATTTAATATATATGTACCATCAATTTGATAGATGGACTGTTGTCAGTAATATATTAAAATTTTCACTGTTTTTTAAAATAATTATGAAGATTATCCCTATATTGGTATCTGCTACACAAACTTAAAATTCATCTTACATTTTTATTTAATTTCAAGTTTTAACGTTCACCAGAACATATAAATATTGAGCTCATAATGTGCTGTATGCTTAAAATAAATAAACGTAAACATTACCGATTCACAGAAATTTGTTCTAACTTGACGCAGGCAAAGCGTCCTACAATACTTGTAGAATATTTCAATTTTTAGTCAGTATTCTAATTGTAATTGGTGACTTTTATTGAAAGTAATATTTACTTTTCATTGATTACTTCTTGGCTGACGTATAGGCGTAGCAAAACTTGGTGGCACTCGTTAGCAGAGAGTTTGAGGTTCAAGAGGGCAAATTAAGCTTTGTAGAGCGGGCAGGGGTACCGCAGGGCTCAGGGTGAGGACCTATAGAGTGAGCCTAAACATCTTTATTCCTCCTCTCTTGTATGCTCTCCTCTCCCGGACGCCATTCTCTGTACAAGCGAGTGCCACTATGTTTTGCCATACCTTTAACTGTATATTCTACCCCAGTTACTTGTTTTGGGTTATTTACCCTATACTGCCTTTAAATGTCGTGATAACCATGAATGAATGAATCGTCGAAAATGAAATGCATAAACATATAAATGAAGAATAGATAATGTATTGATCAAGTTTATGTCTTGAAATACAGAAATAATTAATGATATGCACGAACTTATAAATGAATAAACTAAAGCATTGTTCAAGTTATCGTCCCGAAATCCACAAATCAGTAACTGATGCCTGTTGCCCACGGTCAAATTTTCCATAAAAGTGTTTTATAAAAAATGTTATTGAAAGTTTTATGAATCGTACGTAAAACGTACTTGCTTGCTCGAACGGTAAAACTATTCATAAAACCGCAATGTCCTGCCATCTATGGGACGCTTTGCCAACTCGTGTAATGATAAATGCACCCTCTTTTATGGATGACTGTTAGGTTAATAACTATATACTATGTATTGTTTATTTACTTATACTTTCTGATCACATACTCAACGGTGCTAAGGATAGAGGATACTGCCTCAACGTTCCATGAACTACTTCCAGCCATGTTTGTTTACGTTTTCCTTGTTTGGATTCCCATGGATACGATGTAATTATCAACGCGATGAGCGGAACGTTTCATTGGTTGTTGCATAAAACGGTTTATGGAAATAGAACCTGTCCTATTCCGTAAAACATTTTGTAAAACTAGGTTTTATAAAACGGTTTCATCGTTAGCAAGCTCATTTTTATAAAATTATTAGTTTTTATGAAACGGTTTACCGAAACTTTTACCGTGAGCAACAGGCATGAATGTCCAAACGAATATACTAAGAAACTAAATTCGATTTTTCGTCCTAAAATCCACAAATCAATAGAAAATACACAAACGCATGATTGAAGACACCTAAAGGTACGTTTTCATGTGGCCGTTTTTGCGTTGACGCACACTGCGCGGCCAATCAGAAGCGAGATACTCAACGCAGATTGCGTTGACGCAGAAGTTGCCCATCTTTTATCTTTTGACGCAGCCTGCGTTGACGCAGTTGCGTCGGGGAGGGAGGACCCACGCTTGCTGCCTGTCATTTGTTGATCACTTGATTTTTTCCCGAGGATTGTGGGTCATCTTCAGATAGTTGAACTTAGTGGGACCGTGGTTTGTGATGATTCCCTCGCTGCCTTTGAATTGATTGTGAAGAAGCTGCGTTTAATGACAATTTGAGACGTGAGAATAGAGTATGAAGATTCACTAAAACGAAAGAGGTAAATTAGAAAGCGAAGACTTGTCCTTGACATTCTTGTTTTGAATAAAAAAAGGTAGTGATGAAGCGCACATAATTATAGTTGCATTTTCATTGTAACTGAAGCAGTGGAATTGCATTCAAAAGCTTCCAAAGAAGTCTTATCAGGATTTGAAACGGGAAATGGCAATGACGAAGGCGTGAATCAGGAACATAAATTTCATTTCTCGAACTGGAGACAAGGGATCCCGTATCATTCGCTTAGAATCGCCGAGACAATCTTCACCTTAAAAATATTCGAAGCAACAGATATAATTAATGGCATTAAATATGGCATTTTATATCCTCAAGAATGCGTCCCCACGGCATGGCAGTACATGTTTGCCTCCGATTTGAGTTATTTTACGGGCATATGGTTCTTCATAATGTTCCCATGGGTCTTATTTACACACAAAAACTATCACTATTTACATATATCAAGTCGCACTTCATAATTAGGGGGGAAACTGGCACAGAAATCGTAAAATATGATACATACTTGGAACGTGATTCAGTGTCCTCTTCGCCTGGGACGTTTGTGAGGGAAATTTGTATATTAGTTCTTATTACTCGTATAAATGACGTTAGATTAATATCAAGCATGGTATCAATGATTTAATGGAATGCTTATATTTACAATGAACGCTGTAATACACTATTTAAAGTTATTAATAAAGTACGAAGTGATGGATTTCCCTTGTTTACCTTTCGTCGCTAGAAATATTTTATCGTTAATTTCGACCATAATATGCCTCGTACAGCCTACAAACGCATTTCTCAATTTAAAGCAAAATGGTACTAATACCCTGAGATGTGAATTTGCAAACAATAAACAATTATATATTTATTAAATAATATCATACCTTACGAGGTGCTGCCGCACGAATGCTGACGCTGACATGAAAACGGGGTATTTGTTTACCGCACAACGCACCGTCGCAACGACGCAAAAACGGGCTCAAGTTTTCGTCCCAAAATCCACAAATCAGTAAAAGAATAATTCTCAAGCCTTCGTCTTAAGCTCCACAAATCAATAACGAAATGCACAGACGTATGAATGAAGAAATTAAAGCGTTACTCAAGTTTTTTTCCCTTGAAAACCCATAGGCCCCTATGCACACCCTTGCGGAACCCCTCAAATGATAATCAACCGGCGCGGCTGGGGGGAGAGCCCCTGGGTCCAATTAGGGGCAGTCGGCGCCGTTGCCAGAGTGACACTTGTGGACAGACGCGGCGTTTTATCGATCAGCTGGAAGTGCATCGTAGGACGGGGAAGCATTTATACGTTATCGTGGTGAATGCTGGGAGCTCGAGTCAGGAAAGCAGATTGGATGGCAGAAGAGAAGCAATAGGTTTAGCTCATTCATGGTTTTTGATCATAAGATGGTATGAAATGTTAAAAGGTTCAACAAAACTTGACATTGGCAGGCTTCACTCAGTAGAGTTTATTAGTTGACACTCATGATTAAGTAAAATTCTTAGTAATTTTCCACAAAATATTATTCGTACGACGAGTTTCACCGATATATACGGAATGATAAAGTATAGTAAGTTGTACAATTAAAACTATGTTCAAATAACGTATTGTGGAAAATTAAAAAGTACTTTTTTCCATTATGAAGACATAAAACTATTCTAGCTGGGTTGTGTGTTACCCTATTAGTACAAATTGAATTAAATTTTGAATTTTAAATTTTGAAACACTTTTTGAACTATTTTTACAGCCGATTTTGATGCAAATTGTCTTCTCTGGGTACAATGAGGTATTCTTTTTCTTTTAGAAAGACATATGTGAGCGGAATAGCCCATGCAAAGATGGCTTTTTAACCTGAACAGTAGGGTGGAGTGAAAAAAGTCAATATTATTTTTTCGGAAACGGGTACCTTTCAATGTCTGTGTATGAGACCTAGTAACAATTCTGTAAAATATTTAATTTTTACGACGTCATCTTGAGTCTGCACATTTGGCTTAAAGTTCGAAAATTTTTGAATTTTTTTACATTTTTACAAATTTTTTTTATGTACTTAAAACAAAAAAAAACACTGACGGGTAATCATTAAATAGTTAAACAAGGCCTTAAATAAAGGCAGGATGTTTAAAAACATTTTTAGTTGGTGGTTTCAGTCTGCGCATTAGACCTAAAGTTCGCCAAATTGTCCGACATTTCCGATATTTACAATTATTTATATAATCAGTAATATTTTAAAATAGCATGTATGTATCATCAAGTCACGTTCTTATAATCAGTATCCGAGCTTATAATAAGCTTTTTCACAAAACTAGAAAGACATGTAAACTGTGTTGTGCAGGTGTAGTAACGAAAGTGACGGGCCTGGTGTGAATCAGTTTGCATTGCAGCGCTTCATCCGGGAGCGTTTACCAAGGTAAGACAGACACGTGGCCATTTTAATTCTCCCTTCCCCTTGCCTCTTTGACTGCATTAGTCGTGTTTTGACGATGGTGATAGGTGGTGTATTATATCTAGTTTCGAGTTGTATGCGTTCTACTGTTCTAGTTCAGTGTTATAGTACTGTGTGTTACTGTGCTTTGTGTGTTTATCACTGCGTTATGGCGTTCCCTAGGACTCGTGACGAGGATTTAGCTCATCCTATTATAGGTAATGGTCAAGATATGGGCGAGTCTTTGCTTCCTACCCGTAGAGATGTGTTAAAATACTACATTTATGTTTGCAACAAAGAAAAAATTAAGCAAAATGGCAAAAACCCTATTTTTTTATAAGTGTCCAAGATTGTTGTTGACAAGTTAAACTTAATGCGGGGAAAAGCTTCGATCCCATGCATTAGCTCTAAAACTATTACAGACTTATTAAAAAAAGAAGTTGAGAAAGTTCAAACATTCAACAAAACATACAAACGTGACAAAGATAAGGACAGTTTAAAAAAAACTAGCCGACTTTAACAATAGAGTTGAGGCATTGTTCGATGTTAGTGCATGTAAATGTAAATATTTTCAACTTTGTAAATGTGATCCCGCTAAGAAGGTTCCAATACTTGAACGCAAATTCTTGACCGATCAAAGAACTGTTCGGAAAATGTCGATTGGACGTGTTGATATTAAAGTGACATCAGCAAATAAAAAGAAAATAGCAAGGAAAATGATAGAAGAAGAAAGATTGTGTAAGAAATGTTGTGAAGGATATGAAATTGGCTTGTATGGCGACAATGAGGACGCTATGGACTTAACTGTCCCACTTCAAGAAATGGATTTTGTTCCAGAAGATTTGGTGGTTGTTTTAGAGGAACCAGTTCCCGGCCCTTCAGCTACTACCACAAATACTCAAACTAGGCTAAAAATACCATCGTTTTCCCGAGTATGTGATAGGTATGGCGTACCTGATCGTGCAGCAGCAGCTTTAGCCTCTGCTCTTTTACACTATGTACAGTCCACTCATTCTTTAGATAATGTTATAAATGACGCTGTGGTAGACAGGAATAAAGTAAGACGCGAGCGAATAAAATCTCGGCATGAAGTTCTAAATAAGGAAACAACGGTAGAAATACAGGCCTTATACTTTGACGGTAGAATTGACGACACCTTTCGTATTCACAAGACAGACGATGGGAAAATACACAGAACAACTGTTAAAGAAGATCACATTTCACTCATAGAGGATCCTAAATCGAGATTCATCGGTTACACACTTCCATTGTCTGGGAAAACCATTGAAATTGCTAATTCTATCGTCGATTACTTTTCTGAGCACAATCTAACAATGCCGGAAATATTTTGCATTGGTTGTAATGGATGCCTTAAAAACACAGGAAAATATAATGGTGTAATTCGCTCGCTATAAGAGAAACTTGGTAGACCTCTGCAGTGGGTTATTTGCCAATTTCATACAAATGAACTTCCATGACGGCATTTAGTGGAAAAGCTGGATGGACCTACAAGCGGACCAAAAGGATTTGTGGGACCAGTCGGTCAAAGTTTGGCAACATTTCATGCATTGAAAATAGTTCAGTTTCAGCCCAAAGAGTTTATTACTGACATAATCGATCGTGGTGATGAAAAGGGTTTGAGTACTGACCAACAATACCTTTATGATATTTGTAAAGCTGTTTCGACTGGGAAAATATCTCAAGAATTAGAAAACAGAAGTCCAGGAAAGCTCTCCCATGCGAGATGGTTGACTAAAGCTAATAGAATTGTAAGATTATACGAAGCTACAAAAACTCCATCGCAAACATTAAAAGAGTTGGCAACCTTCATCATGAAAGTTTATGCACCTAGCTGGTTCAGGATCAAGTGTAATCCAAAAGCTTATATTGGATCTCAAAACTTGTGGGAAACCGTAAAGAGTTGTACTTACCTATCTGAGGAAAATCTGAAAATTGTACACAAATGTATCCTAGACAATGATTATTTTGCTCACTATGAAAAGATGCTTATAGCTATGTTGGTTGATAAGAGAGATCATATAAAGAAACTGGCTTTAAGACGTATCATCAAGGCTCGATCTAGAGAACAAGCCAGTGTACCACTAAGACAGTTTGAAATCCCGAAATTTGGAGCATTAGAGTATGTCAATATAATTGTTTGGAATGATGTGGAAGTGACAGAACCACCTCTCACAGTTCATTTGACAAATCAGGATTTGCAAAGGTTACTGGAAACCGAGAGTGTAAACATAGCTTCTGAGAAAAGAAATAAAGCTTAATCAAAACTAGAATGTTTGATATAAATATCCGTCCAATATGTGACACAAAGAAACAATTTACCTGTTGAAGACTTTTCTTAAAGATGTAAATACATGCTCTCATGGTTGGGTGGTTGGGAGGGCATGGGTGGGACTCGAAGTGCAACCATCTCCCTGTGGCGAGTCCTGAGTAGTTTAATATGAACTAGCGAAGAGTTTCACAATGCAAAGTTGATTAACGAATGCTATATTAACAAGTTTTAATAACATTCAAAGAGGATATCATAAATTATAAAGCGTTAAAAATATCAGAAATTTACGAATATTTGGATAAGTTTAAGCCTCATGTGCAGCCTAAAACCACCGCATAAAAATATTTTTTAAACTCCTGTCGATATTTAAGGCCTTGTTCAACTATGTAGTGACTACCCGTCAGGGTTTTTTTTGTTTCAAGTAAATAAAAAAAATTTGTAAAAATGTAAAAAAATTCAAAAATTTTCAAACTTTAAGCCAAATGTGCAGACTCAAGATGACGTCGTAAAAATTAAATATTTTACAGAATTGTTACTAGGTCTCATACACAGACATTGAAGAGTACCCGTTTCAGAAAAAAAAATATTGACTTTTTTCACTCCACCCTACTGAACAGGAGTCTGCTGACAGCTGGCAGCACACCAAATCCAATATTCGAAAAAAGTTTTAGCATTGTAATTTAATCTAAATTTCAAATACAGCCCCAACAAATCTACTCACTGCATGCATTATGGGAAAACAATGCAGAATATAATTATTGAATCATTTCCGTCACTTGCTGCGAGTAGGTATGATGAGTTCGAACGAATAAACAGATCCTCTCAGGTGACATTTGGTCCAAGAGTTTATTTATTTTATGTGTTGTATGAGAGACTTTTAATATTGAGAAGTAATATATTGGTAGCCTCAATAATTTGAGAGCATTTATCAAGCAATGCATGACTTTAAGAGAAGCGATAGTGATTTGTAAAGATAAGGTAGTAATGGATTGGTTAATTTATGGAGGTTGGAGTCATGACTTTCTTTGAGAAACACAACTTCCTTTTTCCGCCAAGACGTTTCTCCTTTTTAATAATGAGGCTTCTTCAGGGCATACAGTACAATGCAAAGGAATACAGTTAATAATAATTATATCAATACTACAAAGATAA
Organism: Pyrrhosoma nymphula; assembly: GCA_963573305.1. NCBI lineage: Eukaryota > Metazoa > Arthropoda > Insecta > Odonata > Coenagrionidae > Pyrrhosoma > Pyrrhosoma nymphula. The sequence goes on along the minus strand of OY754340.1, from coordinate 37,439,055 downwards.
AAAAGTTTTACATCATAAATTTAGTACCTCGAACGATTAGCTTTCTTATTTACGACAATGGTAATACAAAACAAAAACCTCTTCCTCTTAGTAACGAAATAAACATAAAAAAACAAACCAAACCAATACATAAAATATATAGGTTTTGATGTTGATTCTGTTTCTGGCAGCATTACTTATGTTGTCTTAAATCTACCTGATTTTTTCAGAATTATTTAACCGCAGATTACTTAAGATATTTGATCGAGAAGTGGACAAATCATTACATGGATTCTTAAATGGGAACACAAGGTACGAGTAGCTTAATTCATCAAAAAGAACCTTTTTATAGTTAAGATTAAGAAAAACAAAAATAATATTAAAAATAAAGTATACCAAATGATTTTCATACATTATTCTATTGATGATTTAAATTATTTTTCTTTTTCTTATTCTTTGACTATAAAACGTTCTTTTTTCGATGAATAAAGGCCGCCACACACCGAATGCTATGCTAAGCGCGCTACCAGATTTCGCGATGTGTCTTAAGATCCCGTAAAGCTATTTCCCACTGCCCGCACACACCAAATGCGAGCCACGCGAACCGATGCGAACTTCCATAGCGCTATGTCGCAGGGGATCGCTCGGCCGGCGATTCCCTCTTCGCTTAGCTTCCGTGGCGCATGCGCAGTATCTATTGCGGTAAATGAGCACTTTCGTCCCGCCAGCCCAAATTAATTTTTAACCTACTTGCAACAGAGCTATTTCAACTAAATTACGTACATTGGTTCAGCACACTATGCGCATTTATAAAATCTTTCATCATTGCAATTATATCAATATTAACGGAATATTCAAGTGTCGAACCTGAGAAGTGCGTTTTACGCCGTCCTCCATCTTGCTACATAGCACGGCATGGTTAGCTTCTGGTGTGTGCGCGCATATAGCGGACGTCCGTTGCGAGAATAGTTCTCACGCTTAGCATAGCATTCGGTGTGTGGCGGCCTTAAAGCTAGTCGCACCTCGCGTTCCCATTTAAGAACCCATATATGTAATTTCACATGCCCACACTTCCAACATCAAAGATCCTAAGAAATCTGCGGTAAATAATTTTGAAAAAAATCAGGTAGATTTATGAAAACATAATTGATGCTTCCAGCAAGTTACGTCGAATTTCCTTAAGTTGATTGAAACCAACGAACCTCCTTGAAATACGTATGCAAAGAGACCTCTTGTTATATGTTTATAATAGAAAACTTATGCAAATAACAACGCGTTTCCTTGAAAAATAACACGTAAAACGTGATTTGAAAAATCTGTAAAAATTCACGTAAATGCAATAAGAACATCAGGTTCCTTTGAAATAGCTAGCATTTCAGATGTAATGCCATGGAAGGTTTTCTCAGGAAGAAAACGAAATGATATGAGATAATTGGATCTGAGGATTTTAAAATAATGTGCAGCAAACCTGAAAGACCTGATATCACTTTGCGTAAAATATAATGTTTTAACGGTAGACAATTTGTTTAAATGGTTAATCATGGTGGAAAATTATTTTAAGAAAGAATACAAAGTTCCGTATGCACTGGTATACCTAAAAGAAATACTCCGGTGTTAATAACCTATATGATTATTATAATTTATATGGCGTAAAGTTGGCTAAATATATATTATACCAAATACCAATAATTGTATGCCTAAGCAATTGCGCAATTTAAAAGGAATGGCAGAAATTAAGAAAAAGGTCAAAGAATGGTTAATTAACGAAATTAAGTATTTGTAATCCCTTACAATTAGAGACTATATTTATGAATCTATTATACTTATGTATTCACTTGTGTACTCATTTGACATATGTATAATTACAATATATTGTTGTATTATGGCAAATACATTCATGAGACAGGTTTTGTGGATTTTTAAAAAAATGACATTTGTTTTTATTATTTTTTTAATATTGTAATATTATTTTTCTACTGTGCCGCTTGTATTAACAAAATAAAACCTTCTGACAAGCCATGTGGATTAGAAGCAACTGACTTTAAAATGCAATAAAGTCACTGGCGACGTTTTCTTGAATCGATGCTCCCGAAATCGTCGGACATCTTCGTTCCTTCGGTATCGGTGATGAAATGGCTTGAGCTTCTTCACTAAGCATCCCTATTGGCAGAAGGGAGACAGGGTTGCTTAAATGAATAAGGATCTTGTGCGGTGATGTAGGCATGGGATGAACTCATGGGACATGGGAACTATACTCATTGATGTACAAACGTGCTGTTTCTACGGCATATGGGCACGGACAGTTCCAATGTCAACCCCGAAAACAACTCGATTGGACCCTTATGCCTGTTGCATCCGGTAAAATTTTCAATAATACGATTTATAAAATGGTCTAATATTATAAAAATGAGCTTGCTAACGATGAAACCGTTTTATAAAACCTAGTTTTATAAAATGTTTTACGTAATAGGACAGGTTCTATTTCCATAAAACCGTTTTATGCAATAACCAATGAAATACTCCGCTCATCGTGTTGATAATAATCTCGTATCCATGGGAAACCAAACAAGGAAAACGTAAACAAACATGGCTGGAAGTAGTTCATGGAGTACGTTGAGAGGCAGTAATGTCCTTATTGTTGTTGTTAGAAGAAGAATGCGTTAATAGAGCCATATTGCACCGTTGAGTATGTGGTCAGAAAGTATAAGTAAATAAACAATACATATATAGTTATTAACCTAACAGTCACCCATAAAAGAGAGTGCATTTATCACTTCACGTGTTCGCAAAGCGTCTCATAGATGGCAGGACATTGCGGTTTTATGAACAGTTTTACCGTTTGACCTAGCAAGTAAGTTTTACGTACGATTCATAAAACTTTCTATAAAATTTTTTACAAAACTCTTTTATAAAACTCTTTTACTGTGAGTAACAGGCATTAGGATTGTACCAGATCTCTTGATGAGATCCAATAATCATCGCTAAGCGGAATAAGTAAAATAACTTTATTTTCCCCTACTAATTATTTAACACCACGACCTGGGATTCAACACTTGGCGTCATCTTGGTTTTAAGTGAAGATGACACCAAGTGTTGAAACCCTGTTCGTGGTAATAAATAATTGGTGGAGTTAACAAAGTTATTAATACTTATTCCATGGTGAATCAATTCCACAAGGTTCAGCCGTTTTCTTTGTAAAATTATGAAATCATTGTATTGGAGCCAGTTTTATAGGTTTAACAGCAATGACTAATTTATTTAACTAAAAATGAAATGTGGTCCTTGTATCATTTTTACGAATAACTTTTTTAAAAACATCGATAAATGCAATCAGTCGACCCATGACTACCTTGAACACCTTATATATCTTGCGTGAAGACACTATATACGTTCATATCATTTTTGGTTTCTTCCTCACTAAATACGTGTGTATTTACTGTGTGTTTAGCCAGTTAAAAATTTCTCCAATAGCCGTAAAATATATTAGGAGTATAATATAGGGGGTGTAAAATATATTAGGCGTATTATATAGGGGCCGTAATATATATTAGGGGTTGTTATATAAGGGCTCCAAAAAGATTTTACGGACATTGGAGAATATTTTTATCTGGTTAATCTATGGAGGCCGTAGAACTGAACTACCTTTTTTTAATTATTATTTATTTATATTTCAATTGCAATTATCAAAAGTAAAAGTACAAATACAGAAAATAATAGTACACATACAGAAAAAAACAATAGAGTATTTGCGTAAGTGATGTATTTTGTTGAAATATATTGTAGCGAGTAGTGTTTTGTTTCGAAATGCCATGTACGAAATACCAAGGTATAATTCCTACTAATTAATTTAATAAATAACTTTTAATATGCATTGTTTCAGCATCGAAATTGCCTAGGTCTAAACGCCCAACCATTGGTTCTTCGTAGCGTGACGTCATCTCCCATATTAGCAGAAGCGAAATAGCCTAGCTGTGTTCTGAGAGTGAAATAGAATATTTGCCTTTTCGAAGTTATTTCGATATTTCCTAATATTAATAGCTAAAGTTTCGTCCGCACGCTACAGACTACATAGTCCACACAATCTACAAATCAACAAATGGTCGATGACTATGGGAGATGACGTCAGAGCCTACAAAACATGGCGGACCAGTGTTTCAGCGCAATAATAATTTATTAGATTTTATTAGCTTATAATAAAAAATTAACGAAAAGCCTCTCGAGGGTCAGAATGAAAATTTAGTGTCTAAAGTATCGATAGATATTTTTAGATGTCACTTCCCAAAAGTGTGCAAATCCTCTATTGTGTAAATACAAGCAAACAAAAAAATGATCCAAGAAAAGTAGGAAAAAAAATAATAAAAAATAACACATTAGAAGTCCTCCTGAGCACAATGCTCGTCAGAAGGTGCTTAATTACTTATATATCTCTATATATCTCTATCTTACTTATATATACTCTTATAGATGTGATGCACAGAGTGAAATGTACAAAGGTCGATCAAATGTAAGTTACAATATAATTACACTCAAATACAATTTAGAAACATTTTTTTTACATTCATTTTTTAGTTTTGACGTGCTCCGGAATCCTTGGGAATTTTTATATAATTGATTTAATAATTTTGGTATTTTTTTACAGAGACTCACCATATGTATTGAATACTAATAGGACATTGATAGGGATCCACATTCCTCAAAGTCATAGAATGCTCTATTACTCTTGGAGATTTATATTTATCACTGTAATAATTATCAATTTACAATATGTAATCAAAAAATTTATCAATTGGTATTATGTTTAGATGTTTATAAGAAAACTTAACGTTTGTAATTCTCTCTTCATCACCTAAATATGTAATCATTCCTATATATATATATAATGTTTATAATCCTATTTTCATTATTTTCTGAGATTTTTTTGTGTACATTTGCTGTACAGTACAATGTAGTCAAGCCATATCCCACCAATGATTCTACAAAAGCAGAGTATACCCTCAACAATACACTATTTTTTTTACAAAATACAAATTTATTATTAAAGTGCCATTAAGTTATATATGCATACTAGGTCCTTCTAAGCCACGTGGCTTATATCAGAAGGTTCCTTATTTAATTACAGAGCGGCAAGTTACAAATATTTGAATTCAGACATTTATTACAAAGAATCATACATGTTGTAGTGTTAGAATACTAATATTTCAATATCATATTTTATAAATTTATTTACAAGGATCATTCTACCTTTAAATTTTACATATTTGTATTATTATAATATCAGCAGATAATTTAACATAGTTTATAAAACATCAAAATTAACAGATCTCTCCAATAGGTGTTTTTATTTTAAATTTAACCTTTAATTATCTAATCGATTCTATGATTTACTATTTCGTAAAAGCATTGCTATCTGTACCGCGAGTGACGTCACGGATGTAATTCGTCTGGCTCGCGGAAGGTGGGAGGACGGGGATAGACCGGACGAGTCCATTAGCGACCGGTGGGGATGGTAAGGGGAGAGAGGGAGGGGAAGTGGAGGGAAGTGGAGGGGAAGTGGAGGGGAAGTGGAGGGAAGAGGAGGGGAAGTGGAGGGGAAGTGAGGATGGGGAGGAGGGGTAGTGGAGGGGAAGTGGAGGAGGGGGATGAGGGGGAAGGGAGAGGGAGGGGAAGTGGAGGAGGGGAAGGAGGGGAAATTTGCGTGACGTAAGGGCTTAAGAGGGGAGGATTTAAGGGGAGGTGTAAGCGAGAGAAATATCCTTCCCACAAGACACCCCACCACACCCCCTGCCACACTCCGGTCTGTAACCGCTTCACCCCTTTCAATAATTCACTCAACACGTCTGTCAAACAGGCCACAGGGCCATAAGTATGTGAGAGACATCGGCCACGCCCCCACGCGGCGGTGGAATAGCGAAGATGAATAGAGAAGATAGTTGGGGTAGGAGGGGAAACCACCACGAGACAAGAGTTCTCCCCCTCCCTTTGGTTGACACGCCCACAGCGCCTAAATGCGGCGTGGACGGACACTAAAAGACGCCGCGACCGAAATAAAAATGAAGATCGTGCGGCGTTCCAAAATCCGGTAACGGATGACGTCCATTAAGAGAATATTTAGGTACATATAAATATACTCTCGTCTATTAATTATAAATATTTTGAGAGTTTCTTGGGATTGTTCAGCATATTTTGTTTCTAGTTAAGGCCTAGACATAGTTTAAAGCAATAGTTTAATGGCCTTTAAAGAATTGTTTATGCTATAATGTTTTTAAGGTGTAAAGTCCTTTTATCGGAAACAGCTCCTAAATACGGCAGGGACGGGCACAAAAAAAAACCGCGAACAAAATAAAAATGAAGATCGTGCGGCGTTCCAAAATCCGGTAACAAATGACGCCCACTAAGAGAATATTTATATTAAAATATACTCTCACTGTCGTATTTATAAATATTTAAAGAGTTTGGCGGTAAACCAGCATATTTTGTTTCAAATTAACATCAAGCCATGGTTTATAGTAATACTCTTATAGGAATAGTATATGCTACATTGTTTTTTATGTGTTAAAGACCTTTATTTATCGGACACAGCGCCTAAATAAGACGCGGACGAACACTAAAAACACCGCGACCGAAATAAAAGAAGAATGATCGCGCCGCGTTTTAAAATCCAGTGAAGAATGACGTCAATTCGGAGCACATATATTTAAATATTCAATCAACTCGTTGTTATAGAAGTATAAATGTTGTTTTTTTGGTTTAACCTGCATCAACCTTTAGTTCAGTTTGAATGTATCGCAGAAAAATCATCATAATTTAGATTTACAACTAAACTATTCCTGATTTATCGTGACTAAAGTGTATTCGTTAATTTTTATCACGTTGCAAGAAAATCAAACGAAAAATGTCGCCTAAACGTGATGCGGACGGGAACGAAAAGACACCGCGACCGCGAAAACAAAGCAATAACGCACAGCGTTAATCCAAATCTAGCAACGAACGAATTACGCCCTTTGAATGAAAATTTTTATGCATAAATGTTATTAAATTTACCCACATCTCTTAAACTGTGGAAGTAAGTGATGTTTTGGAAAGATTCTGCGTTCCTTCAATTCGATTTTAATAAAGTTTTTGCAGAAAAAATACCCATAATTTTCGTGAATATTTCAACTGTTTAGGATTCCTCGCGTTCAAAGTGTGAACGGACCGTTATCTCCATGACGACGAAATAAACTAACACGAAACACTGCGCTTAAATTTACCGCTGCGATAAAAAAATTATCATGGCTGAAAAAAATGGCGAATTTTATAATTCCGGTTTCAGATGTGGGTAAAATATGTTTGAATATATAATCACCTCGTTATTAAAAATAGGTACGCACCAACATGATATGTATTTCGAGAGGCACCAGAACTTCACAATGTTTTCGTTCAATCGAGCGATAGTTAAATAATTAGTTACGGTCTGAAATGGTTCGTAATTTTTCGTCTCATACTAAGTTTTTATAACCTGATTTTTTTTATTACGCCGCGTTCATTAAGAAAATTACAACTATTCAAATGTATACACGTCCCTCAATTGAAAAAAGCACACGCAAATGAGGCAAGTTTAAATGAGGTTAACCGCCGTGACTGGGTGAGTCAAAACAAATACTTAGTTCCACATTTTTGATATTTTGTCCAAAAAATCCTGCTTTCGCTTATTTTTTAAGTGCACTACTAAAAAGTATAAAAATAATATTTTTCCACCACTTACCTAATAAAAGGTTGGCACTTGAGGAATAGGTAGATATTGATAGAAAACAAATGACAGACGTTGTATGTATATATGTGTGGTGTATATACAAATAAATAATGTTACGGGAGTCCCAAAATCGCAGTTTGGATGAATACAAACATAAATGTTAAACGCACCTTCAAAACTAGAAAAAATAAAGTGTTTAAAATAGTATTTCTTCATATATTTCGTGAGATAACCAAAGTTCAAGTAATTTCTAAGATGGTTCCATCATAAAATCACTTAAATGTCATTGTATTCATAGTCCGTCTTTTCTTGCAATACGTTACCAATAGAAACCCAAAAGTAAAGAAGAAAAAATGGAGATCATTTCACGAATGTATTTTAAATGAGCACTTTTTTACAGCCGTAGGAACCGACTGCAGCGCCATCTCTTACGAATTACCGCATTTTGATTTTAATTAGGGTATTAATTCCCTAATAACTAAATAAATAATGTGGTAAGATGCCCATATATTTATATTTATTCAATTTATCTGGATGATTTACTTCTAAGAGACAGTTTTAAATGAAAATGGCATTTGTATTTTATGGAATAAACCTATTTTATTCCCCGTGTTTCTCTCATTCCACCATTGGGATCCAACTGGAATTCAAATTTATTTCCACCTGTTAACAGCGCCACCTATAAGTGGGGCGCGCGACCCGAAACTTTATTAAGTAATACTTTCAAACAATAATGTTAACAGTTTCTTCATTGAATTATTTAAATCAATTTCGTGAACATTAAGGTATTAATATTTTGTTTTAAAATTATTATTTCAAACCATCTATGCCCGCCATGGCCCATCTGCCTCGCCACCTCCAACCTCGCCAAATCATACGTTGCTCGCGGGCTTGGAATGCAATTGGCTGACTTGAAATACTACACTTTACTTTTCCCAGATGTGCATTTCAGTTCTACCGATCTTAATTTTAACCATCGCAGGAATAGTACTACCGACCAGTCGTCAGACATAATGAAAAAATACAAATAACCCTGTGACAGGTCAACTGCTATCAGAGAGTGGTTGCCACGTGGCAACGTGGAGGTTTCATAATAGCAAGGTCGGAGGTTCGATTCCCTGCCCTGGAATATTTTTTTATTATTTTTTAAATAGGTTTTTTCTTTTATATCATTAGAAATTGTGTTTCCATCGTCGTTAACGCCATTTGAAATATTTTCACGATACTCCCATTATAAATATTTTCACATTTTAGTAAACCACTTTTCATCAAAAGTTCTTTACTCAGTATTTGTCAGTACTCGTTTCAACAATAGTTTTCAGTGTTCCTATGTAGTCTGATTTTGATGTTTAAGGAAAAATTAAAATTTAACTGTGATAACTTGCTTTGTATCGTGGTATTCACCACATTTACCATTCGTAGTACCTAAGGAAATTTGTATCGAAAATTCGAATTGCGCGCTGCGACTGGGGCGTGCCTTAGCTGCCACCTAGATGTGAGGCATGAAACATTATTGACGTCACATGCTTTTGTAATGAAAAATAACATTGAGTTGGACTCCCATGCATTCCACCATTATGAACACAATGTGTAATTTCAAGTTCAATTACAGAATAAAATAGCGTGGAAAGGTATTATTTTGTTGTTCACATCAGATAGAGGGCAACTTTTTTTTTAAAAGTAGACGGACTATGAATAAAATGACATGTAAGTGATTTTATGATGGAATTATCTTAGTAATTACTTGAACCTTGGTTATCTCACGAAATATATGAAGAAATACTATTTTAAACACTTGAATTATTTCTAGTTTTGAAGGTGCGTTTAACATTTATGTTTGTATTCATCCAAACTGCGATTTTGGGACTCCCGTAACATTATTTATTTGTATATACACCACACATATATACATACAACGTCTGTCATTTGTTATCTATCAATATCTACCTATTCCTCAAGTGCCAACCTTTTATTAGGTAAGTGGTGGAAAAATATTATTTTTATACTTTTTAGTAGTGCACTTAAAAAATAAGCGTGGTTTTTTCATTAAAGTATATTTTTTTACACATAATATTCCCGATTCATTTTATCGATTGTGATTTAAGCGTGCCAGGCCAATCGAAAGTGATTGACGGGCTTAAAGTGACGTTAAATGATCGATGGCCGGTGGATATTCATCTTATCTCTCCCATTGGTTGCCCCGGAAACAGTCGAGAATCGCCCTTTATTTACTAACACACGAGACGCATCCATATGCAAGATGGCCGCCGGCGGCACGGGGTGGAAGTTTATTTCGCAGATGTTACGGAAAAGATAAGTAGGTTATTCGAGTGAAAAAATTATTCAAATTAGATTTTTAAAGGATACAAAAAAAGGATTGGAGGGAGGGAGGTCATAAATTACTTCACGCATTTAGTAACCAGTTTCTTGAGGATAAAAAACGGAGGAAGTCATAGTTCTTCTTCAATAATATCGAGACGACATTATTGACATCATGCACGATTACGTAATCGCATGTAAGATTATAAACTAAGGTAGTTCCACCGTAAAATATGTCATTTTATTAATATTCTGTCTACTTGTAGAAAAGATTGTCCTCTATATCTGATATGAACAACAAAATAATACCTTACCACGCCATTTTATTCTATAATAATTGAACTTGAAAATACAAATGTGTTTTCATAATGGGGGAATGAGAGAAACACGTATTATACGATAACAACACGATAAAATAGTATTTTAACACAAATTACAAATGCCATTTTTGCGGATAACTATTTATATGAAGGAAATAATCCAGATAAATTGAATAAAAATGTAATATATGCATATTACCACCTTATTATTAAAGTTATTGAAGAATTAATGATGCAATAGAGTATATGCACACTTTTGGGAAGTGACATCTAAAAAATCTATCGATACTTCAGACACTAAATTTTCATTCTGACGCTCGAGAGGCTTTTCGTTAATTTTTTATTATTAGCTAATAAAATCTAATAAATTATTATTGCGCCGAAACACTGGTCCGCCATGTTTTGTAGGCTCTGACGTCATCTCCCATAGTCGGCAATTTGTTGATTTGATTGAGATTGTGTGGACTGTGTAGTCTTAGCGTGCGGACGAAACTTAAGCTATTAATATTAGGAAATATCGAAATAACTTCGAAAAGGAAAAAAATACTATTTCACTCTCAACGCACAGCTAGGCTATTTCGCTTCTGCTAATATGGGAGGTGACGTCACACTACGAAGAACCAATGGTTGGGCGTTTAGACCTAGGCAATTTCGATGCTGAAACAATGCATATTAAAAGCTATTTATTAAATTAATTAGTTGGAATTATACCTTGGTATTTCGTACGTGGCATTTCGAAACCAAACACTACTCGCTATAAAAAAATTTCAACAAAATACCTCACTTACTCAAATACTCTATTGAAGTCAAAATGCGGTAATTCGTAGGAAATGGAGAAATGCAGTCGGCTCCTATGGCTGTATTAAAAGTGCTAATTTAAAACACTACATTCGTGGAATAATAATCTGCATTTTTTATACTTTACTGTTGGGTTTCTATGTAGGTAACGCATTGCATCAGTAAAAAAGCAGGATTTTTTTGGACAAAATATAAAAAATGTGGAATTAAGTATTTGTTTTGACTCGCACAGTCGCGGTGGAACATCCTTAACGTGATGGAAATGTACGATGGGGTCATTTTTCGTACGTCATCCAGTCAAAGGTAGAGTGTGTCATATTTCAGTCCCCCCCTTTTGTTCATTATATACATAAATGATCTATGCTCTCGAATTAGCAGTAAAATACGTTTATTTGCCGACGACGCTGTCATCTATCGTGAAATTAGTGATCACTCTGACTTTGAAACTCTATCATCGGATTTAAACAACGTTCATGTGTGGAGCCAAGAGTGGGGACTCGAACTTAATCTGAGCAAATGCACGGTGGTACATTTCTTGCAGAGGTCGTCCAACTATTCCCATGTATATGCTGTGGATGGTGTTAACATAAAGGCGACAGATGAAGTGAAGTATCTTGGAGTTACGATAACTTCGGACCTATCGTGGGGAACACATATAAGAAATATTTGTGGCAGAGCTCTGAAGAAGCTAGGATTCGTCAAGCGTATATTGTGGGAAGATTTCCGGATGAAAAAGTAAAATAGAGAGGTGATATTTCGCACTCGTCCGGCCACACCTTGAATATGCAGCGAGCATATGGGATCCGGTGCAGAAAGACTTAATCCGGGAACTTAATAAAATACAAAGGAAAGCTGCGCGATTCGTCAAAAACTGCTACGGGCGTACAGACAGCGTTGTTACACATATGTTTAAACGAATTAGGCTGGGAGCCGCTAGAGACTCGGAGGCTGCGCGCTAGGCTTAGATTACTTGAGCAATTGAGAATAGATATATCTTTAAGAGCGACACGGAGAACATCATATTAGAACTCCACTCTATTTCCAGGTTCGACAGAAACGATAAATTAAGATAGATATTTGGCCGAACGGATAGGTATTATGGGTATTCGTTTTTCCCCCGAACAATAAGGGACTTTAATAAATGCTAGGCGTAATTTCATTAGAGAAATGTTCAAGATTGTTACATTAATTATTTATTTGTGTAATACATTTCTTTTCGAAAATAAATCTGAGGTGTAGCTGTAGTGAAACTTGGTGGCACTAACTTGTAAAGAATCTGATCTATACGAGTGAAAAAAATGTAATAGTTGTGGGATAATGCTGCAGTGTCTTTCTACATATGTCACTCCGGGAGTCCTTAGATATTACTTTTACCGCTCCTCAAGGTTTGATTTGTCTTCAGTGACCTCTAACGCCTCGCTGGGTAGTGTCACCAAGTTACGCTGCATCTTATAGCTCGTAATCAAACGGAGAAATTCCCTGCAAGCATTTTACGCGTATCAATAAATCACTACCATCACCTTTTCAACGAGAAGTCGACTTTATTTTGCGTTAAATCCACCTCAACGCTGCGATTACCGTGTTAGGATTCGATAGTCTCAAAAAGACGACGACCTATCGAAGGGAAAGTCTTCGATCTATCGTACTCATCCTTCTTTTTTTGTATTATTTCCTCCGGGTTTTCTCTCTGGGGGCCGCGGCCCGACGTCCTTGAACAGGAGGCTATCATTAAGGGGGCGTTAGAGGGGGAAGTGCTTCGTCCCGCCCGCCACTAGATGGTGCTGCCTTCTCCGTCTCGATGAAAAGTCGTGTTTATGACGAATTGCTTCGTGTCTTGAGTCTGGACGTGTTGGCGAGGAACGTGCTGTACGGTCCATTGTATTGTTTTCAAGGTTTTTTGAAGCGATAAAACTCGAAACGGATATCCCATGTATCTAGAAGGACAATATACATATCTCACAGACATTATTTTTATCGAGAAAAGTCGTTTGTGAATGAATATTGTTTCGAAATTAGCTGTCAGTAATTGATATAAAAAGGTTGGCGAAACTATTATTTCACAGATCAAGGGTATGTCGCTTTAATTGTCCAACTTGTTATACATATCGACTCGTATATCGAACGTAATGTATATCGAAAAGTGTATTAAATATATCGCTTACAATAAAATATGGGAGGACAGATATCGGTGTACTTCTGGACCTAACTAGTCGGAGGATGCTTCTCTGCTTAAATTGTTTTACATTTGGACTCGTATATCGAGCGTAATGTATATCGAAAAGTTTATCAAATATATCGCTTACAATAAAATATGAGAGGACAGTAACCGGTGTATTTCTGGATATAACTAGTGAGACGATACTCCTGTAGCCGCCTTTACACATGGAAGTTACTACCATGACAGTAGCCTTGCAAGTGGTACTTCGATGTGTATTAAGCACGTAACTCGATGGCAGTAGGGGTCGATAGCGGAACTAATCGATCGCTGTTCGCACTTGCAAGGAATATATACTGACTTCTATTTTGCCTGCAAGTAGCATTTCGATTCAGCGATAGTATCGCAAAACATACGGCGAAACATTCTTCCTGGTTCAGCCCAATTGAAAAACCACAGTTATATTAAAAAAGAATTTTCTTAAGATTGAAATTTAAGAATGCTGAAGTACTAAATTAGTTATCAAAATGTTAATATAAATTAATATTTGAAATACAATAGAGTTGTCATAGAGAGAAAATTTGTTTACATAAATACATGAGTTGATTTGATTAGTTTAGATTAATAAAAGAACTCAATAGGTATTAGTGAAAACAAAATATTTCGCATAATTTATTTCATCATTAATTCAACAAAGATATAATAAAAAAATATTTAACCCAAAATTAACCATAAAAATGAGTATAAGAAGACTGTTTTACAATTATATGCTAACATTTCCGTATAGATATACGAATGTATTGCCTGCAGGGTTTTGAGTTAATGATTCATTGGTAGTTTGATATTACCTCCTTTCGCCATCTTAGTTCCGCTATTCATTTATTTGCGGATAAGCCGGAAGTAACGTGTAATCAGAGATATGCCCTGCGAGTAGCGATATAAATCGATACTTCGCTGCACTCGCAACTTCCATAAAAGTCATCTTCCATGTGTAAAGCAGCCTTATACTCAAATTGTTGTACATTTCGACTCATATATCGAACGTACTCTATATCGAAAAGTGTATCAAATATATCGCTTACAATAAAATAGGGGAGGACAGTAACCTGTGTAGTTCTGGACCTAATTAGTGAGACGATGTCTCTTTTATCTCGTATCACTTTGAGTGCAGACGGAAGATCTGGTAACAATAAGAATTTATAATGAATGAAACAACAAAATATCTGTATATCGGACGGGTTACATGATCGAACGTGTATCGAATATAGACCAGAATCTCAAGAGAATGGATGGCAATTTATTTGTCTAATCCGCATCTTGTAACCGTGTTCAGTATTCTGGTCAAAATATGAGTGCTATAATTCCCTGTGTCGATAAAAAAAGTATACAAAATTCAACGTATATTGAAGGAAACGCATATCGATTGCATTAAATATCAAACGCCAAGTATATCGAATAAAAATAAAGAGGAATTATACGTATATCGAAATTCTCTAATTTACTCTATTATTGACGGGGTAAGCAGCAACTATTGTTGTTCGGGTCCGCTTTGAAACATTGAGTTTGCCATATTTCCGTATTACTTTAGTTGTAGGTGACAGACCTAGTATCGTTTAGGGTTGTGTATTGAAAGCATAGTATATCGAGGTACAACTATATTGATTGCATTGAATATCGAAAAATTTCATAATTTAGTCGATATTATCGAGGGGGCGTGCGGCAAACTAGTGTTGTTCGAGGCCAACTTGAAATTTTGAGTTTGTCCTATTTCCGTTTAACTTTAACTGCAAGTGGCAGACTTGGTATCACTTATATTGTGTGTCGAAAGAATCATATATCGAGTTACACGTATATCGAATGCATCGCATATCGACAAAATGTAGAATTTAGTCCGTATTATTGAGGGGACTTGCGGCAACTTTTGTTTTTCGAGACTGCCGTGAAACCTTGGGTTTTTCATATTTACGTACTACTTTGATTGTCGGCAGGGATGTGACCCAAAAAGGCACTTTACCGTTTAGTGCACTTTACCTGGGAGGCACCCAAACTCGGAGACTGAGCCTCGGCGTTGAAGGAGACCCAACCCTTCCTTATGGTTGGTTTATGGCACCAACTCGCCAGTCACACTATAGTTTATAACTTCTTAAAGTTAAACATAAATCGCACAATTATGTTCGTCCTTGTGTTGCACTATTCACGCTGATGAAAATGGTTTATTAAATGCAGTTAACGATATATATTAACCATTTTACGTGATTTAGTTATTTAATGTACATTAAACTAGCTTGGTTTACTATTGCACGTAAAATGGGCAATATCTATCGTATAACTGTGTTTTTAAAAACCATTTTCATCGACGTGAATAGTACAACACAAAGCGAACATAATTGTGCGATTAATGTTTAACTTTTAGAAGTTATAAACTATAGTGTGACTGGCGAGTTGGTGCCATAAACCACCAGTGGTGAATGATTGGGTCACTTTCAAAACCAAAGCCTCAGACTCCGAATTAGGGTGCCTCCCAGGGACGGCACTTAACGGTAAAGTGCCTTTTCGAGTCACATCCCTGTCTACAATCAAAGTTAGACGTAAATATGAAAAACTCAAAGTTTCACGGCAGTCTCGAAAAGCACTAGTAGGTCCCCTCAATAATACGTACTCATTTCTACATTTTGTCGATATTCGATGCATTCGATATACGTGTAACTCGACATATGATTCTTTCGATACAGGATCTAAGTGCCTCCCAGGTAAAGTGCACTAAAGAAAGTGCCTTTTCGGGTCACATCCCTGATCGTAGGTGACATACTTTGTATAGATTAGATCGTGCAGCTAAAGCATAGTATGTTAAGTTTTTGCGTATGTCGAACGCAACGTATTTTTCGAAAAAATGTCGAATTCAGTCCGTATAATCGAGAGTGCGAGCGGCAACTGGTGTTGTTCGGGGCGGTCGAGTTTCTCTTTGCCCTTTAAGTGCACGGTTTGTAAGGGGGCGTTCGGTTTCCCGTGGGGCGGGCGTGAGCTCTGGGGCGATGACGTTGGGGGCCGGACGGGGCGGTAAAGGGGGCGGCTGTGGGCGGGAAGGGGCGGGTAGGGGCGGGTAACGACAGCTCGCGCGAGGGCGGTCTGAGGCGTGTTCCGGCTCAACCCACGGTCGTCTCTCTCTTTTAAAATGCACTCCTGTCTCGAGTTGCGAACATCCGAGCCATGGAATTACGCTGTAACTGGGGGAAGGGACTGCTTACGAACCGTCGCAAAAACCGTTCATTGAAACAAACGACGTAACAAATGAATGAGGAAACCTCAATACAACGCATTTCTTTATGAGATGAAACAAGTATAAAGTATCTTAAAACTATTTTAATCTTTGTGCAGTGTATACTATGTGGGAAAACACGCTCTACAATGACGTAAAATTTCCTACACCACTGCACGCCGTACGCGGGTTTTACTTAGCAACATTCGATGTTACTATTTTGTTAATAATTAATGTATATATTGACCAAATTACAACTAACCTCTTCTTTTAACTCATTGAAATTGAAATTGAAAACAGTCTTTATTGTTCTCGGACTTAAAGTCCCCTGGAACATTGAAATATTATTACATGCCACAAATGGGGCCAATGGTGACAGCAATACATACAAATTTCATTATGGAACATCACATATAAACCAACAATAATCAGTGAATAAGAGAGTATATAACATGTGAAAATTAGGGTAACAGTACACAGATTTAAGATCACACATTAAGGATTGAGAAATTAAAACAGGCAACATAGATTATCAATCGCATTGCGTACACATTTTGCATTAAAAATGGAATATTAAGTAATGGACACAACATAAAACAGTATGATAAGGAAAGAGCATGACGAATCTAATTCAACAAATGACAAGGTTTCGACAAATGTACTGCCATCCTCACGGATAATTGAAAAACAAAATTAACAACATAAACAGGTATAAACAGAAAAATAACAATTGTTAACAAATTCGGTGATAACTACACCGTACATTTTTTATATCGGGTATAACAATTTGACAAATATCAACTGGCCTATGAATGTTGAACCTGTGAATATTGTAGCTGTAGTCTACTGCAGCATCTCATACGTGTATATATACAGAGCAGAAACAATTTCTAAATTGAGCTAGAAGGTTGAAATTTGCAAGAAAACGGTTTGAATCTGGTGTCAAGTTTGCAAAAAAATCGAGAACCTCAGTAATTTTCGTTCATTTCGAGTCCAGATAGGATGTTGTTTTTTTCTTTTAAAATCGGACTAAAACGGGAAAACGAATAATTTCCGTATAGAGTAATTTTCTTTCATTCATGAAAATATGAAAGGATTGACATAGAAGTTAAATCCTACGACCAAAATGAGACTAAAGCGTAAAAAAAAATAAATTTTTGCAAACGATTTTTCTCGATCGATCGATGAACTGAATTATTTCAAGTTTAAACGCGAATTAAGTGCAAATTTAGATATATATTTGTATTGTAGTTGCCGGGCAATTTTTTCACTATTTCCGAGGCTTGTACACTATATATATACTGTCCATTTTTAGTAAAAAACTTTGTACTTTTAGATATATATTTGTTTTGTAGTTTCCGGGCAATTTTTTCACTGTTTCTGAGTCTTGTACCTTATATATACTGTCCATTTTTAATAAAAAAATGTTATACTTAATTAAAAATGGATATCTATCACTTCCACAAAGTCAAGCCTGAAAAAATCAAATTTTACTATATGTACTGGCTATAACGGCTGCAATTTTTAGGAATTTAACCTTCACGGTGATTTTTTAAAAAGATTTTAACGATAATATGCTTTTTACCTACACGAATAATATTGTTTTGTGACGATATATTTTATAAATTATGGTCATTATATATATATTACCTACTAATGACGTCATAAAGGTTTTCGTTATTCTTTTGTCCGTGAAAGGGAGAGGTCTTGGTGTGTGACGAATCGAAAGCGCATTGATGATGATTTATAGAGTGTATAGGGAGGGGGGGAGGGAACCGAGAAAGAATTACGATAAGCAAAACAAAAGAGCGTTTCCGTGCGTGCGTGTGTGTGGGTTAAAAAACAAAAGCGAGAAGAAATTAGGGCGCCTCTGGCGTCGGTCGTGTGAGACTGGTTATGAATATTTATGAGGACAGACCCCCCTCTCTTCCAACGGACGACGGTGTTAACGCCAAGATATCCGGTGGAAGTAGTTTACATTCATTTTTTTACGTATATATATATATATATATATATATATATATATATATATATATATATATATATATATATATATATATACACACACACACAAACCTTAGGGGGACTATTTTCTTCGTTCTTTGCCTTAATTCCTTCTTTTAGAGTCTTGCCTTGTGGTCTTACAGCCTTTTCCGAGTCTAAGTAGACCAAAACCGCTAATATTTTGATCTGCAGAAATATTTTGGATGAATATGAAAGAATATACCGCGAAATTGGAGCGAGATTTCGCCCAGGGTTTGAGAAAATGCTTGTGAATGGATAGTTTTTCCTTGATATACGAACATCATCATAGTATTACAATCCTAGGATTGGTATATTACGGCCCTATCCCATGCCAGTTCCTTCACTTTCCTATGGTTCTTCTTCCCCGTATATCCCTCATGATATGCCCCAATGTACTTGTCTCTTGGTCTTTTCCTCTGGGGACTTTCCCTTCAATTTTTCCCTCCATTATGCTTCCTATGTAATCTATGTTGTGTCTCATAACATGGCCAACCCACCGTGTTCTTCTTTGGCGTATGGTGCTCCAACAGTGTCCTTTCTTCTCCAATTCTTCGCTATACCACTAGGTAGGTGAATGGTTCCACTTGCTCTAATCTTTCTCCTTTGAGGCGGACGTCGGCCACTACTGTCTCTCGTCCGCACACAAGTATCTTGGTTTTCTTCTAATTGACCTTCATGTTGTATTCCTGGAAGACTTTTTCAATTGTGTTCAGTGAGTTCTGTAGGTCTTCCTCGTTTACTGCTACGATGACAATATCATCAGTGAAGCGTAGCATGTTTATTTCCTCTCCATTCACTTTGATTCCTTGTTCTTCTATTTCTTTTATTGCTTCCTCCATGTACACATTGAAGAGTGCTGGTGAGAGGATACATCCTTGTCGGACCCCTTTGTTAATTTTTGCCTACATATTTCTTCCATCTTGCGTGCGTATTGTGGCCACCTGATCCTTGTAGGGCTGGTAGATGATTCATCTGTCATTGTAGTCCAAGCCAAGTTTTTCCATAGTATTGAACATCATATTCCATTCGATATACGATGGAAGTTTTCTATACTAGACATTGTACTTGTATTAGTGTGATATTCCTCAGAGGAGGAATGATTCGCCTTGACCGGGATTCGAACCCGGAGACCTCGATATCACGCCGAGTGCTTTAGCCAATTAAGCTACCGAGGCGTCATTCTACTCCGTAGATTTTTTTGAGGGCTTTTATTGGAACAAGGTGTTCAGAACTGCAAGACATATGATATCACCGCAACAGTCCAATGAGTTCGCATAGCGCCTCAGTCCACGTGCAATACAGACAATGAAGTGTTCGCTATTATGACGTATTTTGAGGATACCGGGACTAGCCACGGCATTGACCTTCTACGGAGTCACTTGCAAATTGTGTCCCATGTTCGACTTTATCCTCAAGGACTGTGTCGCTAAGGCAACTCATTGAACTGCTTCGGTTTAGCATGTTGCCGTGTTTAGTGGTGGAATACAGTGTTGTCGGAGAATCGAATAGGCTGCAGCCGCAACTGTTTCGGTCAGACTTAACCCGGGAGTGGTCGCTAAGCTACCTTATATCACGCGAGTGGTCGCGTGTGAGACCTTTTCTCACACTCAGATGTACACCATTGATTATATATATCATAGAGCGTATATTGGCAATATATATCACAGTACATTTAGGTTTAATTTATTCCTCTAAATGTTCACTTGAAACAATTATTTCCAAAGATACACAATTACCGATACAATTACGTAATCATTGCTAATTTTACTGTCGATGATACCATTGGGTATCAATGGAGAAAATTACCATTCTCAAGAAGAAATATTTATATTATATGAGGACATACATTCTAATGACTCATACATTTACATTAACGTATCTGCTCTCCACGAAGTGAATCAACTTTGCCCGCATGTTGCGGCAGTTTAACGCAACTGAGTGATTATACAAAAACACTTAACGTCAGTGGTCGCGCGATGAGGAAAAGTCTAAACACCTTATATAGCCATATTAGTATCAGACATATCATTATTACATTAGCTGCGGACGCTTTATTTATACTTTTGTATGAGACGGCAAGGTCAATAGGACAAGAGATATTAAAAGTCAGCTTAAAAGGAAAGGGAACTTATTCTTATAACTCATTGATTATTATGTGAGCACAAGTTTAAATTCGGTGTGAGAGAAAACATCTCATAGCGCGACCAATGGCTGGTTAAAATACATTCGTGGAATAATCTGTATATTTGGTTTTCTGTTGGTAACACATTTTATCAGTGAAAGCAGGATTTTTGACAAAATATGAAAAATGTGGAATTAAGTATTTGTTTCGACTCACATAGTCACGGCGGAACATCCTTCAGGACTAAAAGCAGTCACTCTGTACTATCGTCCGTGGAAGTATGGCATACAAATGTATTGGTCTTGCCTTGCATCTTGTGTCTAGGGCGTTTAATTTAGGTTTAAGGCTTGCTGTACTTTGTAGATGATACCACGTAGATCTAGATTTTACGCCAAAAGGAAGAGTTATATTTTTTGGGCTCCCATTAGCACTTTAAGGGTCCAAGGGAGGCCACCCTAGGGTACTTGTAGTGGCCTCACCATGCACTCATTGCCTTGTTTACACTCTCCTTGTATTCCACTGTACTAATTGAGAGGAAATTGGGAAAGAGACTTTTTGTTTATTATAAATACGAGTTTCCTGTACGTATTGCCTTAAAACTTCAGTTACAGCGTCAGGGAAGGTTATTTTATAGGTAGTTTGACCGATATATCAATTTACCTTCAATTTAATGAAGTTGACGTCATTTTCAAGAATAATCTCCCATCTTTGCAATTACATCAAAATATCAACGCCTTGCCGAACTAGTAGTATTCGTGTAATTTGCCTGTAAATATACAAGCTGTTTTGCACCGGATAGATTACGGCTGTGGGCTCCAGAAGGAAGAATGTTGAAAAAACTTCTAACGCCTAGATTTCGTCAAAAAACTGACGATAGGTAGTTATTATATTTCATCAAGTTCAAGTAAACAAGTAAAAAATTACTCACCTCAGTAATTTGTACAGAATCGCATCTAAAAAACGTCTGTTTTGAAGGCGAATTTTCACCGTGTGGCGTGAAAAAATGAGTCAAATGAGAGACTAATCTGGACATATATTTATTTAATGAATGAGAATATTTATTGTTTATGTTTTGACTCTATTTTTGCAGCATTTATATTACAATATTTTTTCACACTTGCTACAGATGGTGAAATTAAAAATAACTCGAAATTGGTATCCATTTTGACTGTGGAAACATCTCGGTGAAAACTACCAGGCAGTGTACGTTCGCACGAGTTGAATGTTCAAGGTTTTGCCCTTGCTATAGCCTCAAAAATCCCCTCGGCAGCACACCTCGTGGACTTGACCGTTCGATATCCCACCTCGCTGCTCTCCCCACCCCTCCCTCCCCTCTCTCCCCCCCCACACCCTTTCCAGACCGTTTACCCCTACCCCCAGGACTCCACAGACCCCCCATCCCCTTTCCCGGCTCAGCAGAACATCGCCTTATATCCCGAGCGCGGCCTTTTCAGTAGCGCGGAACCCTACGATGCGTCCAGACGCTCCAAAACCCGAGGCTCGAGTGGGCGTGGTTTAGGTAGGCGTGGCTTCGGGGGGCGTGGCCACGGTGGGCGTCCACCAACCCCTCCTCCTCCACCCCTCCCGCGCTCCGCCCTCTCCTCCAATGGGTGGGCGTCTGGGGGCGGGGACCCGGCCCCGCCCACCTTTCGAGCCGTTCCATGACGGACACGCCCCTTTTACCGCCCCTCGAATCAACTTAAAAACCTGTATTTTCTTCCCGTGTGTCTCTTCCTCCTCCTCCCACTCTTAAAACCTTTTAAGGACTGAAGGGAGAGGGGGAGGGGTAGAAGAACAGGAGGAGGAGGAGGTGGCAGTAGTGGGAGGAGTCCAACCCCTCCCACAAAACAGTCCTTAGCTCGTGTCCGTCCTAAAAATTTTCGTGTCCTTCAGAAGCACTTGAGTGTCGATGCTAGAAGGGTCATTCAGCAAACGACACGTTCCCCACCACTGTGTTTAAAAAAGTAGATAAAAAAACGACGCTGGAAGCTGTGCTTGGCGTGGCTCGCATAGCTCCTCACCGTCTCCAAGATCTCTGGACGCAAAAAGTACTGGGTACGTCCTCATCACCCCTCCAGGAGGAGGTGTGTTCGTTCTCAAGGTCTTCCTCCAGAGGCACTGGAAGCTCCAGCACTCGCAGAACCGTGCCAAGTGTCTTGCAAGGACTTCATGACGGAGTACGACCTTTAAGACGGTGATTTTGACTTCTTCAAACAACTCTGCAGCGTTCACCTGGACTTCCACATCTGCCTTTTGTCCTGAGGCATCACCAGAAGACTCTATCGTCGAGGATTCAGTGCTGTTGGGCTATGAAAACCATCTGAAAACCACCCCACAACTGCGAAGTCCTTCAACGGAGAGATATTTCCCGATACGGATAGCTTCTATGCATTTTAAGACATCGTTTCTTGGTCTGAAAGCTGTAACGCCGGCGTCAAGAGCATTGCTACGTGTTTGGAGAGAAAGTTCAGTTGAATTACGTGCAAAGTACGACTTAGAAAAATCACCAAGGAAGTAGTGTGACATCTGTCTACGAAATTACTCATGTGAAATCTATTGTGTGATGATCGGATTGTCGTGAACGTGTCTAGGTTGCGTAGTAGTGTTCTAGCGACGGGTAGACTTGTTTTTAAGGAGGTGAGTGATAGTTTTGACGACACATTTCCGCGTTAAAACACGTGAGGTGAGGGATTAAGTTGTCTTGGTCTCCTGCCCAAACGTATTCCTACCCCCGCTAGCCGGCTCCGCGGTAGAAGTATTTTCCTCAAGGTTTTTCCAAGTTCAGTCGACTCTCAGATCTCCGGCGAGGTGCTACTGGTCGGCCGTTAAAAGAGGCTGGTGAAATTTCGTCCTGTTTCGAGAGAAGAAATCCTGAAGAAAAGTGATCCGTGCTTCAAAGAAACCACGCCAGCGTTTCCTGAAGGAACTTAAATTGCAGTGAAGGATGCCGTAATGCATTCACATATACTAGAAAAAGTGTCATCTCCCGGACTTTGCAGTCAAATATTCTAGTGCGTGTCGAATTGTTCATTTGTTTCCCGAAACTGCGTAGTTTAGATAATTTCATCTCAACATTCTTCAAGTTATTTCAGTAACATCAACGTACGACTTCTCAGAAATCATGTTAAAACCATCAAAGTGCGGTATTTGAAGACGGGACAAGCAGAGGACGCCATTAACTGGTCTGAAGAACGTTTGTGATACATCAAAGTTTTTTGTCATCGAAAAAAACACGAAGTTTTCTCCTATTTCTTTATTTTTTTGTAAGTGTCGCTCAAGAAGGGATAATTTTGAGTACTGCAAGTTTTGTTTAGACGGAAGAATCGAACCCTGGTTCGTTGTGAGTTCAAAACCATTTACAATTAGTTATCTCGAAGGAGAAGTGATTTTCGTCTAAATCAAATCAGTTCCAACAGTTCTATTCTTGGGGAAAGGCAAGAGAAAATATCCAAGTAAGTCCGTGTTGCTTTTCTTTAAACAAAATTCTTAAGTGTTTCTGTATTTTGAAATATTTACGCAAACTTGACACATTCCGTGTAAGAAATAATGTGTACACTTATAAAACTAATGCCTTGTGATACCCATTCATAAACTATGCATGTTGCAGTTAATTTTTCAAAGGAGTGAGAATCATATTGTGACTCTATCTCATACTATGACACCAACGTGAAGTTAATGGCGTGAAATTTTAGCTGTAATTAACTAAGTCTCACTTACATAACATCCGACTAGTATTAACCTCAAGATGACGTACGCCTTTACTTAACGTGTGCTGTTAACTAAAAGTTAGGGTTTCGTATTGGCATATTGTACCAGACTGCCGTAATTTGACGCGAGTGTTATCGTAAAAAAAGGTATTAATCTGGGTATTCACACAAGAATAGTTTAAAACAGAGGTTAACGTTAACCGTAAGATAACGTAGCCCATATGTTAAGATTAATTTTACCAAAAAGTTCAGGTTTTTTTATGTATTACATCAAAATATCGGTTACTTGACGTGGGCGTTATCGGTAGGTTTTAACCAAGGTTTTCATTCTGAGAAAATATTTAACCAGAGGTTAGAGTTGACCGCAAGATAATTTATCCTTTTCGTTTGATTAATTTAACCAGAATGTTCCCGTTTTGATTGTGTTGCAACAGAAATTCGGTTATTTGATGTGGGCGTTATCGACAGTAGGTAGGTGGATGTTAACCTCGGGGTTTTCTTTTGCTGATAAAATAGTTAACCAGTGGATAACGTTAACCGTAGGATTAAAACACCTTTTATTTAAATCGACTGTAACTGAGTGTTTAAATTTTTTCCATTGCATCTGACCTTCGGTTGGATGACGCGAGCGTTTATTTCAGTAAATTACTTCACCTCCTTGGATTTACAAACATTGGAAATGTTTAACCATAGGTTAGCGTTAACCGCAAAATAACGTAGCACTTTCACCATGTTCATGTTAGCTGTGAGTTCGGGTTTTGTAAATAGTATAAGACTTTGGCTTAGACGGTGTGAGAGTTTATTTCAGCGGAAGAAGTCATTAATTTGTCGTTTCATACCGAGATCATATTTTATCATAGGTAACCGTTATCCGCAAGGTAACTTAGCCTTATAGCTAACTTTATTTTAGCTGCGAGTTCTGGTTTTGTGTAGGACATAGGACTTTGGGTTGGATTATGTGAGAGTTTATTTCATTGGGAGAAGGCATTAACTTGGCTTTTCATACCGAGATAATATTTTATCAGAGCTTAGCGTTAACCGCAGGGTAACTTGTCAATAAATTGATTTTAGCTACGAGTTTAGGCTTTGCAAGTAACATGAAGACAGTGGGTTCATTGACGTGAGTGGTGGTATAATGCGTTAACCTAGGTTTTAATTCCTGGAAAATATTTAACTAGAGGCTACGTACCACCAGGTTTAAGTACATTATTAGCCTGAGGTACTTCAGTAGATATCTAAGGGAACTTAGTAAAATACAAAGGAAAGCTGCGCGATTCGTCAAAAACTGCTACGGGCGCACAGACAGCGTTGTTACACATATGTTTAAACGAATTAGGCTGGGAGCCGCTAGAGACTCGGAGGCTTCGCGCTAGGCTTAGTTTGCTTGAGCAATTGGAGAATAGATATCTTTAAGAGCGACACGGAGAACATCATATTAGAACCCCACTATATTTCCAGGTCCGTCAGAAACGATAAATTAAGAGAGATATTTTGATGAACGGATAGGTATGGGAATTCGTTTTTCCCCCGAACAATAATGGACTTTAATAAATGCTAGGCATAATTTCCTTAGAGCGTTTCCTTTTTAAATATGTAAACGTCTTGTGTCCTAACACCCCCCGCCACACGCCAATTGAGGCGGCTTGCGGGGTAGTATTTAGATGTAGATGTAAGCATGAGACACGTTATTCTTGAGAAGATAGAAACGTATTGATTTATGGTTTCATATAGTCTCGTCCACATTTAAGTATTAGCGGGGTGGCATTAGTTACTAGGGTAAAGTACTTGCAAGTGACGTTATTTGAGTCCTTTAGAAAGGAGTGGACATTAGTTTATCATTTGAGAATAAATAATTCAGAGATTGATCGTAGGTTGAAGAGAAATTCGTGGCCATTTTTTACTCTATCAAGCCGCACTCGACTTGGGGCTAAGTTCCTACTGTCAGTGAAAATAAAGTCGAGAAACTCAACTTTGACATGCTTTATCTTCAAAACCAAGAGACGTAGTTTAATGCGATGAACTGCGCCTGAAAACTAGTTTATTTTCACGCTTACTGATATGCATTAAAAAGGTCTAGCTGCCCTACATACAACTATTACTTAATTTTATTTGGAAAAAGGTCACTACTTTTTTTGTGCGTAAAATCTGGAATTGCCCAAGTTTGAGGGATTGTTATTTCGTCAAATTCTATCCAACATACTTGCAATGTCCACATCGTAAAGACAATTTTATTCCAAACAGTTTGTATAAAATATTCTTTTCTTAGTGCAAAAATTGTACAAGTTGTAGCCAAAATTGTGAAACTCTGCCATCTTCGGAGCAAATGGTTAGATTAAAACTTGAACGGGAGTGATAGAGTTAGGATCTGGATTTCGGTAAAACACTCTTCTCAAATCCCTTCGGTAATCAAACTCGGGTCTTCTGTATGTAAAGCCAATAATCTAACCACCCCAACATTAATCAAAGATTACTAAAATAATTGTCTGTTTCAATAATTTGTGGAAGGAGAAATATATCTGTGTGAAGTTTATGTATGTATTTGAGGTAGATTACTTGTATTCAAAGCTATTGTGACTACTACCAGTCTTTATTCATTCAAATAACTTTCGTCTTAGCCTAAGAGATAAGGGATACGAAGCCGCAGATGCTTGTAGCAGGGGTTGCTAAGATTAATCCTAGGGCCGTACGCTGGGGTCAAGCAGAACCTTCTCTCTGCCTTATCTCTACGTGAATTAGATACGGTTTACGGTCTTTCTAATGAGAACTGAGACAATTTATCCATTATGAGAGTTAACCGGTTAAAATGTTTCTGTATCTACCTACAAGCTTTACCCTCACATTCTCATATACTTAAATATGGTCTGCTTGACCCCAGCGTACGGCTCTAGCAATGATCTTTAAAAAACCCTGCCACAAGCTTCTGCGGATTTTTATCCTTTAACTCGTAGACTGAGACGAAAGCTATTTGAGTGAATTAAGACTGCTAGCAGTCTTAATAGATTTTAATGCAAATAAACTACCTCAAATACATACATTAACTTCACACAGAATTAATCCTCCTTGCACAAATTATTGAAACAGACCAATATTTTAGTAATCTTTGATTAATGTTGGAGTGGTTAGATTATTGACTTCACATACAGAAGACCCGAGTTTGATTACCGGAGGGATTTTACAAGAGTATTTTACCGGAATTCAAATCCATCACTCCTGCTCATGTTTGAATCTAACCATTTGCTCCGAAGTTGGCAGAGTTTCACAATTTTGGCTACAACTTGTACAATTTTTGCACTAAGAAAAAGATATTTTATACAAACTGTTTGGGATAAAATTGTCTATACGATGTCAACATCTCAAATATGTTGGATAGAATTTGACGAAATAACAATCGCTCAAATGTTGGAAATGTCAGATTTTACGCACAAAAAATAGTGACCTTTTTCCAAACAAAATTAAGTTATAGTTGTATATAAGGAAACAAGATCTTTTAAATAGATATAAATAGGCGTGGAATTAAACTAGATTTCAGGTGTAGTTTATTGCGTTAAACTGCGTCACTTGGTTTTGAAGATAGAGCATCTCAAACTTGTGTTTCTCGACTACATTTTCACAGACGGTAGGAACATCGCCCGATGCCGAGTGGGGTACTCAGGCCGTTAGAAGGGACGTTGATAAACTGTGACCCGTGGGCGTATTTGGCTTGTGCTTGAGTAGAACACAGTCCCGGATTTCACTTCACCACGAAATCATTCTCCGAATTAATGCTGCTTTAATGATGAACCAATATCCACTCCTTAATTATGGTGGTTCCACCGTAAAATGAATAAAATGTAATTTTATTCATATTCTGTCTACTTGTAGAAAAACTTATCCTCTATTTGATATGAACAGCAAAATAGTACCTATCCACGCTATTTTATTGTATGATTGAAGTTGAAATTACAAATGGGTGTTCATAATGGGGGAATGAGAGAAACACGGGGAAAAATAGTATTTTTTCCATAAAATATAAATGCCATTTTCGCGGAAAACTATTTATAAGAAAGAAATAATCCAGAGAAATTGAATAAAAATATAATACAGGTATCTTACCACCTTATTATTCTAGTTATTGAAGAATTAATGCCGTAATTGAAGTCAAAATGCGGTAATTCGTAGGAAATGGAGCTGTAATCATCTCCTATGGCTGGAAAAAAGTGCTCATTTAAAATACATTCGTGGAATAATATCTGCATATTTTTTACCTATGCCCATAAAAAGAGCATAATTATGGGCATTTTACTCCAAAATAAAAAACTTTGCGAGAGTAGGTTGACCAATGTTGTAAATGTATTTTCACAATAAATTATCTCAATCATTACATAATTACTATGCGTAAACGAAGACGAATGCTTATTTCATTGTCCTCTGATATGAATGCATTTAGACTACATCAAACATTTTTACTTGAACTAATTTTGTGTTGAACTGAGTTGTTTATTTAGCCTAATGTGCGATTGGTGGATTTCACATTGAATACTTCATTGTATAATAGTAATTTGAGAAATATGAAACGCATAAACATCGTATTACTGCGTTACAACGGAGGAAAGGATTTTTATAAAATTGTTTGTTTTTTGGTCTCGAAGGAGGTATACATATAATTAATATAGCGTACGAATATCTTGTCTTAAGTGGGCGTATAGATAAATTATATTGCTACTTATCAACTCCAAAAAAATGTCTACAGACAGAGTCCGCCATTATCTGTATATCTAGCACGTGTGTTCACCTTGCAATTCTGGAATTCCAGGCACT
Source organism: Pyrrhosoma nymphula (assembly GCA_963573305.1). Lineage (NCBI taxonomy): Eukaryota > Metazoa > Arthropoda > Insecta > Odonata > Coenagrionidae > Pyrrhosoma > Pyrrhosoma nymphula. Next base: position 37,409,845 of record OY754340.1, on the reverse strand, counting down.
TAGAGAGTCTAATTTTGAGGGTACCGGGACTAGCCACGGCAGTAACCTTATACGGAGTCACCCGCAAGTGCACATAAGTGCGATATTCTACGGAGGAGGACAAATCATTCACCTTGACCGGGATTCGAACCCGGTATCCCTCGATTCCGCGCCGAAAGCCGCGCTAAGAGCGAAAACCTCCTTGTGTTCTATGTACGGCTTTATCCTCGCGGACTGTGGCGCGCTTAGCGAACGATTTGGACTGCTAATGGCATCGTATGTATAGCAGTTCTGACCACCATGCTCCTATAAAGCCACCAGATAATCCACAAGGGAGAACGACGCCTCAGTAGATTAACTGGTCAAAGCACTCGGCGGGAAATCGAGGGATACCGGGTTCGAATCCCGGTCTAGGCGAATGTTTTTTCTCCTGTGGAATATCGCTCTAATTTTGATGACCTTTATATTAGCTCAACACTGTCTCTCTGCTTGTCTGTGTAGTACGTAATTTGCGCACCCATTGGAGCGGATGGTGAGGTGTTCGATTCACTGCTGGGGAAATTATTTCTCTCATCTTTTTTTCATAGTAGTTTTTACTTACGTCTTTAGAAATTTTGTTATCATTATCATTGTATCACTCTCTAAACTTTTTTTTGCAATATTTTACTCTCTAATTATTCATTAATTGACGGCGATCAAAGCACTTACTTCCACACACTTACCACTTACTTCTATCCCTTGGACGTTGTTGGAGATGGACCGTGGTGATCCAACATCTGCGATTATCGCTATACTGAATGTTCAACAATGAATAAATATATGTCACATCGAATCACTTATGTTCCTAAAATGTTTGTCGAATGTCTGAAGGATTTGACGTATCAGTGAAGACGGAATGATTTCCTTCAGAAATTAAATTAATTAGCAATGTATTAATACATTATTTTATTGCAAAGATACCATAAAACGATGAAAATATATATATAATAAAGTGCACTGAGAATATGAGATATTATAACGTGACAAAATGCATACGCAAATAAAGGGAGTATGTAAGAACGAAGATTTTCGCGGTGGTTTATGATGAACTTCTCCATATTTTCGGGTTCTACCGCGTTGGTTGCCATGGTGATGACAACAGTTTCGAAACTGTTGTCATCACCACAGCAACCAACGCGGTAGAACCCGAAAATATGAAGAAGTTCATAAAGGGAGTAGAATGAGAACTTTGTTTTTATGAGGTTATATTATTATTAACTACTTGCTTTGAATGAAGAGGATACATTACTATGCAAGGAGTCACTCAAGTTTCTTTACCGTATTTTTGTATTCACGTCAATTCATACATAAATAACCCAACATATAATTCCCTGTTGGTAGAGGCAAAGTGAAGGAATTTAACAATTGCCGTTAGACCAATAGAACTGACTCATTTTTAATTGTTTCCTCAATAATGCCCTATTCTTGTATGCCTTTGCCGCTTCTCTCATTGTTAGACTTATGCTTTGCTTGATAAATGCTCTCTTGTTCTTATAGATCTTTAATATTCCCTTCTCCAAAATAAGTCTCTCTAAACCACAAAATTCACACATGACTTTCGCGGTCCAACTTAAACCATTCGTTCTACTACAATTTAAACGTTTGATTTGTTTAATCTTCCATTATCACCACATGTACAAAATAAACGAACCATAGTCCTATCACGAATGTCCGTTACTGAAGTATCCAACAACATTATTTCCTCAACAATTATATATCGTTTTGCAAAAATGAAATACGTACCCCAATATATTGACTTGAAGAGCATATTATTATTCCTCGAATACGTCCTTGTTGCTATCTGGAAAGGGATATTTGTCACCTTTCGACTCCAAGTCTACATCTACATCTACATACTTCCCCGCAAGCCGCCTCAATAGGCGTGTGGCGGGGGGTGTTAGGACACTGGGAGTACCCCAGGTGTTCATTTTGACCCCATTTCATTTTTTTGAAATCCGTTATTACTGATTGGTTCGTCCCAGCTCTTGTATATTTATTCACTTTTATTTATTCTAGCTGGAGAACAAAATGTGAAAATAAGAACCTCATAGCAGCCATAGTTTTCTGTGCACAATAACTTCTATATATGAATACCACAGGGGTCGTTTTGAACCCCAGGCTATTTCTTCGCTGTTTTATTAAAGTTTTGTCATTTTAAAATTCATTTACATCTACATACTAATCCGCAAGCCGTCTCAATAGGAGTGTGGCGGCGGGTGTTAGGACACCAGCCGTTTACATTTTTAAAAAGGATACGCTCTAATGAAATTACGCCTAGCATTTATTGAAGTCCCTTATTGTTCGGGGGAAAAACGAATTCCCATATAATCTATCCGTTCGGCAAAATATCTCTCTTAATTTATCGCTTCTGTCGGACCTGGAAATATAGTGGGGTTCTTATACGATGTTCTCCGTGTTGCTCTTAATGATATCTATTCTTAATTGTTCAAGCAATCTAAGCCTAGCGCGCAGCCTCCGAGTGTCTAGCGGCTCCCAGCCTTATTCGTTTAAACATCTGTGTAACAACGCGGTCTGTACGCCCGTAGCAGTTTTTGACGAATCGCGCAGCTTTCCTTTGTATTTTATTAAGTTCCCGGATTAAGTCTTTCTGCACCGGATCCAATATGCTTGCTGCATATTCAAGGTGTGGCCGGACGAGTGCGAAATAGCACCTCTCTTTTACTTTTTCATCCGAGAATCTTCCCACAATATACGCTTGACGAATAGAAGATAAGTCGTTGAAGCATCGATTAGTAATCGGAACGTGTTTGCAAACTTAAGCGGAACAGGAACGGCGTTGAATGCAACTGAGTTCGTTGCCAAAACATGTTTAAATTCACCAGTATAGAAGAAAATCATTCTTTAGGTTCCAAATAATATTTTCTGTGTGGTTATTGATCCGTACTAAAATGTATTCGGGCGAAATGTACAATGTTGCCTGCTGCAATCCTATAACAAGATATATAATACGAAGTTTAGTATGTAACAAGATATATAAAACGGGGTTAGAAGTTACAATACCTCATCCTTGCCACGCTGAAACGTACCAAATCTGAATGGAGTTGAAGTAATCCCACAGCCTTCAATTAGTCTGAGACACATATAGTTTCACTTATGTTTCAATGAATTCGGCATAATTTGTAAAAAAAAATATTTCGTTTTCTCATTGAGAACGAATTTGAACTTCGCGTCATTCTATTTATGAATGCATTACCTAGATATGGGACCCGGTGCAGAAAGACTTAATCCGGGAACTTAATAAAATACAAAGGAAAGCTGCGCGATTCGTCAAAAACTGCAACGGGCGTACAGACAGCGTTGTTACACAGATGTTGAAACGAATTAGGCTGGGAGCCGCTAGAGACTCGGAGGTTGCGCGCTAGGCTTATTAGATTACTTGAGCAATTAAGAATAGATATATCTTTAAGAGCGACACGGAGAACATATCATATTAGAACCCCACTATATTTCCAGGTCCGACAGAAACGATAAATTAAGAGAGATATTTTGCCGAACGGATAGGTATTATGGGAATTCGTCTATCCCCCGAACAATAAGGGACTTTAATAATAAATGCTAGGCGTAATTTCATAGAGCGTTTCCATTTTAAATATGTAAACGGCTGGTGTCCTAACACCCCCCGCCACACGCCTATTGAGGCGGCTTGCGGGGTAGTATGTAGATGTAGATATCTGAGGCAAATATATGATTTTCTAATAATTAAGTCTAGGCTCTATCAGTTTCTTTATAATTATCTTTGTTACTCAAAAGATGAATTTATTCTCAATGACTATTTTATACTAGATTTTTGAAGCATAATAATTCTGCAAATGGTGGTAAATAAGGGCCGGATGGGTCACTTCTAGTTATAGTATGCTTCTAGTTTCAGGAGGACGACAAAAGAGGTCATGGAGAGAGAGAGATAGTTCTCTAGTCATAATGGAGACCATATTCATATTTTATTTTTTTATTTAAGCGTCTGTAAGATGTACGAAAATAAATATCGTAATATTAATGGCGCAAAAATGTAGTTATATATGACTAAATATCTCAGTCATTAAATAAAAATATATCCATAAAAGTGTCTGATTTGATTTATATTTTCACGGCGTATGGTAGAAACGCCTTCGCCATTAGAATTTTCACTTTTTATTTGCGATTCTGGAAAAATTACTGCGTCGAGTAATAGATTATTTTTTATAAATAGTTGAGAGAACGTGCAATCTACACGCTGTTAGTTTTTAGACGAAATCTAGGAGCTAATAGTTCCTAATTTGTTTAATATTCTCCCTGGGTTCACTAGGGTTCCTTTTGTTATTGTATATATTATTGCATGTCACCCCCTCCACCATGAGGTTGAATTCAGAATGCTGTCCTTCAGTTTAGAGCTGGATACGCCCTTGTTACTCAGGGTGATGCTTTATAATTCTGTCCCTCTTCATTTGGTCGTCAAGGATTCCTGGAAGCCGCATCTCCGTAGTAATGTAATTTACAATGGTAATCTTCACTCAAACTCTAGTATGACTCGCACCTAGATGTGTGTTTGTTTTACGATTCGGAATATTCTATGTAACACGTAGACTTATACATATATCACGTGACATCTATTAAGTAATTATTCGATTGGCTACGTCTATTCCACGGCAAGCGACAACGCTTTTATTTTCCGAGCGGTGAAAAAATTATTTCATACTTTTTTAGTACACTTGATAATAAGCGTCGTTTTTTCAAAATGTAGGCTATTTTTTATGCATATTATCATTCTAAATTAACAATTGTATCACTAATTTTACTTATTTACTTTATTTTTGACTTTTTTAAAAACTCATTTTTACTTTTTTATCATATAAATACTTATTTACTAAATTAATAATTATATATTCTAAAGAGCCTTCTACTTTGTAACTATTACTACTACGACAACTTCTAAGATCTTTGATGCAATACCGTATTTAGTCTGACTCTAGTATCAAATTACTCTGATTTTAAGGACCTAAAATGCTCACGGAATGTTTCCTACGAGGTTTTAAATAAATGTTAGTGAATTTTATAAAATATTTCGTTCAATTTTTCGTCTGAGGACCATTTCCCTTTGCACTCACTTAAGTTTAGACTAGAATATATTTAATTATACGTAGCAAATGTCTCACTATTGCTAGATCCGAAGTTAACCTTTGCGAAAGTTTGAGTTGTTCTCGAATGAAAAATTTAATGTAGATATTCGTATTGTTCTGTGGATAAGGACATTCGGTGGTTTCACTCAACTTAATGGGAATTCGACGAAACTTGCTGGAAGCATTACTTATGTTTTCATAAAGCTACGTGATTTTTTTCAAAATTATTCACCGCAGATTTCTTAGGATATTTGATGTGGAAGTGGGCATGTGAAATTACATATGTGTTCTTAAATGGGAACGCGAGGTGCGACTAGCTTTATTCATCGAAAATAACGTTTTCTAGTTTAAGAATAATAAGAAAATCAAAAATAATTTAAATCATCAATAGAATAATGTATTAAAATCATTTGGTATACTTTATTTTTAATATTATTTTTGTTTTTCTTACTCTTAACTAGAAAAAGGTTCTTTTTGATGAATTAAGCTACTCGTACTTTGTGTTCCCATATAAGAACACATGTCATTTTTTGTCCACTTCCACATCAAATATGTTAAGTAGTCTGCTGTAAATAATTCCGCAAAAAATCAGGTAGGTTTAAGACGACATAAGTAATGCATCCAGTAAGTTTCGTCGAATTCTCTTAAGTTAAATGAAACCAACGAACCTCTTAAAGATAATTCTTGAGGTTCATAAAGAATGTTTGTAACAATATCCCCATTTTCCTCAAGTAAGATACCCCAGTGTTGTATTTGTTCTTCCCAAACTCGCCGTAAGAAATGGATGGTGAATTATTAAGCGGGACGTGGTCGAATCGTTTGGCGGGCAGGGAACCCGTCTTCTGGCCGGGAAATCAACCGTCTCTCTCCCCGGCATCACCCGAAGTTTCGATGAAATGCTATTGAAACTTGAATAGAGTTCGGTTTTATCAAGGGGAAGCCCCCTGCGTATTTCTTAATAGAATATGTATTCTTGAAAAAACGACCTTTGTTAAATTCGGGAATCGAACCACGGACCTCTAAATGGGCTTTTTTAAACCGCCGTGCTTTGAAGCAGAAGTCAGCAACTTCGATTTGCAACGTAACAGTGCGGTATTCGGACCAAAATGCATGCAAAAAAGTCCGCAGTTACTGAAGTTTAAAGAAATATTTATTCATTGTTTAAATTATTGGTTTCCAAGCAAAGTTATTACAAAATATTCCAATAATTACATTGAGCGAGTGAAAGTTAGTTGTTCTAAAGAGCAAATGAAAGTTAGTTGTTAGGCTTCGTCTCGTGACAAGCAATAGCGATTTATGCTAATGCATAATTAGTTGTAGTTACACTAACTTTAGGGTATAGTGTAATGCATTTTGGTGAATACTCACCCCCTGCCACACATCCCTGAGGTGGCTTGCAGGGTATTTTTTAGATGTAGATGAAAATTGCCTTTTCGGATCACATCCTTGCTGGTAGATTCGGGATCGTATCCAGGTCTAGTCAGATGATTATATAATAGCAAATTTCGTTCCCTTTGTGTGTTAAATATTATTCCCTTGTTACATGTCTGTGTTTTTTTAGATATCCGATTTTATTTGCGATTATTTTAACACCTCAAATCGACGCTTTTTCACGTAATTAGGCTTGTATACGTTTCTCGCAGACTCGCAAAATTTATAACGACATTACTGAATGAATTAAAATATTTTCTAGCCTTATTGCAACCGGATATTCTTATTACAAACAATTTTTAAACATTAGTTTAATTTTCGCAACATTATCGATCAATTTCTCCTGAAATGTCAGCCAATTATAATGTAGGTAAATGTCCGACTTTTTTTGTGTATAATTTTGTTGAGTTTTATTAACGTGCCTGAATTTACGTAACAATGTGGTATCCGGAAAAAAATGCTTGCAAAAAAGTCCGCAGTTACTGAAGTTTTAAAAATATTTATTCATTGTTAAAATACTGGTTTCCAAGTTAAGTTATTACAAAATATTACAATCATTACATTGAGGAAATGAAAGTTAGTTGTCATAAAGCGACAATGTTGGGTTTACCATACGCATCACTGGCTTAGTAAGCTCGACAATGTCTCCCGTGTGAAAATGTAGACTTGAAACATGGTTACATCTACATCTACAAAATACCCTGGAAGCCAACCTCAGGGGTGTGTGGCAGGGGATGAGTATTCACCAACATGCATTACACTATACCCTAAAGTTAGTGTGACTACAACTAATTATGCATTAGCGTAAATCGCTATAATGCTTGTCATGAGACGAAGCCTCACAAGCATGCACAAATACACTACATATATTATCACAATGGAGAGGTACCATTAATATATATATGCATTTTGCAACTACAGAAGTGGACAGAGACTCAACACATATGTAGAAAACATGCACGGCTTGCTGTTAGTAATATGTAACGGATAAGGATTCAAGTATTAGGGAGTAATATTACTGCTGTTACTATTTTTTAGATATCCTATTTTATTTGCGATTATTTTGACATCTTAAGTCGACGCACTTAGTTTTGTTTCAACGTAAGTAGTCTCACATGGGCTTATGGCAGACTCACAAAATTTGTAATAAAATTACTGAATGAATTAAAATATTTTCTGGCCATATCGCACCCGGATATTCTTCTTGCAAACAATTTTTAAATATAAGTTTAATTTTTGCGACATTATCGATCGAATTCACCTGGAATGTCAGCGTTGTAATGTAAATGTCGGTATTTTTTGTGTATAATTTTGTTGAGTTTAAATAACCTGCCTGCATTTACGTATTAAAACAATTTTACTTCTCTTCTCTCGAAAAAAAGTGGTTCTAGATATATTCAAAGACGACATTATTTTAACATTTTGATTTGCAATGATTATGATTAGGGAATCATAGCATATGGCCACCGTGGACATGTCTTTGGAGGAACACCAAGTTTCTTGTAGTTACTGAATATGATTTAAAAATGTTATCCTACCAACACTAAAATAATGAGAAGCGATTATGCAATGTGTGGGGGAGTTTGAAAACCCCCTGCGTGCCTACTTAATGGCCAAGAATTATTATAAACACGTGCTGTTGGTAGAAGAAAGGCAGTGGAGCTACGATACGAATCTGCCCTCTGGAACAAGTATATCTCAGTTCTTCAAGGTATAGCGCACACATATGAAGCATCTGAACGTTGGTACAACCACTTTCAAGACATGCAAGCCTTAATAACTTCATAACTGAGCTGCAAAAAGAATAACCTTATGCTGAATGAATATTAAGAGATATGAGTCTTCGAGGAAAAGTTAAAAGTTTGCCAAAAAAATCAATTGCAGTCTGTATTAACAACATTGTCAGGAGAAACCAAGATTGTGTGGACGAAGACAATCAATTTGAATATAGAAAAGCAACTGTAGGTAGCATATATAATGTTCGCTTGTAACATTACTGAATTTCCAACTAATTACTTTCTGGACTTAGTTTTTTCATGGACTTATATTATTAGACTTTTCGGGGAGTATTATTTTGATTGGACTTTTTGTCCCACAATGCAACCGGGCATTAGGAGATCGTTTTAGAAGTCGTCTCACAAGCAGTGGTTTCTTTTCAAAGCCCTTTTTTCATTTTTTTCAAGAATCATAAACGTAAAATGAATATTATGTAAGAAAAATAACAGACTTTTCTTCAAATTTTAACTTTACGTTATTTTGACAAATTTTTAATTTTAATGTTACATTGATTTTCAAGAGCGTTAAATAAAGGCGATGTGTGACTTCCTCGGGTTATAATCGGACAAAATACTATCATAAATCGATAAAATTCCTTCGATTAAAATTTCCATATCTTAGGAATACAGTGTTTCAAGCGCTGCAGGGAGATGTACTTCCATCTATGACCGTAAATTTTATCACATTGCTGTTCAAATACATTGAATTATTGCGATGTGTGACTTTCCCGAGTTATAATCGGACAAAATACTATCATAAATCGATAAAATTCCTTCGATTACATTTCCATATCTTAGGAATACAGTGTTTCAAGCGCTGCAGGGAGATGTACTTCCATCTATGACCGTAAATTTTATCACATTGCTGTTCAAATACATTGCATTATTGCGATGTGTGACTTTCCCGAGTTATAATCGGACAAAATACTATCATAAGCCAATAAAATTCCTCCGATTATATTTACAAAAATTATACAAAAGAATTAAGTGATTCAAGTACTGCAAAGTGAAGTACTTCCATCTATTAGCGTCAATTTTATCACATTGCTCTTAAAGAGTGTTAAATGAAGGCCATGTGTGTCTTCCTCGGGTTATAATTGGACAAAATACCATCGGGTAATACACGGACAAATACGATATTCTTCCGACGAGGGTCGGCGGTCTCAGATGTAAGTATTACGTCGAGCTCGAAGTCTCGTGATTTTTCCCTTTTCGTCCATTGTCATTGTGACATGATTCTTTTCGGCGTCGCGCCCACGTGACTCTCGTGACGTGAGTGCGAACGTAATCAACCTAATAATGATGACGTAACGAGCGGAGATTTTCAAAGTCAAGTTGGAGACTTAATAACATTATAAAATAAGGGTGAGTATTATTTTGATTGGACTTTTTGTCCCACAATGCAACCGGGCATTAGGAGATCGTTTTAGAAGTCGTCTCACAAGCAGTGGTTTCTTTTCAAAGCCCTTCTTTCATTTTTTTCAAGAATCATAAACGTAAAATGTATATTATGTAAGAAAAATAACAGACTTTTCTTCAAATTTTAACTTTACGTTATTTGGACAAATTTTTAATTTTAATGTTACATTGATTTTCAAGAGCGTTAAATAAAGGCGATGTGTGACTTCCTCGGGTTATTATCGGACAAAATACTACCATAAATCGATAAAATTCCTTCGATTACATTTCCATATCTTAGGAATACAGTGTTTCAAGCACTGCAGGGAGATGTGCTTCCATCAATGACCGTTAATTTTATCACATTGCTGTTCAAATACATTGAATTATTGCGATGTGTGACTTTCCCGAGTTATAATCGGACAAAATACTATCATAAATCGATAAAATTCCTTCGATTACATTTCCATATCTTAGGAATACAGTGTTTCAAGCACTGCAGGGAGATGTGCTTCCATCAATGACCGTTAATTTTATCACATTGCTGTTCAAATACATGGAATTATTGCGATGTGTGACTTCCTCGGGTTATAATCGGAGAAAATACTATCATTAATCGATAAAATTCCTTCGATTACATTTCCATATCTTAGGAATACAGTGTTTCAAGAACTGCAGGGAGATGTGCTTCCATCAATGACCGTTAATTTTATCACATTGCTGTTCAAATACATGGAATTATTGCAATGTGTGACTTCCCCAAGTTATAATCGGACAAAAATACTATCATAAGCCAATAAAATTCCTCCGATTACATTTACAAAAATTATACAAAAGAATTAAGTGATTCAAGTACTGCAAAGTGAAGTACTTCCATCTATTAGCGTCAATTTTATCACATTGCTCTTAAAGAGTGTTAAATGAAGGCCATGTGTGTCTTCCTCGGGTTATAATTGGACAAAATACCATCGGGTAATACACGGACAAATACGATATTCTTCCGACGAGGGTCGGCGGTCTCAGATGTAAGTATTACGTCGAGCTCGAAGTCTCGTGATTTTTCCCTTTTCGTCCATTGTCATTGTGACGTGATTCTTTTCGGCATCACGCCCACGTGACTCTCGTGACGTGAGTGCGAACGTAATCAACCTAATAATGATGACGTAACGAGCGGAGATTTTCAAAGTCAAGTTGGAGACTTAATAACATTATAAAATAAGGGTGAGCTGATTTTCTTTTCTTTGGTTGTCCTTTTCTCGACGGAATCCTTATTGGTCGTTTGACGTGAGTAGTGATTGAATAGAATTTCGGCTTTCTTTTGTCTCCGCCTAGCGCTCGGTGGAGAGTGAACTCACACACAAAGAAGTTAGGGGTTCTTAAGCGGAGGGAATGTGTTGGATTATTTCGTGTATTCTTCCTTGTGTGCTTTCTTAAAGAAGGAGGCAGGCTTCCAACCTTTTTTATTTGTCGGCTTTATCCCTTGAAGACTTTCCTCGTCTTTGCCTTAGCACGGTGACTCTGCACTTTACGTGAGGTTCAATAGGTCGAGGATTATACACTTTAGACGTCTGAATGTGAACTTCCTACTGAGATATATGGTCAACTACCCGAGCACATGGTAGCACTCATGCGCTCAAGATGCTTTCACGGTATAGAATGACTTTAAAATGTCTCTTAAGGTAGCCTTGAGTTAAAGATATCACTTCAACCGAGAATTTGATGAATTTTACCGCATTTTTAAAGAGAAAGGAACTATTTTTTCCATGATGCCAAAATATAAACCCCTTCCCGAAGTACTTTTCGAGCAATTTTTAAAAAATATAAGCTTTTTTGCACATAATATTAATTCTATTACACTGTGCGCTGCATTGGATGAATATTGAACAAATCAGGAATACCTATTAACGCCTAGATTTCGTCAAAAAACTAACGGTGTGAAGTCTGTATGTTTTCTCAACTATAAATGAAAAAAATATGAAAAGTTACAATACACTCACTGTCTCTGGCTTTAACCGTTGGAATTCCTTCTTAATGAAAAAAAGCAAGTACTTGGTGTTATGATTTTACACTTTATTAACAATTAAACCACCTTGGTATTGGCATACCATGCCATCATCACCTGATCATGGCATGCTATGCTGAAACCTAGGTCGTTTTATTTTTAATATAGCGAGAAATCATAACCCCAAGTACTTGTTTTTTCAATATTATCAATTAATCTTCTTCTTCTTAAGTCCTAAACCCAAAGGTTGGTTGGCGGAAATTCTCCATACGCTACGGTCCTGTGCCATTCTTTTCAACTGCACATAAGTGGAGCAGACTAACTCCTTCATTGTTTTGTCCCATTAACTCCAACCTAGGCCTTCTCAGGCAGTTGGTTCCCTCCACAGTGCCTTTTTAAGATGGTGGCCAGCAATGTTTCGTGCCTTAGTTGGCGCCCGATCCAGATATTTCACCTATTTTTCAGTAATTTCAGCAGAAAAGGAGACTCCCATAATCAATTACTCATCGCAGTAATTTGTACAGAATCGCAACAAATGAATTTCTATAACAACATTGAAATTATCGAAATTTCGACCTATTCAAAATTCGACCTGCACAAGTTCGAATGATCGCAGTGCGACAACTTACGTGCGATTTTGATAAGAGCAATGAAATTATCGAAATTTCGACCTATTCAAAATTCGACCCGCAGGAGTTCGAATTATCGCAGCGTGACAACTTACGTGCGTTTTTTATATCAACAATGAAATCATCGAAATTTCGACCTATCCGACATTCTACTTGCAGAAGTTCGAGTTGTCGCAATGCATTTTTTTGTGTTTGGGTATAGATAATTGTCGAGCATTTTACATCGCGTAGTCAAATGTTTTTATCTTATTAGAATCAGAACTCCATAAACTACTTCTGATTTAAAAAATATCATGTTGTGTTTGATTTATATAGTTTGTTTTTTTCTCTCTGTATAAATCTGTGCGATTCATCCTCTGCGGTGAGTAATACATAGGAAGTCCTGGAAAGGGAAGACATTCGTTGAGTTATTTGATCAGTTATGACAGCTGTGAGAGTGTCTCGTGTTGAGTTTTGCCTCGAGGGGAGTTCCAGTCGACAAAACCGAACAGTTCTGTCTTCGAACGCTAATAGGCGTGTCAACCGACATCTGCCAAGGAAGGAGGGGAAGGAATCATCTCTTAATCTTACGGAGGCGTCGCGTTATATTCGAGTAACGAAACGTGTTCTTCGGAACACACGTAAACTCAAACATACGCGGCTGCGTGACCGAGAAAACAGCGCAGAAACACACGTACACTCGTTATATCGAATTTATATATATTTATATATACGGACGCGTGTCATCTCGTTTATACACGCAAGCGGTTTCCGATCCCTCAAAAAAAACACGCCATGCGCAAGTCACGCACGATCGCATGACACTTGAAGGTTCAGGGGTTCGAATCTCGGTCGAATCACGCCTCGGAGGAATCGTCTATCATATGCTTCCATAGTTTCTTTAGGACGTTCAGTTTGTTTCACTCTATTTGAGGGAATTCGACGAAACTTGCTGGAAGCATTAAATATGTTTTCCGCAAGCTACCTGATTTTTTTCATAATTATTCACCGTAGATTTCTTAGGATATTTGATGTGGAAGTGGGCATGTGAAATTACATATATGGGTTATTAAATGGGAACGCGAGGTGCGACTAGCTTAATTCATCGAAAAGAACGTTTTCTAGTTTAAGAATAATAAGAAAAATAATTTACATCATCAATAGAATAATGTATGAAAATCATTAGATATACTTTATTTTTATTATTTCTGTTTTTCTTATTCTTAACTATAAAAAGGTTCTTTTTGATGAACTAAGCTACTCGCATCTTGTGTTCCCATTAAGAACCCATATGTAATTATATTGTCCACTTCTCGAACAAATATCTTAAGTCATCTGCAGTAAATAATTCTGAAAAAAATCAAGAAGATTTAAGACAACATAAGTAATGCTTCCAGCAAGTCTCGTCGAATTCTCTGTTGTTGAGTAAAGCCACAGAACATTTTTAAGGAGATCTTGAGTTAGTTTGGGAGGTAATCTTGAGTCAATTGAGCGTATATTTTTTTAAATAATATTTCAAGTAAGTCAAAAATGCTGTAGTATCACAATTTATTAAGGTGTTGGGGGCTTTCCAATTGTGCATCTGCGCTGATCTGTTGCAAACTGTTTCGGTCTTGGGGCTTTCCAATTGTCGCTGTGACGTCATTAGCGCAGCGCAGATGAAAACACATCGGGACCTCTGTTGCATATGCGCTAGCAGACGAAACTTGTGATGGCGGGGAAATGAATGTTGCAGTGGAAACAGGACTGTCTTAAGATACCATGATTATATGTTCTGCCAGCCATTTATACATTGTTTACACGTTTTCATTCATCAGTAATGCCTCTCATTTCATCTAATTGTAATTTTAAGCCCACTTAATATAATCAATTCAAATATACCGAGATTGTTCCGCCATCTTGGAAACATCAGCGCAGATGCGTTCCAATTGTCCGTTTCAACGTGCGCTCGTGTGCTCCCATCTGTTGCGATGTGCGCTAATCTGCACAAGGCAATTGGAAAGCCCCCGTTAACTCCCTGTATTTTCTGCGAAACTGATAATAAATTTAGTAACGAAAATTTTCAAAAAATTAATAAGTAAACAGAGACGTGAAACGTTACATGAATATTTACGTGAAAAATATATTACAATTTTTTGTTTAAACCTCAAACTGTCGTTCGCATACAGTTTGTAGGAAGATTTGACCACACTATTAACAAAGAAACACATCTGGATATTCTACATCAAATGACCGTATTTTTTCTGTTCAGCATTGATTTTTTTTTTACTAATTGTACATCTTATAACATCAAGACAATGTAAGAATTAAGTTTGGCCCCTTAAAGATGAATGGACTTTCGAACAGAGACAAATTGGGATTGGGCAAAACATGCATTGTTGCAGATCTTGCAGTTGTTTATTCATTCGCCTTTTGTTCAAACTTAGGTTTATTACCACTTCTGAGTTAGAACAATTTCAATGCCTTATGTAACGTATAGGTGTCGTCAAAGGGAGTTGCTGTTTATCCAAAAATATGTGGAAGGTCTGTTCAAATTAACATTTATTTTATCAACCATTCTCACGATAAATGTTCGGAGAATCAGCATCGGATTGAGCGTATTTTTATAGTCAACTCCCAAAGCAGATTATCCCGTAGTTTAATTTAGAATGAACCAAAGAAAAATGAATTGCATTGTTGAAATGAATGTAGTTTTTACAGTTACAACTTTAAGGCCCTAATTTATAGTCGTTGACCAGCAGTCCCACAGCCCCTAGCAGGCCCCTTCGTCAAAAACGGTATTTATAGTCAAATTTCGTCCCCCAGAGCAGCCCCCTAATAGCCTCTCCTAATTCTGGCAGGAGATGCATGCTCCACCAGGGACCCCTTATCGAATAAATAACACATAACAGATATAACTAAACTGACTCTAATGAACGTGCATAGACTAACATTAATAATTTCGAAGATTTGGTGTTAATAAAACAACGGTAAGATTTGTTCTTAATCGATAAATATCTGATGTGTTGCCAGACTCATTCCACTAGGATGTTCATATACACTCGCAGCATATTTTCCCCCTCTATTTCTTCTTCTTGTTGCGGGAAACTGCGTCCGTTTTCTTACTTTCCACTATATATCTTCATATGCTTCTACGCCAGGTCACACGAAATCTTCTTCTCCACACCGTTGAAGTTATTTGCACGTCGAGCGGCCATCTTGACAGTTGTCATGCTGCGTCTGGCTCTTTATTTATCCGTATCCATGTTGATCACGAGCGTCACCACTTTTGAGCTGCGAATTCCATTTTCCGCCGTTTGTAGTCCTTAGTTACCAGATCTAACCTCTCAACCATCCCCTACCTAGCAGCTCCATTAATTTTGACAATAGGACGCACAATTCAAGGGGCCTGCTGGGTAGGGGATGGATAAAGCCTTGTACACACGGCGACATTTTTTGCGCCATAATTTGCGTAAAATGCTGTGCCTGGCCTCGTGGGGTGAGCTGGCGGCAGGCGATGGCGAGTAGCCCACCACCGCTATGTACACACGAAGCCACAGGCAGTGCCAGTCGTGGAAACAGTTGAGTTACGAAGGCGAAGAAATGTAGGTAAAATAAGCAGCTGGTGTTGTTGTGCGTAAGATTGGAGATTTTATAAAGGATTGACAGACTATAAAATAAGCGATCCATCACCTTTCTAGTGAAGCTATCTGCCGTACAGTTATCCAAACTTGAGAACGACTCGGAGTCAAGTGAAATGAAAAAAAATGTGCTTAAGTCCCAGTACGAAGTTACATAATTTGGTGGTAAAAAATCTCTCCTTACCCCATCAAAATGAAAAAGAATAAAGAACTCGCACATGAGCAGAAGGTTGATAGATCGGCAATAGATCTATCAACTTTCTGCTCCGAAATTCTGTACGCTACCATTAGTCCAACTTGCTATTTCGAAAACAGTATTCCCCATGATATATTCATTAATACTCAGTATTCAAAATGGCTGTTCCACGTACGTAGTCTTCGCTTTTCTGACAATAAAACGCTATTATTTCATATCCATGGAAGATAAACACTGAAACACTGTACAAGGCGATGTCTTGCCATGTAAGCATTGTGAGTAACATTCATTTCGAGTACATATTTCACTTCACACGTTTGAATAAACGACTTTTCCTTATGATGTTCAAGTTTTTCAGACGATTCGTCCTCGCTTGAGATATTTTAAGGTAAACTGTGAACTAAAAATACCGTTTATCTTGTATTCACGCATTTATAGACACCGAGCAACATAGCACTGACTCTTGGTTATAGACGATGGATGGAGAAACTCGCGAAATATACCTATTGAAAGCTTTAAATAATCGCTAAATGTGGACTGGACCTCTGGCATTTTCAATGGTAAAATCTTTGTCTACTTGTGGAGAATTTACAAGTCCTCAGTTTTCGTTTGAGAAACGCTTAGTGGGATCAAAATTTATCACTTCCACTTCAAAATATTTCCCTTCGTACAGTTTTCCAGAGAGTGGATTCAAATCTTATTTCTCGCTTCACGAACAAAAGAAGAAGGATATACGCACAATATCGCTGCCAGATCGCTTGAAAAATTGAACGTGTTCTAATCCTTACCAGAGCAAGGCAATCGGAAGCGAGTCTGTCGCATGCGATTGGATGGCATGCGATTACGTTGTACACATGGAGATATTTACGCCAAGCAACTACCTGCGCCAACTTTGGCGCAAAAAATGTCGCCGTGTTTACAAGGCTTAAGGGATGGACTGCTAGGCAACGACTATAGATACGGCCCTTATTGTTTGGCACTGAATATACATTGTTAATCATCATAGTTCATATCTAAAGTCCTGTTCATCTTCCCATCTCATACATGTTGTCTCTTGACGATAATGCCTCCTACATACATTATTATTTGTACATCACTGGCACACTATGTTTGACCTGCAATTTTTATGCCACATACAAACATGGCATATTACTGTTTTAGGTGCTTCAGGAACCGGTTCCTTGTTCTTATATTTTCCTAAAATGACTTTTATATCTTTAGTCAAACGTCAAACTCTCTTCGATGTCACACAGCTACTGAAGCGTCCGGTGGATAATTGATATTCCGGATATATCGGAAATACCGCCTCCTATCGTGAAAAATGAATACTTACCTGGAGACACAGGCATTAAATACAAAACGGTACCAGTTGGAGAGCTCAGAAACTAAAATATACGGCAATTTGCCGCGGGCGCGCCCACCGGAGGGTTATAGAAACACTGTATATAAATACTGAATTAAATGTAAAAAAATGAAAGCTTTTGAAATAAATTTGTTATTGTTTTCGTTAATGTTTATACAACAGCTAATCGTGTATGTATCTATGTAACTCATAACCACTGTTATCAGTGTTTTATCTTTGTGTCAATTCCCCTATTATTACTGTCATAATTTTCCAGAATTCTATTAATATTTGTGTACAATTCTACTCATGTATATTTCGTTAACATTTTTGCATGGATGACATGATATTAGCCCCAATACAGGTGTATTCCTTAGGGGTTACCCAATTACTGTTTTTACATACATACATACATATATATATATATATATATATATATATATATATATACACTCAATCATACGAAAATTACGCTCAAAGGCGCGAATAAATTCATACATTCATAGGAAAATGGAAAGGGATAGGTACACATAAAAGGACGAACACAGGGTTTGGTGGGGAAGATGAAAATGAGTCAAATCAAGGTGAAATTTTTTCTGTCTGGATTTGACTCATTTTCATCTTCCCCACCAAACCCTGTGTTCGTCCTTTTATGTGTACCTATCCATTTCCATTTTCCTATGAATTTATGTATATATATATATATATATATATATATATATATATATATATATATATATATCCCGAGCAACGCCGGGTCATTAAGCTAGTCCACAATATGCGTCTTCAAAATGCTGTGCCTAAACATAACTTCTTACAGAGTTCTCGTCTTGCACCGTTGGGGGGGAAAGATGATATACTTGCAGAGCCTTAATGCGGCCTTAATTATTCCCTTTAATTAACTCTTCCTTTCCTGTTGTGTGTTGGGTTTCAAACTCTCTGAGAAAAACGTCTTCGGGGGGAACGAAATTCATTCTAAATTCCTCCCCTTTCCACAGAGACAAGTGGTCAAGCCGTAAGGAGAAGGAATTGTTTCCGCGAATTAAATAATTAGCGCTCATTTGTACCCAATTGTTTCGTCGCGGTGCAGGTTGCCATGGGAACCCTCCCGAGAGTGAACACAACATCTGCCGTCCGCCTCCATTTCGGAAACGGACGCTGGTCGAAAAGGACGGACGTCTTCGTCTCATTTGTCTTTAAACGGGATGTCCGCATTGGAATGAAGGAACAAAAAAAACTAATTATGAAAATTAGTAACAGTTTTTTGTTTTTGTAAACTTATTTTTAAAAAAGAACTACATCCGTCCGTTCGTGAGCCAACTGGCGACAGTCACGTGATGCACATCATTAATTTTTACGATTTTACGAAATTCGGCCATCTTGTTATTTGTCAATGGCGGAATCGTTTCTTTCACACGAGGTAGTATTTCGCATTGAACCCATATCTACTGGATAAATTCTGTAGCTGTGTCAAATTCACCGTAGGCCATGTTGATTTGATCAGTCATAATACGCCGAAAACAGTTAGGTATTTCCTAGTTAGTGGAATTTGTTTTTTTCTACAGTAATGAAATACAAAATGGATTCTATTCATAAAAAAGCACCAAGATCTTTCCTTGAATATTATTGTTTGGATAAATTAAGCGTTATAGACATGTTTTGATGGTGATATATTTCGAAAAAAAAAACACTATTGTCTAGCGCCATCTAGCTCTGATTCTAATCTATATACTTTTCAGCAGGAAATCACCTTGATTGCGTGAGTCAATATAAATACTATAATCCCAACATTTTTTCAATTTATTTTAAAAAGTTATGAATATTCCATCGTAATCGGAGTATCTATTTATCGTACATTGTGGAACAGTCATTATTCAAGATTTCGCGATAGCAAAAATAACAGATATTTAAAAAAATTTATTTTTATTTCATTTTTGAACAAGTCATGAACAAAACCGTTGGTCAGTTCTTCAAATATTGTGTTGAGTCTGTTCAAGATTTTGAGTTTGCTATTTGTTTATTTCGCAGAAAATTATTTTGCTTGAAAAAGCCAGTCTACAACAGTCTACTGCCAATTTACTAGACAACCGACTACTAGACTACCAATTACTCTTAGACTACCAACAGTCTACTGCCAATTTAAGTTCATTAAATGCAGGGTTTCAGTGTGACTAATGTAGATTAACGCCATGGTGCATTGTTTTTGTTGCTACACTTAACGGCTTTTCATTAACTTTTGTTATTTTTTCATTTTCCAGGTTTCCGAGCCCCATGTTTCCGTCCGTCACGTGACGTCACAAAGAAAACGTCTGATTGGATCCGAGTCAGGGGTGTGAAAATGTGTCAGTTAAAAACGGTTCGTGTGAAGATGGTTTGTGAAGAAGACTGACCGGAATATTCAAAAACAACATCCTGGATGAAGTTCATCGGTTTCCTGATTGTTTGAACAGTGGAGTAAAAAACGCATGGGAGATGGTGATAGAGAGCGTGAAGGGTCAGTAGATCTAGTAGAAACGAGTAGAAAGGTAGAAGAACAGTTGGGACTGTTGGAATTATAGTTTATATAATTTTTCGAAAGTAGACACAAAAAATAGTGTTCCCCCGATTATATAAAACTTCGACGAACTTTTTAGTTCTTCCTTCTCCTGGTGGAGGGACCTGGAGGCAAACAATCGTCAGCCAAAGGAGGTGTCGCAAGGAAGACTACGCTTGAATGATGTTGACAGACCAACTGTTCTACGGCGCCGGAACTCAGGCGACTCCAAAAGTGGTGAGTTACAGTTTAAACTAACCTATTTCCTTTAGTTAAGTTAAGGTACGTTAAGTTAATTGAAGTTCCTTTACTCCGTTAAAGTGGTTCCGCCGTAAAAGGATATACATTTCATGTATTTAAAATTCTGGGTAACTATAGATGAACTTTTCTCATATGTAAAACGAAAAACAAATCCCACCTATCAACGCTATTTTTCTCGCAAATTGTACTTGCATTTACATGGTGTCAACCGAGAGAAACTGTATGTATGGGAAACATATTATTTCCATAAACAATTTTAATGCAATTTTCATGGAAAACTGTTTAAAAGAAGCGAAAAATAATATATTTCCCATACATACAGTTTCTCTCGGTTGACACCATGTAAATGCAAGTACAATTTGCGAGAAAAAGTTAAGGTACCTACGTTAAGTTAATTTAAGTTCCTTCACTCCGTTATGGTGGTTCCGCCGTAAAAGGATATAATTTTTATGTGTTTAAAATTCTGGATAACTATAGATAAACGTTTCTCATATGTAAAACGAAAAACAAATCCTACCTTTCAACGCTATTTTTCACGCAAATTATACTTGCGTTTACATGGTGTCAACCGAGAGAAATTGTATGTAAGGGAAATATATTATTATAAATAAATAATTTTAATGTATTTTTCACGGAAAACAGTTTATAAGAAGCGAAAATCCCGGGGAATTAGTTAAAAATTAAATGGATGAATCTTATTACCTTATTTTTCGAGTAAATAGATAATGTCTGTGACAATTGAAGTCAAAATGCAGTCATTCCATAGAAATGGCACTGCAGTCGGCGTCTATAGCTTTAAAAAAGTATTCATTAAAAAATATATTCGTGGAATAATCTGCGTATTATGTACTTTAAATAAGGTTCTCAATAGCTGACGTAAGTTATAGGCAAAGTGACTTCTTTTAAAGATAAAGTAACATAGAGTTGGAATTATGTATTTATTTTGACTACCACAGTCAATAGTATAACAACCTCAAACTCATGAGGTAATTCTATCCTTAAAAAAATACTTTAAAATATAATTTATTATTATACCGGCTTTCTTATGGAATAAATTATAATTTATTTAATCTGACTGACCAAATCTGACCATAGATTGGCTATTATTTTCGAAAACGAAATTGACGACCTGGATACAAGAACAGCGTCAGTCAAATTACGCTGTTATTGCAAATATAACATTTTCTATCAATTACCAATCGTTTTGAAATGAAATATTTTAACTATCGAAATTTATTAAAATATTTTTTTAACTCATTTTCAAGTTTAAATGGTTAAGTTACGCAAAATTAAAACTTCACCTTTCAATTACTCAAACAAACATGAATCTACCAAAGCTGTTTATGTATCCAATTCTTCAATTGGTATTAAAATGCAAGAATTATCGAAATATACATAGAAAAGTAGTATTTTGAAATCGTTTCGAAGATAAATATTTGCTGACTAGGTGTTACCCAACAAAAATGACGTCACTTTTGGTGAAATTGGCTAGACCAGAAGTTCGGAATTATTATTAAATCTACGTAGTAAAAAAATAAAAGAATTTATTTAAAAAAACTCTTCGAATTACCTTTAATTAGCATTCACTTAATACATGCATAGATCATTACTTTATTAAGCTGATCAACATGTAGTTTATAGCATATGGTAGCCAATGTAAACACCCGTCACATAACTAGGATAATATTTGTTTTTTATCTATATTTTTAAAGTAATAGAGACAAACCTTTTTAGATTAAATATCTAGATATTGTCGAATATAACTTTCCGTGGGGTTAGACTTATCATTCGAATAAAATATATTGCGTAAATATATAAAAATGAAATTTTCACTCAATGAAAATTTGAATTCTCTATCGCAACGCCACTAGAAGCTATTCAGACTGACGATAATACCCAGATATATGTTGCTTTCATCCAATATTCAGAATAGCAATGGTTTTTTTTATTACCAAGCTCTGTTCAGGAAGAAAAATTGATAACAACTGATCGAAGAATGAAATGAATCAATTTGGGTTGAATTAAATCCGGAATTCATTTATTTTTTTTTCAAAAAAGAAAAAAAAACCTTTTAGATCTCATTTAAAATGGTCCATTCTCTCCAAATAGGTTGTTTTATAATGTGGTTGTATTCAGCCACGAAGAAGATACGGTCCAAATCCCAATTCCTATTTTACATTGGTTCCTACGGAACTTATTATCGACGCTCAATTTTTTTTAGTTATTCATTTATTCTGCTTGCGCGCGCGTGTTCAGCGCCTCTGGCGGTGTTTTTTGTCTCCCTCTCCAAAGGTAGTATTTTGAATGCATCGGGATTATAATGAGATTTAAAACCCTCCGCGAGGATATCAAAGCACACATGTTTCGATTTGATTTTCTGAATTGAAAAGGAGGGTCTTAGTGAGAATTATGTAAGGAATCACCTGCTTTTCTTTTCGTTCAGTGTTTCAAGGCGTTAAATGAGACTAATTCAATGTTTTAGATACGATTTCTTTATACAAGCGTAACCGTCACGGTATTAACACACAACCACGTGATTTTCTCTGCCCAATTGGTTTATCTTTTGATATATATTCATGAAATTCAACTATCAAACGTATTTGTTTCATTCCCGGAAGAAAAAACGGCATCCATTTTGGAAACGATCTGTTTGTGTTTTTTCGCGTTTCATTTTTTTCCGTGACCATGGAAACCTTTTTATTATGATGCGGCGTGAAGATGTTTAGCTGTTTTTATCATCTATTCAGTTGAAATTCAGTTCAGTTATCATCAGGCAGCTGAAACACAAATTTCCTATCATTTTCCTTGAATGCTGGGAATGTTAAATATGGCTTCACGTAAATACTAAAATGAGCGTTATATGTACATCATCTACATCTACATACTACCCCGCAAGCCGCCTCAATAGGCGTGTGGCGGGGGATGTTAGGACTCCAGCCGTTTACATATTTAAAATGGAAACGCTCTAATGAAATTACGCCTAGCATTTATTGAAGTCCCTTATTGTTCGGGGGAAAAACGAATTCCCATACCTATCCGTTCGGCAAAATATTTCTCACTTATATTAAATGACAGAAAAACTTTGTTATATTCCACCAATTTATTCTCTGGTCCTTTTTTGACTCAGTCACTGTCCGGTAGAGTTTGGCCTTTCTCGTAATACTCGCGTTCTTGTGCATCTCCATCGTGGAATATAACAAAGTTTTCCTGTCATTTAATATATAATGAACTTCCACAAAGTTGAGCCTGAGACGATGGAGATGATCTCTCTCTTAACTTATCGTTTCCGTCGGACCTGGATATATATGGGGTTCTAATATGATGTTCTCCGTGTCGCTCTGAAAGATATATCTATTCGCAATATCTCAAGCAATCTAATAAGCCTAGCGCGTAGCCTCCGAGTCTCTAGCGGCTCCCAGTCTAATTCGTTTAACATCTCTGTGTAACAAAGCTGTCTGTACGCCCGTAACAGTGTTTGACGAATCGCGCAGCTTTCCTTTGTATTTTATTAAGTCCCCGGATTAAGTCTTTCTGCACCGGATCCCATATTCTCGCTGCATATTCAAGGTGTGGCCGGACGAGTGCGAAATAGCACCTCTCCTTTACTTTTTCATCCGAAAATCTTCCCACAATACGCTTGACGAATCCTAGCTTATTCAGAGCTCTGCCACAAATATTTCTTATGTGTTCCCCACGATAGGTTCGAGGTTATCGTAACTCCCAGACACTTCACTTCATCTGTCACCTTTATGTTAACACCATCCACAGCATATACATGGGAATAGTTGGACGACCTCCGCAAGAAATGTACCGCCGTGCATTTGCTCAGATTAAGTTGTGGTCGTACTCTAGGTGTTATGGTTCTGTTATGAAATTTATGACGTTACTCTGAGCGCCCTGACACCAATAATAGCGTCACGATACTAATTGCACTGCAGGAATAACGATACACGATACCATAGGTGAATAACGATATGCAGTATCGAATATGATGCACGGATACTCAACCCCGGAGGATCGAAGGTGAGATCACCCGGCCGGTACGACGGTCGAGCCGCGGTGAAATTCTCAATCCGCCTTCGGTGAAATCAGTACCCGTTGACGTAGCCGTAATTTGGGTCCTATTATTTGTTACATTCAGTTTTCCGATAGACGGAGATCGAATTGACTCAGTTATTTTCAAGCACGGTTGCAGAAACTAAGTATGGAATCCATTAGCGAAAACTTCCTTGAAAAATTCGTCTTACGATTTTTATGCTTTGTCTAATGTTGGATACAAACATACATATAATTTAAGTAAAAAATAAATAAATTAATTAATGAAACGTTTATTGTCGTAGACCCTTATCGGTCTTTCAGACACCTTAGTACATTAATTATCATTTACACAAGACATAATTAAAAAAATATAATAATGCTTATAAGACAGTGTTTACACAAATTATACATACCTAATGGTAATAAAGTTACACTAAAAAAAACAAAAAAAACTGTTTATACAAAAAAATGTAAATTGATCACAGAGTTACAACAATTATTTCCATTTCCACTTTCTCTCTCAACATCATTTCGCGATTATGGATTGAAATAATTTCCTTTTAAAACAGGGTAAGAAGGCGGGGCCAGAATATAAGGGTGGGAGGGCAGAAGATAGAGCAGGTCGAGCAGTTTACGTATCTGGGTAGTATTTTGGAGGCGAATGGGTTTAGTGGTAAGGACATCAGATGCAGAATTGCGCTCGCTAAAGAAGCATTTTCGAAGAGAAGGGAATTGATGAGGGGGGGGGGGGTTCTGAGAAGAGACGTAAAGAAGAGGCTGGTGAAAACTTTAATATGGAGCGTGGCGCTATATGGGTCGGAAACGTGGTCATTGCGAAGGGAGGATGTGCGTAGACTTGAGGCGTTTGAGATGTGGGTTTGGAGAAGGATGGAGAAGGTTAGCTGGATGGCGAGAAAGACGAACGAGGAGGTATTGGATATGGTCGGAGAGGAGAGGAAGCTTGTGGCAGAGGTTCGGAGAAGGCAGAAGAGATGGATGGAGGAGGTTTTGAGAGGAGAGGGCATGTTGAAGAGAGTGATAGAGGGGAGAACACTGGGGAAACGTGGGAGAGGAAGGAAGAGGATAGGAATTCTGGACGGAATAAGAGGAGGTAGAACATATGAAGAATTGAAGAGGGATCTAATAACTTAGGAGGGAAAGAGAGACAATTTCTATTAGGTTGGGATACAAAATGGGGACTGTCCAAGAACCTACCAATCAGCTGGTAGAATACTTGAATGTAAAAGGTACAGAAATACATGTATTTAAGTAATGAATTACATTTTATTGAAATAAATTGTGTTTAAGTAATGCATGAGTTACATAATTTAAGTAAACATGTATATGCAAAAACTACTTGTATTTTTATTGTAATCCCCTGGTAATACAATGTGATATTCATCATGAAATATGCCCTGCAGGGTCATTTTTGTTGGGGCCCACCCCACCAGGGCTTGTCAACCTCCCGCGGGGAAGGTAATCGGATCTTCACGTGTTGTGACAGCGGTCACCGCGGCGCTGGAGGGCAGAGCGGCAGCTCGCGTGTCGAATTTAGTCGCTCAATTTTTTCTGTCCGACCAACAAAACTTTCGCTTTCCCCGACTGTTTTTTTCTGACAGACAGCGCCGCTTTTTTCGTCGGTTTATAGTCCAGCGCGTTGTGGCGCCGCTACTCCCAACGGATCAATTAAGAACTCTTGAGCTGCCTAGGTATATAACTTCCATAACTTCCGTAAAACGAACAGTTAAAATACTAGACGTATTTCATGTTTTTTATAGAGGAAATCAAACAATCAGGCCTAACGAATAATATACCGTCATGTCTGTAACTTTAGGACAAATCTACAATTGTACTTGTCACATGCTGAGATTTTGCAAACTAATAGTTCAAGACAGTAGTAAAATTATAGCTTATTTTTCAAAAATCTCAGGGTCCCACAAGGTTCCACAAAGGGGCCCCTTTTGTGGTAATTGGCTTTGGTGCAGTGGTTTCATTTTTTCCTTTTTAAAACTACTTCCGCTCAACATAGAGTGTTGATATTATTTTATCAAATGGCTGAAAGCACGAAGTTAATTATTCATTCAATCAATCATCTTTTACTTTTCGTTAATTGTCTGAAAATCGCAGATTTTTTTCTGTAATCAACAATAGCATATTTCCTTGACAACCATACCTTGGTATTTAAGGCATATAAAATTCAGTTCGCATAGTTAAGCTGATTATGTCAGGGCAAGGGCCTAGCCACGTTGAAACACCAGTTCCAATCAGAACACCAAAGTTTACATGTAACGTTGGGCCAGGACGGTGGTTGGATGGGTGACCCTCCTCCATACCTCATCAAACAATAGCATATTTCCTTGACAACCATAATTTGGTCTTCAACGTATATAAAATTCAGTTCGCATAGTTAAGCTGATTAGGTAAGGGCAAGGGTCTAGCCACGTTGAAACATCGGTTTCCATGAGAACACCAAAGTTAAGCTACGTTGGGCCCGGACGGTGGTTGGATGGGTGAATCTCCTCCATACCTCGACTAGGCGTGGTTGGAGAGACGATACTCCCTCCAGACCACCGGGAGGCTGGAAAGGAGATATACCGAGACCGGGAAGGTTAGAGGGAGGACACCCTCTATACTTTTACTGGGGAGGTCGGGGGTAGCCACTCCTCCATACCTCTACCGTGGTGCTCTTGTCCCCTGTCTGCAAGTGGAAGACAGGCATGGGGTTGGCACAATGGACCAAGAAAGGCCTAAGTGCCTGTCGAAGGCCCCCCTGAGAAACAATCTATCAATGAAATAAGCTGATAAGGAATACTAAGTATACGATGAGTTATTAAGTATTTGGGTAATTTGAGCTAAAAATCACTTCACCTAGAATTTGCTAACTTTGGCCTCATTTTAAAGAAAAAAACTCATCTTTCCAATGATATCGAAATATATCAACCCCTTGTCAAAGTACTATTCGAATAATTTGTCTCTAAACATAAGCTTTTTAGCATGGGAAACATTAACAAATATTTCAATTAATATACGAATTTTCTCTCCTGTTGTGTGAAACACATATTTGCGCCTTCAAGTCCGCGTTATTTCAAGATCTATACTTTTGAGATTAATAGATAAGAAATATATATGCATTCGTTTGCGTAATATGATGTAAAAATATAAACCCCTTGCCGAATTATTTTTCGAGCAATTTACCTGTAAATATAAGCGGTTTTTTAAATGGGATAGATTATGGCTGTGCGCTACAGAGGGAGAATATTTAAAAAAATAGGAACTTCTAGCACCTAGATTTCGTCAAAAAACTAACGGTGTACTAATTGCATGTTTTCTCAACTATTTAAAAGAAATAATCTATTACTCACCGAAGTAATTTTTACAGAATCGCAATTTTAAAAACCTGCTGTTTTGAAGGGTTTTCAGCCGTACGGCGGGAAAAAATGAGTCAAGTTAAATACTTATGTAGCTTTATATATTTAATTACTTCGAATTTTGATCTTTTATAAACATATCTTTGCGCCATTAATACTACAATATTTAAATTCATACTTCTTACAGATGCTGAAATAAAAAAATGAAATTTCAATATGGTATCCATTATGACTAGGGAACTAAAACCGCTATACTCAAACCACCTTTAGCGTGTTCTTGAGCAACGCCGGGTAATCCAGTTAGTTATTGAATAAAGTAATTTTATGGAAATAAATACACTCTGTTAGATAATAATTGAAGTAGGTACCCACCTTAACATGACATTTTAGTGAGAAACTTTACTGAAACGCAATGTTTACAAGCGTTAATTGACGTCACCCTAATTCTTTTTTAGCTTTTTTAAATCACGTCAATTGACGGGATTCACAGCGACTGTGCTACAGCTGACCTTACACATGTAGCAGTTACTTTATTAAACGTTATCAAGCATGGCCGGTATTTAACTGAATCAATGATATTGGTTACTTTGTAATTATGGTTTGATAACAATATTGTATATTAGTAATGATGGTGTATGTCTGAATTATCCGGAAGATGTCGCCTATGCGGTGAAATCCGTTATCTTGGAAAAATACCATTGTGACGATTATTAAGTTATTATTGATTCAGTGATAATATATTTTTAAATAGTTACATAATAAACATACAATGACAGGGGGGTTATTTTGTATCATCTCACCTTTTTAGTGACTCTTAGTTTTTAAGGCGGGAGATCCGTTTCCCTCTCTTAATGATCGGCTCACGAACGGTTCGTGAATTGTCGAAGCTTCAATTACCTTGTATCAAATAAAAGATGCCAAGACTAGCGAATACCCAGATTTCTCAACATCTTACGGAAGATATCTTACACTGTAAATACCACGAAAATCTAAATACAGTCAAAACTACAAGCGACATGTAAGCGATCACTCAATATTTAAAATAAATTAAGTGAGTCTAATTATTGTTCGATTCACAAGCACGGGAAATATCTACCAAGAGCGTAGATTTGAAAGGCAATATTTGTTAAAATTATGAAATTATGGTATAAATAACTGAATTCCATTCTCCATACAATGGCGTATAGGCACACGAAAACAAAGGTATCAACAACATTGTTTGGGAAATATTGATACGAAATATATACACAGATATAATTCAAGCTAATAATAACATAAGCATTTCAAACGAAGCATACCTTCAAGTGCCCAATATATATTGGAGTTGTTGAAAATGCTGAAGTTCTTCACGTTTAGCAATTAATTACAACAATACGATTTAAAATTGTTTGTATCTTTCGCGACTTTGTTTATTTTCCAACTTAAGCTTCGAGTGGAAACGATGGTTGCTCCATGTCACGTTCTTTATGACGGGTGAGATGGAACTAATGGCAGGCGGAGATAAGGAAACGGATCAAGAGTCGAAAGATACGGATCAGAGCGGATGAATCGTCTAAAAGACCAGTACATGACCGGCAGTTCACCGATTGAGATCCAAGGATGGTCACGCCGCCTGGGTGAGGGAGTTGAACTACGAAAAAGTGACATTTTATGACGTATTCTCACTAAAGTGAGATTACAAAATAACCCCCCAGAACTCAAACAGACGGATAACATACTTGTAATGAATGATGTACAAATCTTTTTGCCAAAAATAACAAACCACTTTGCTTACTTTTATAAGTAATAAGTAATGGATGTTATATTTTCCTCATCAGAGTTGATATTCTGCTGTAAATATTTAAAATAATTATTACATTGTATGAATTTGATTCTTTTCACCTCATGAAATCATCCGTTTTCGGCTTAATCATGGGAGTTGACTTCTTATATACTTATATATATATATATATACTCACATATTTACATATTGAATGGGTAATCAAAACATTTCTTGGAACTACTGAAATTTTCTCCGTAATCAACTCAAGATTATACAATGAAAAGATTGATTCCTTAGACATATCTGTTTCTTGATAAAAGTCACAGAAGCGTTTTCAGATTGGGTAGGTAAATATTTACATCGCCAATGCAACCTGAATTTCAGTCAAGGGCCTTCTTCAGGAGAGGAAAAGTAAAGCAGTTTGGTTATGAATGGCTATAGTTTGATCAAATTAAGGTATTATAGAATTTTGTGGATCGTATAATGATAAACTGAGAGAAAACTCAATAAAACTAAGGATATATTAGGGTATTCATTCAACTCGATAGATTTATTCCTGAAAAAATGTTCGCCATTACTGAAAATTGAGCCTGTTTTATTCTAAGATCTTCTCCTGAATGCTTGCTAACTCTGCTCTTATTGAACTAAACTGATAAAATCCTGTGGAATCTTAATTTTCGTGCAGAAACCCTGTCTTAAATGAGCATACTTCTCATCTCTAAAAATATTTTGTCTTCGAGACCAAGATGGCGGACGGTCTCATTAAAATCATTAGTGCACAACAAAATATTCGTGAATTCATCGTATTTTTATTCTATTTTTTTTAACTCGAGGATTCTTTTATGTTTTTTTTTATACCTTCGCTCTTTATTCTATCGTCCAAATCGACTTCTCCATTTTTTTCCTTCGTCTTTTTCGTGAGATGACTTGCGACTTTTGGCGCCATCTTGATTTTTTTATTTTTTTTTAAAGTTTTATTTTTTTTTCGTTCTTCTCTTGTCCGCGCACGCTTCACTTTTCCCCTTCCCACTTCATTTCGTTGTTCTTTTTTTTTTTTCTCTTTTTCTCGCCCATCGAACCTCATGCGCATTTTTCCCGCCTTTTTTATTTTTTTATCGCAGTCGGCATATCTCACAGTCGAAGATCGAATCTCGCCGAGTCATCTCGAATCGGCCGAGAATATTAAAAAAAATACGTATAAAAAAGGGAATAGGTTTCTTTTTTTTATAGCGAGAATAGAATCTTTGAGAATCTCTTGTTTCATTTTTGATTTCTTTCGTGGGAAGAAAATAATCTCAGATTTTTTAAAAATATGAGATATTATTACCGAAAATTTTGCTTGCCATTACAGGACGTTAATTTTGTTGCTGTTCCATCCTGTAGTATGCTTTTAAAACTTCTAGCGAGTGCTTTGAAATATGCATAAAATTATTATTATTTATATTAAATTTGACAATAATAAAGAAAAGAGGAAATCCTGGATTTTAATGAACTACATCTACATACTACCACGCAAGCCGCCTTTAATAGGAGTGTGGTGGGGGGTGTTAGGACACCAGCCGTTTACATATTTAAAAGGAAACGCTCTAATGAAATTACGCCTAGCATTTATTATTAAAGTCCCTTATTGTTCGGGGGAAAAACGAATTCCCCCATACCTATCCGTTCGGCAGAAAATCTCTCTTAATTTATCGTTTCTGTCGGGCCTGGAAATATAGTGGGGTTCTAATCTGATGTTCTCCGTGTCGCTCTTAAAGATATATCTATTCTTAATTGCTCAAGTATTTTAAGCCTAGCGCGCAACCTCCGAGTCTCTAGCGGTTCCCAGCCTAATTCGTTTAACATCTGTGTAACGCTGTCAGTACGCCCGTAGCTGTTTTTGACGAATCTTGCAGCTTTCCTTTGTATTTTATTAAGTTCCCGGATTAAGTCTTTCTGCACCGGATCCCATATGCTCGCTGCATATTCAAGGTGTGGCCGGACGAGTGCGAAATAGCACCTCTCTTTTTTACTCTTTCATCCGAAAACCGCTTGACGAATCCTAGTTTCTTCAGAGCTCTGCCACAAATATTTCTTATATGTGTTCCCCACGATAGGTTCGAGGTTATCGTAACTCCCAGATACTTCACTTCATCTGTCGCCTTTATGTTAACACCATCCACAGCATATACATGGGAATAGTTGGACGACCTCCGCAAGAAATGTACCGCCGTTCATTTGCTCAGATTAAGTTCGAGTCCCCACTCTTGGCTCCACACATGAACGTTGTTTAAATTCGATTATAGAGTTTCAATGATAATCTTACGTAGTAGATAAGATTTATAGATTACAATTATGTATTATTATTATTATATGATATTTTACAATAAATGTTAATTAAAATTGTATTTTTCAAGAAAATATGAGTACATTTTAATCTTAAATTGATTTACAGTACAACAGTTAATAATGTCGTCCGGTATATCATTCCATATTCTTATAGCAGAGTTTAGGGTTTAGAATTTGTACGCCGTAGTTCTGCAATTTGAGATTTTAAATCGTCTTCTAGATCTTACTGTTCTACAAGCTTCACTTCGGCTACGTATAATCATATCATGGAGATAATCGGGTGTTTTACATGACAAAAGGTTGTATTTGTTTGTATTACAGAACAAATCTTGTTCAAATTGCCCAACATGGTGTCCTAAGCTATATCAATATGGAGGCGTTGATCTCTTGGATAAACAAACGCGCGCGCCGACTAGCGGTAGACCGTAGAACTGGAAGCGTATGCCGTATTGTCGTCAGTACCCTTAACGGGAGGATGACATATCATTGTCAAGAATCGAGTCTGGCATAATAGTCCCCATGGGGGGGGGGGGAGAACCCTTTGTAATGGTCCCAGGGGTGTGTCAGGGGGTTTGAGCGTAACACCCTAGGATATAGAGGGGTCTGGCCGAAGGGAGAGGGGGCAGCAAGGGTGGTAACAGCACGGCAGTTTGTCATGGGGACAATACGGCCCATTTTTAAGTCAACCAGCCCCTGTGGGTAAAGGGGCTTTGAAAGACAACGCTTTTGGATCGTATGGACTGTGGTAGCAAGGGGTCCTGGAACAGGGGTGGCAGCCTATGTCACACTGGTAGCCTGGATTCATGTCTCTGCGATACGTTCGCTAAAAAAATCCTCTTTTTTCACTCACCAAGGTGACTGTTATGTATTCCAGAGTTCGTTTTAAGGTATTTTGAGCGAAAAATCACTTCACCTAGAATTTGATGAATTTGACCTCATTTTAAAGAAAAAACTCTCATCTTTCCAATTATATCAAAATATCAACACCTTGCCGAACTACTTTTCGAGCAGTTTGCCTGAAAATATAAGCTGTTTTATAAATATGGGATAGATTATGGCTGTGAGCTCCAGAGTAGGAGAATATTAAACAAATTAGAAACTTCTAGCACCTAGATTTCGTCAAATAACTAACGGTATGTAGATTGCATGTTTTCTCAACTATTAATAAAAAAAATTCGTAACTCACCGAAGTAATTTTTACAGAATCGCAAAAAACCTGCTGTTTTGAAGGGTTTTCAGCCAAACGGCGGGAAAAATATGAGTCAAGTTAGAGACTCATGTAGCTTTATTTATTTAAGTACTGAGAATTTTGGTCATGTATAATTATATATTTGCACCATTAAGAGTACAATATTTATTTCACACTTCTAACAGACACTGAAATCAAAAAATAAAATTATAATATGGTCTCCATTATGACTAGGGAAGTATATCTCGCTCAAAAACCACCTTAAGGTAGAACCTGCGCTTCGAAGTACAGCTTTCATTGCACAGATGAACTCGACAGAAACAAGATAAAATGTCTCAAAATGTTATTAATTATATTTGAAGATAATTTTCAATCAATCAACATGGCTGTACATTACATGAGTTTTCTTCAAAATGAAGTAATCCTGTCATATGAAGAATGGCTTTTATATTGACGCCATGTCTCAGAGAGGAATTTAAAAACTTTCTCTGGAACTGCAGTGAAGCTGCATAATTATAAAATTAGGGATGAATTTAAACAACAGAACTAGTTAATGTGCTTTTGCTCTTTTTAATGTAAACGTAATTAAAACAAAAGTATTATATATATAATTGCAGACGATGAACTCGGCAACACTGTATAGCTGGTCGACATATCATAGTTTCACTCCGGTCCGGCACCTTTGTTTGTTTGCATAGTTTCACTCCAATGTTTTTGTTTACTCCTCGAACATAGTTGCCAAGTCTGTTTCAATATGGCGGCTGCGGAACGAAAGTAAGACTCTTCATCGATTTTCAAACATAAATATCTGCATTAAATGGCCGATAAGGTTACTTAAAAAAATTCATCGTATCCGTTGATTATTTAATCACAATATGGTCGTTTGTGAGGTAGCCTTGTCGAGGAAAATCTCGAGATCAACAATTATAAACGCGGCTGCAATTATTGGCAATATAATATTTCATTGAATAGTTTACATAATGCTTCCAGTGCGCTGAGCCTTGCAAACGATCACAGTGCAAGTTTGTTCTTGTAAGGTGCGAACCAGAGAAAATGGAAAGCACTCATTGAAACGCAATACAGCGCATACGGATGTCGATGGATGTTGTACGCATGCGCGAAATCGTAATCAGTTATAATCTGCCGGTAAAGGTGTTAACATTCTATGTTGGCACATACTATAGTCATGGTAAAATCACTCGTAAATATTAAACAAATTCGTTTGGACGGCTTTATTTAGCAAAGTTAAGCTTCTCACCACAAATTAATTGAATAAATTCGATTAACTAACGAATTGAGAATGAGTAATGCTCTTTCAGGATAGGGCAGCTACCCCTGATTGGTCAATTCAACGCGTGTTTCAAAAGCTTCCCTCATACTAAGAACACAACTGATCCATTGAAGATAAGTGACTAGTAGAATTCCTTCCAATCCCACGTAATCCCTTGCCTTCGTATACATCTCAGTTACCCTTGCAATCCCCCCTTTGAGGGATTTATATCGGAACCACAACGCACACCAATGTATATTTACCGATGGTGTTGATTCAAAACAAAGCACACCTACGCTGAAGACAGACAGTGTTCTCAAGCATTGAGGTACAGCAAGAAAAAAATCAGCGTCGATGATGAGCAACACTTGTGAAAACATTAGAAGGACGTCGTTGAGTCAAACAGCGATATGTTCACGTTCGCGTAACAGTATTATCCGCCCCCGGTATAGTCTGTGGCATTTTAAGTCGGAACACAATATAGGCACGACAGAATTTCTTGTAGAAATTTATCGAATACGTTCAAAATGCGTAGAAAAAAATAGCTTAGAGAATATATACGTATAGAAATGAAGCGTATAAGCGGTATAATCCACCTCCGGTATAGTTTGTGGCATTTTAAGTCGGAACACTATATATGTACGACAGCATTTCTTGTAGAAAGTTATCGAATACGTTCAAAATGCGTAGAAAATAATAATCTTAGAGAATACATACGTATAGAAAAAAAGCGTATAGCGGTATAATCTACCTCCGGTATAGTTTGTGACATTTTAAGTTGGAACACAATATAGGCACGACATAATTTCTTTTAGAAGTTTATTTAATATGTTCAAAATGCGTAGAAAACAAGCTTGGAGAATACATACATATAGAAAAGAAGCGTATAAGCGGTATAATCCACCTCCGGTATAGGTTATGGCATTCTTTGTTGGAACACGATATAGTCAGAGCAGAATATTCTGCAAAAATATATCGAATCCGTTCAAATTTGTACAAAAATGAGTATAGCATATTCTTATATAGAAAGGACGCGTATACCTATCGAAATAATCCGCATTCTGTATAGGCTGTGGCATTCTGAGCCGGAACAAATCATTGCCGCGACAGAATGTTTGTAGAAAGTTCGAATCGAATCCCCTCAAAATGCGTAGAAAATAAGCATATAAGCGATATGTTGTGCCTCCGGTGTAGTTCGTTGTATTCTATGTTGGAACACGATATAGTCATCGCAGAATGTTTTGTAGAAATATATCAAATCCGTGCTAAATGTATAGAGAAAGCGAATAGCATATAGGTGCTTATATAGAAAAAAGCGTACACCTATTGACGCCTTTGGTATGGGTTGTGGCATCCTATGTTGGAACATGATATAGTTACGGCCAAATATTTATTCGGTAGGCATCGAATTCGTTAAAAACATAAAATTAAGTTTACGTTTACGAAAAAATAACTTACGTTTTTTCCTCTAGATTAAATTGCAGCTTCACATTTTTCCAGTTGGACGCCATTATTGAAAATAAATTCGAGAACGACAACAATCGAAGATGTGATTTTAGTCGTTCTTTTATTGTTTTTGGCTCACGTAAACAATGCTCCAGGTACTTGCTTTGTTGATTATTAGGTGTTTATTTGACTGATTTCCCAGATATTTTACGAAAAATAGGAGCCGTTTGTCATATGAGAGGACATTATTCTATTTAAAGAACATTGAGAATAGTCAGTTTTGCAGATTAGTTGTCAGAAATGTAGTTATTTTTAGTTTTAAATTATTTTCTTGACGTTATAACTCGCTATAAGGTATTTTTTTATCAGAAATGGAAATGTGTGATGTTGGCAGGTATATGTAATCTTAGTTATTTTCTTAAAATAAAGTTATAATACGCTCAAATATATTTTTTAACTGAAAAGGATTTAAAACTCCCTAAGCTGTGAAAGTGTTTTTAAGCGCAAGACTTAAAAATGAATGCCACATTACTGTTTCGAATATATTTTTCTATTAAGTTACTTATCTACGGACGATTAATCATAAAAAAATCAAAGCTGTTGCATTCTTTAAAAAAATTGAGAATAGTCAGTTTTGCAGTTTAGTTTCATAGAAATGTAATATTTTTTAGTTATTCAATTATTTTCTTAAAGTTACAACACACTGTAAGGTACTATTTTTTATCAGAAATGGAATTTTGTGAAGTTGGCAGGCATGTATTCTCAGTTATTTTCTTAAAGTAAAGTTATATAAAACGCTCAAGTATATTTTTTAAATGCAAAGGATTTAAAAATCCCTAAGTCGTGAAAGTGTTTTTAAGCGCAATACTATTAAAATGAATGTCACATTACAGCTTCGAATATATTGTTATACCTATTTAGTTACTTACCTATCTACGGACAATTTATTATAAAAAAACAAAGCTGTTTAATTTCCAGTGCGACTGTTTCCTACGCCATCCTTTTTTAATAACGGTTAAATTATGGACTTCAAATATAAAAAAATGTAATGTCTACATTTGAAGTGAAATACGGCTTCCCTTGCCTATCGAGATAAAAAATTGAAATAAGAAAAGCGCAGGCATATAGCTCCAAGCATAGCGAAAGAACTTGTTATAATGTTGGATACTCTAGGAAGCTCACTACTTTAAAATTTAAAACCTTAATTAGTAATAGTTTGGGCATAAATACATCGCATGCATTGTAAACTAAGGATAGGAGTAAAAAAAGGCCGCAATAATGGGATTCCAGAATGGAAGGTGGGCACAATCGAACCCTTAATCGATCCTTAACCACAATCGATCCTGGGCCTGCTTAATATTTTTCATATTATATTATAGGATATCTTTGGTTCAAGGATTATATATTAGGAAGGAGGGTAGCGGCCTACTTATTCGACTGGGTATGAAGAAGGTGTGAGGTGTGGTCCGTCGAGCTGTTTCTGTACATTATGTGGGTGTGTGTAATAAATAACTCGATAAATATATATCTGGAAGTATGTTAGGAAAAGAGAGACAGGTATTATATTTCATAAGTTTGTTTTTGAGGTTATAGGCAACTGCAACCTGAGCTTATAAGGTTGTGTTTCTATAAGTTATCTTCGCGCGTTTCAAATGGTTCGCCTTTTGTTATTGGTTAAGGTAGTTCCGAGTGAGATATCACTTCACCTAGAATTTTATGAATTTGGCCTCATTTTTTAAGAAAAAACTCATCTTTCCAATGATATCAAAATATATCAACCCCTTGCCGAACTACTTTTCGAGCAATTTGTCTAAAAATATATAAGCTGTTTTATAAATATGGGATAGATTATGGCTCTGCGCTCCAGAGTAGGAGAATATTAAAGGAAATAGGAATTTATAACACCTAGATTTCGTCAATAATACTAACGGTGTATAGATTGCATATTTTCTCAACTATTTATAAAAAATAATCTATTACTCGCCACAATAAACTTTACAAAATCGCAAAAAATCCTGCTGTTTTGAAGGGTTTTCAGCCGTACGGCGGGAAAAAATGAGTCAAGTTAGAGACTAATGTAGCTTTATTTATTTAACTACTCCAGAGGGAGAATATTCAAGGAAATAGGAATTTATAACACCTAGATTTTGTCAAACACTAACGGTGTACTAATTGCATGTTTTCTTAATTATTTATATAAAAAATAATCTATTACTCACCGCAGTAATTTTTACAGAATTGCAATTTTAAAAACCTGCTCTTTTGAAGGGTTTTCAGCCGTACGGCGGGAAAAAATGAGTCAAGTTAGAGACTTATGCAGCTTTATTTATTTAATTACTGAGAACTTTGGTCAAATATATAACTATATATCTGCGCCACTAATATTACAATATATATTTCACACTTCTTACCGACGCTTAAGTAAAAAAATAACATTTTTATTTGGTCTCCATTATGACTAGGGAAGTATATATCGCTGAAACCACCTTAACTGAATGTTCTGCCGAGGATATGATAGCCTCAGCCGTGATGAAGATGAAGGGGGGATGACGGGTTTAGCTTCCCGGGAATCGCGTCCGGCATCGACGGGAACCTTTTATCCGCGTCCCCCCTTGACTCGAACTTTTGTACTGTCATCGTGACAAGGGCTTATCTTTGGACCGAAAGAATGAAAATCTTCCTCAAGTATCCTTTCTTGGAGAGCTCAAAAGATTGCAATTCCATATCCAGATTCTTCCGAGATTTGAATCAAATGAAGATACTTGGTTGAAATTATGGTTTTTTGGAAACCATCGAATATTATTTCGAATTTCAAGCCCTGTTGATGTTTTATAAATAAACTGATAGGTCGACAGAAAGTTGAGTTTAAAATTGATTTGACCAAAAACCTCAAGAATACTTTAAAAGATAAATGGTATTTATTCTATACCTCTTTTGTTATATGGTGCAAATTATTTTGGTCAAATAATGTTTAATTTTTAAACTTTTGTCGACGTTTCATATTCTTATTCATCCATATTCTGGGCTATAAACAAATGATAAATTATGTTAAATGTTTGACAGTTCTGTTTTGGTTACATAATTGTAAATTTACAGACATTTAATATAAAAATACATAGACATAGACATTCAAGATTGTTACCTTTAAAGTTTTGTGCTGTTGTTATTTATTTACAATTTTAATTTGGTTGCTAGGATCCATTTCTTTGTTGAAAATTTAATAAATGACACATGACTTTTCAACAAAGAAATATATCCAAGCAACCAAATCAAAATTGTAAATAAATGATAACAGCACCAAACTTTTAAAGGTAGGTAACAATCTTGAATGCCTATGCGTAATTTTATGCGTAATAATATGTTGATAATGTTTTATAAATAGTCGGGTTTACATACAAACTACAGACCGCTTGTTTTTGATGAAATATAGGTGTTATGAATTTCTAATTGTATCAATATTCTCCCTCTGTAGCACATTTAGCCTCACTATACTACTGCCACGCACTATATCCATCTTTGAGTCTAAGTCTATGTATTTTTATATATTAAATGACTGTAAAGTTACCATTATGTAATCAAAACAGAACTGTCAATCATTTAACATCATGTTTCATTTGTTTTATAGTCCAGAAGATGGATGAATAAACATCCAAAACGTCTGAAAAAGTTTAAAAATAAAAAATTATTTGACCTAAACTCATGAAATCTGCACCATACTACAATAGATTTATATATTTTTTCACTAAAAGTATTGTTTTCTAACTAAACCACTTGGTGTAAAAGGATTTACATATATTTTTTACGTCAAATCTGGAATGGTTACCGACAATTATTTTGCGAGCACGTCAAAGTTTTAATATTTATAGTAGAAACTTTAAATCAACCGACAAATGAAAATTAATACGATATTAAAACTGAAATAATTAGGAAATTACGAACGCAAATTCCATGCTTTTCTGTGCTGAGTAATAATTGCTATAAAGAGCGAAGTATGCAGTTTAGTGACAGACTATTTTAGTTTGACCATCAATGTGTTTAGACGTTTTTATTCAACATTATAAGACTGTTTTTTAGATTGCAGATGTAGAATTCAGTCTCAGCTGCATAACCACTCAGTTCCTACTTCTAAGTCTAGTCTTAATTTTGGTGTCGAAGAAAATATTTATTTTTATCCAATTATGTATTCGTATATTTGCTTAATTATTTATTTGAATTATAGTGTACATTAAGACGTTCTTGTTAATTATGAGGTGCTGAGATTTACGCCTTTGAGAAGTGGTTAGTACTAGATTAAGGAAGGTGCCCAACTTAGCGAAGAAGCCATTGTAATTAGTCAGAATTGCGGAAGGAATTCGTGACCTACTCAACGTGACGCAGTTCAAGTCCGCTTTTCCTAATTAGTTCAGTTGTAATATAGTATTAATTTTCATTTGTCGGTTGATTTAAAGCTTCTAACTTATATATTAAAATTTTGACGTGCTCTCAAAATAATTGTCGGTCACCATTCCGTAATCCTAATTCCGTATCCAATATATTAGACGTAAAAAACCTCGA
This sequence comes from Pyrrhosoma nymphula, assembly GCA_963573305.1. NCBI lineage: Eukaryota > Metazoa > Arthropoda > Insecta > Odonata > Coenagrionidae > Pyrrhosoma > Pyrrhosoma nymphula. Next base: position 37,369,592 of record OY754340.1, on the reverse strand, counting down.
ACCTACTACTACCTCGAAACTAAAAATCCTCGAGATGTTTATCGAGGTATCACCAATATGCCTCGTCTACACTGCAATTGTACTTTAGGAGGTTCAATGGTTTCACTCAACTTTAAATAATTCGAAGAAATTTGCTGGAAGCATTACTTATGTTGTCTTAAATCTACCTGATTTTGCTCAGAATTATTCTCCGCAGATTACTTAAGATGTTTGATCGAGAAGTAGACAAAAAAATTACATTGGTCTTAATGGGAACACAAGGTACGAGTATCTTAATTCATCGAAAAGATCCTTTTTCTAATTAAGAAGAATAAGAAAAACAAAAATAATATTAAAAAGAAAGTATATCAAATGATTTTAATACATTATTCTATTGATGATTATAATTATTTTTGTTTTTCTTATTATTCTTAACTGTAAAAAGGTTCTTTTCGAAGAATGAAGCTAGTCGCACCTCGCGTTTCCATTTAAGAACCCATATATGTAATTTCACATGCCCACTTCAAACATCAAATATCCTAAGAAATCTGTAGTAAATAATTTTGGAAAAAATCAGGTAGCTTTAGGAAAACATAATCAATGCTTCCAGCAAGTTACGTTGAATTCCCTTAAGTTGAGTGAAACCACCGAACGTCCTTAACTTATTATGTAACTATTAGTGAAATTTGTAATTATTTACAGAATTGCGTGTATCTAAATTGTATTCTCTTTCGTAAAATTAGGTTTTAAATGTTTACTCGTGATAAAGTTACCTTTTAGTGATTACCAGGGCTGCAAATAAGGGCTTAGATATTGAAATATACGTCCATATGCCTCAGGTTCTGATTCAACATGCTTATTATACCATCCCATGACCATATCCGGTGCCAATTGGCAAATACTGCTCACGTTAAGAAAAGGTTGTTCTCATTATTAAGGCCAATCAATCTTAGTGTGATTTCGGTATCGTTCGGTGACCATATGGTCACGGTGAAGGAACGATGAAAGAAGATAGTGATTGCGTTCTCAAGCTGTCCGTTTTGTGGCAGTCTTAGAGATCCGCCTGAGAAGAAAGCCTTTGTGGAAAGATGATTGAAGTAACTAATCCTTCTTACCATCTTTGAACAATTTCATGAAAAATCCTTTGCAGTACTCTCAATGTGATCAGCGTAGTTGGGAAATATTCCGAAAAAATGAACTAGTTTAAGTTAAAAGTTAATCTCTGTAAAAATGAACTGGTTAAAGTTAAAATTTACTTTTCTTAAAAAGTATCGTATTAAAGTTAAAGTTAAAAAAAGTAACTTTTCCGTTAAAAGTTACTTTTTTCAGTTACTTTTGAGAAACTTTCAATATGTAACTTTTCAAAGCTATATTTCGCAATTGGGATAAATACTTAGTTACTTACCTCCTCGGCACTACAGCCCGGTATGGGTTTTGGCCTCCTTCAAGACGCCTGTCCGTTCTCTTCTGTTCTGCACTTTCTCCCACCATCTGACAATCCTCATAGCCTTTGTCTTCTTCCAAATCCTGCATCCATCTTCTCCTTGGTCTTCCTATTCTTCTCTTTCAATCCATATTACATATTTAGCAGCTTCTCAGGCATTCACTTTCTTCACTCATATACTTTCCACATGACCTAGCCAAGCTAACCGTTGGGTCTTCTTCTCAAATCTCACTATGTCTTCGCCTCTGATAATGTACTCTATTTCCCTGTTTGTTCTTATCCTCCTCCATGTCACCCCATCTGTCACGGGGCCATATATATCCTTCGCAAAACCTTATGTTCAAATATCCGCAAAGCTTCCTCATTTCCAGCGGAGATGGTCCACGTTTCTGCTCCGTATGTCACGACCGGTCTGATAAACGTCTTATAGATCTTGACTGTCATCTCCATAGATAGCAGAGTTGACTTCAGGAGCTTAATATTAGCAAAGTAAAGCCCTATTTCCATCCATTATCCTCTTGTTGATCTATTCTGTCAATGAGTTCTTACAGTTTAAATTAGTACCGAGGTAACTGAAATATTCTTTGACTCTTCCCTGCTCTCCCAAAATAAAAAAAATATAATTTACTTTTAAATACTATTAATGTACTATTACGTGATCCCCTGCTTAAGTAGGTATATTGCATTATCCTTCCTTGTATCTACCATATGACATTGTATGTATCTTGCATGATCAGCCCTCTTACGGCTCTACTTGCATATTCTCGCACCTGACATCGATATGGTAGCATCAAGAAAGTCTTATATACCTGGCCACTTCTGTGGTTAATATAACTTCGAGGCATGGCATAGGCATAAACCATAACCATGTGGTTAACCATAGGCATGCCATGATATATTAGATAGCCCATTTTATTTATATATTTAGTTTAACTACATGAAATTGAGAGATACGATAGTTATATACGTAGACATATAATATACATGAATAGATATATAATAGACATATTATAGACAAATAATAGACATATAATAGACTTATAATAGACATATAATAAACATGAAAGTCATGCTGTTAGTACTATATAAAGGATAGAAGCATTAGAGTGCAAATTAACTAACTAGCTGCACTATCTACCGAAAAACCTTGCTGAAGTCTCATTGGCAGCTGTTATGATCCTTTATCTTTTGAGGGAAACGTGAGATTTGAAACATCTTCTGTTCAGCGGTCCATTATCGACCAATACAAATAGCAGCGGTCCATTATCGACCAACAGAGTACTTGTATCATGAGCCCTAAATGTAGTTGGTTAAACATTGGGTTGCAAAAAAGGGAAAATAGAACGGGAAATAGTCTCATTTGCGATATGTTTTCCATAAAACCTCTTACTCTGGCCACTATGCATTTGGTTGTTTTAGTGTGAGAATCTTGCGTTGCTCTTCCAAGTTCATAACGGCTGTTGTCTACGTAGCTCAGTGCTTGCATCATGCGGTGTAGAAATACTTGCCACGTTTAAACTTAAGGGCATCTACGCCCACGTCTACGCAATATCCTGCAAGCTACCTCTAGGGTGCGTGGCAGTGGATGAGTTATCACCAACATGTACTAACACTTGAGCGTAATAAAGTTAATGAAGCTACCATTATCGGTGCAGTAGAAAATGAAACATGAAATGACTTTCAAAGAGGTGACTTTTCACCAACATGAATTTAACTATGAGCGTGCTGCCAAAGTTAGAGATACTATCTGTTTTAACATATATTTGGCGGCTAAATAAATGCACTGAGTTCTCAGAGTTTTAACTTCTTTCGAGGCTAGAGATCGTGTTCCTGGACCATTAGTCACTACTTATCGTAACAAAACATCACTACACTACGTTAGAGGAAGGCCACGCCATTGACATCTCTAGACAGCAAGAGTAATAACACACAAAAGAAAGCAGTTATACTTCCAGCGGCTCATAAGGGAGGCGATTGAAATAGAAAAAAAAGACCAAATAACATCAATAGAGAGGACAGTTATAAAACTCCCTAATACATTGAAGAGACTTCTTCGAAATTAAGTTTTTATACTTCTCAAAATCATCAACTGCTGGAATTGTTTATTTACTTTTTGAAACAAGACCATTGTTGTTCTTAAAAGCCCGACGAAGCCGACAGCATAGCACGGCGAAACTGTTGCCAACTACTAAATAATTAATAACGCAGAACCAAAAGCCTGAATACCATTATCGTAACTAAGTTTCATATATAAGACTCCTCGATATTAACTTGTTTTTTTAGTGGGTGTAAGCTCTTCATCTATAAAAACCCTACAAGCCACCTCAAGGGTGTGTGGCAGGGGGTGATTAGTAACCAACATGCATTTCACTTTACCCTATTCAAGTTGGTGTAACTGCGATTGATGATGCATTAGCATAAATCGCTAATGCATGCCAGGAAGTGAAGCCTCACAAGCATGCACTACAAATATGCTACCAATATTAGAGAGACCGGTAATATTTATGTATATTGCAACTACATAAGCGGCTAGAGACTCAAGAGTTATCCCGAAAACATTCACTGCGTGCTGTTAATAGTAGGTAGCAGGTAAGCATACTAGTGTTTAGGGAGCAAATCTACTAATTAGCTGCATTACCTATTGAAAAACCTAGCTAATAGTCTCATTGGCAACTATAATGGTCTCTTAACGTTCGCGGGTAAAAAAGAAATGCGTTAAATTTCAAAGATGAAATAAATTGTCTTTTTCCATAAATGAATACCTTCCGTGCATTTCAGAGAACCGTGGAACAATGTGATCATGAAAAACGTGACTATATATGATGTCATATCTCTACTAAAAATTAAGATGGTAAATTTAATTTTTTAAACTTAATTAATTTACTATTTTATCTCATAACGAGCGGAAGGTACCCGTTGAAATTCAACGGGTGTGAAAAACGTGAAGCTTATTTTATAAGAAAACCGCAAAGCCAGAAGAAAAACTGTATGCGTGGTCATTCTATGAGTTCGTAACCTATCTTGTTTATCTCGATGATTGAGTGAATGTATCTAAGTTAACTGCACTCTAACACTTTTAAACATATGAATAACTCGTGACGTTAATGATGTAGGAATTGGTCTAAAAAACAGTTCGCAATCATAATGAGAGACATACGGTTTCACTGCGTGTAATACATGTGAGTATTAAACGATAATAAACAACGCCGTGTTTGTTGTAGCAACAGAGGCATTATTACCATTGATATTCACTGAACGTAAATATTCTTGCATATTTAATTGTGTATTCTATTAATTCCTTTATGTGTAACGTTTACTACGTAAGTGTTCTCTCATATACATGCAGTGCCCCTTTGAGAGCTACTTTGAGAGTAGACGTTGAAGAGTATACTTGTTAAATATGCATTGACTTTATCGATTACCCCCGAAGCAATCTATCATGGGCCCCTTGGGACTCTGGGCACTTCTTATACGGATTTTCTTTCTACGTACTAACATTGGCCTTCAGGAAAGAGTGATATTTAAATGCTAGAGGCGTGAATATTCTATGAAAATCAAATCTCTGGTCGTCAAGGAAATATGTTATTGTTGATTTCAGAGAAAAAGGTGAGAATTTTCAGTTGAAAACATGAAGTTCAGACAAATACGGAGCGTAGAAGGATATCGATTGATGCAATTAGAAACTTCATTTATTCAGCTATCTGATAGAAAAGATTCCAGCCCTATATCTTGAGTGAATGTACTTTAAAAAAGGAAAAAATGAAACCACTGCACCGAACACAATGCTTAACATGGACCACCAGGGGGGACCTTCGGGGGCCTTTGGGGGTCCTTAGGGCTTTTTAATATGACATATGATACAACCAGATATTTATTCTATCTACATGCCAAATTTCAGCTCAATCGGTCCAGTAGTTTTTGTGTGATGGAGCAACAGACAGACAGAGACCATTACATTTTTATATATATTACTAAGGATCACACCCTTAACCCTGAAAAAATAGGGTTTCGGTTAATTGAACCCTACAGTGTTTGTTGTCTACCAGTAACAAATATGCGTTCCAAATTTCATCAAAATCGGTCCTGTGGTTTAGGAGGAGATGTGGAACATACATACATACATACATACATACATTGACTTTTATATATATAAAAATGAAGTACATTGTTCACAAAATAAAATAAATAAATAGACAGTAACAACATACGGACTTTCCACTGTACAAAATTTGTAATACACTTCAGTCTATTTAACAAATACACATTTGTATTAAAACACAAGGAAAAAGAAAAACCTCATACAGAGTAGATATTTTCATAAATATTTTTAACCTTAGGAGACCCTCTGAGCCACAACAGGCTCATCAGAATGAACTCTCTAATGTCAATATAATAAAATATAATAATATATAACAATAAAACACTCACATTGCCACATTCGCACCGAACAGTATATATATGTAGCCGTACAATCAGTTTCTCAACCTCCCTAGATGTAAGTCCTCAGACAAATACTTAAATAAAACTACAGTAATTGAACGTCTGAGTAGAACAACAGTAATATTCCAAAAAATACAAAAAAAAGTTAAGATAGCCATTTTGTAGTTTGAATGTAGTGCTATCGTTTAGCGGAAGAACAGTAATATTCCCGTCCTACCTGTCGTTGAAATAATGCTTAAAAGTTTGCAATGAGTGGAAGAAAAATAACATTCCAGGAATGTTACTCTTCTTCCACTCAGACGCCGCGCCGTGCTCGCCTAATACTCGTTTCTACCACCCAGGGCGCTGTCCTCTCACAACTGACAGTACAATAATATTGTTATTTTCGTTGAGTTTGTTGTTGCGAGGTTATATTGTTGTGAAAGCTGTGTTTAAGTTCAAGAATTATTTAAAGTCCTAATAAACTCTTTATGGTACAGATTGCCGGGAAACGAAAGAACCAAAACTATTATGATTTCATAATCAGTAAATGGACTCACATTTAAAAGAAACTCATTCTTCTATATTTAAAAAAAATATGTTTAATTCTCCCTAAACATTATTATTTTCCCTTTTTCACGCTAAATAAAAGAGTTATGTCTCAAAAAGTAATTAAAGAAGCTGTTATTTATTCCTATTTTTGATAAAAACTGTTTTGAGTGGAAGAAAGATAATATTCCATGGCACATTATAGTAAATAAATATAAAACTAAAATTTTGTGTTTTTTCCCATTTTCAGACAGTATTTAGTGTCCAAATATCTACATATTTTCAATGGTAGGTTTTTCTGTAAAACTTCAAATTTCTTAGTTATAAAGTTTTTTTTAATTTCCTGAAAAATGAGATTTTGGAATAATACTGTTCTTCCACTCAGACGTTCAATTGTATTGTCCACTTAAATTTCAATGTAAATAATACACAACACGTGTTTCAACGTTCCTTGGTGCGTCATCATCAGGTCTGCCCTGACCTGATGGCAAACCTGATGATGACAGACCTGATGATGACAGACCTGATGATGACAGACCTGATGATGACGCCCGAAGGAACGTTGAAACACGTGTTGTGTATTATTTACATTGAAATTTAAATGGACAATACAATTACTGTAGTTTTATTTAAGTAATAAATGCTGTTCCACCATATATCGCCCGACACTGTCGAATTTACTCCAACAAGTACTTCCATAGTTTGCTTTTAACCTCCGTATACTACGTGTTTAGTCCATGCATGTCCCTTGATAATTGGTTAATGTTAATATTTTTAGAAAAAAAATAAACTTTACTATGTTTTCTGTAACTTATGCAAAGTTTTTCGTATCTCTCTCAGAATAAAAATGCTATTCTAAAGAAAAATAGGTTTTCGAAGAACAAAAAAAATTGCAATTTCAGCTATCATCTTGGACATTGTTATCAATAAATGTGAATTTCAGCGGGAGAAGAATGTTACTAACCTTAAGTACGACTAAGACAAGTTTTTCTTCGAAAGTACCGCTTGATGACACGGTTTTTTTGGAGTTTTAATGGTAATTGTGGAGTGCATCTAACAAAACATTCTCACTTACCATAACTCCGTAACTTGTGTTGCGATTCCATTTATGTAGCACAAGAAAAGCTAAAAAAAAATCATTTCTCTTATCTCCTCCAAAAGTAACGATGATTCCTCCTAAAACATCCTGGTTTACAAAAAAATATTGTCTTAAGTATTTCTTGCTTCATTATCTACTTTTAGTTATATAAATGCAGTTTTTACGATTTTATTAAACAGTTTATTCAATCCTCTGCTGAAAGATGATAAAAAATATACTTTAGTCAATTTAATGTTGATTTCAGTTATTTTTTTATCATTTTGTCCACTTCTTAAATATAAAACGTTTGTAAAGATTTTCCGTAAAACAGTATTTTCGTGAAAATAAAACACTCACGTCTGTAAATTACAAATGGCCGCCTGAAAATCTATGTATTCTCGCGACGCCATGCTATCCATGAAGTCATGGGGTTGTTACTTGGGCCGCCTCGTAAGCCGCCGGAGAAAAATCGACCTAAAGAGAAAAGAAACAAAAGACGTACATAACCCGAACCCATCGGAGGCTTACGAGTCATCATTTCGAAGTTCTTTTATTTCTTTCCTGCCCCTTCCCTTCATTGGGCCACCAAGCCTGCTTGGATCCGTCGCCCATCAAGCAACCCCCGCCACTACTCCCCCCACCCTATCCACCCCCCGCCCCTATCCTCCTACCCTTGAGTCTTTCAGCGTAACCTATAATTATCCCTTTCCTCCGAAGTTGCCTCCTTCAAACTCATTCCCCGAGACATTTTCCCGGGCCGTCTTTCTTCCAATTGGCGCCTCTATACTTCAGAATTACTAGACGTCTACACGGCTTATATATATATATATATATATATATATATATATATATATATATATATATATATATATATATAATAAGAACTACAGGAGGTAGGGGAAAGAGATATAGATAAAGAATTTGCTCAGCTTTAGAAGTCAGCAGTTAGTACTAACAAGAGTACTAACTGCTCACTTCTCCTCAGCTTTAGAAGTGAGCAGTAAGTACTAACAGGAGTGCTAACTGCTCACTTCTAATGCTGAGGAAGGACGAACCGGTCCGAAACGTTCCCGTAAGAACAAATCCTTTATCTACATCTCTTTCTCCTACCTCCTGTAAGTCTTATTTTATATATTTGCGGCCAATTGGCGAAAACTTTACAAGAATACTAATATATGTGTACAATATGCCAAGAGGGTGGCGTATAAAAATATAAGACGCTTACAAATTAAAACTACCGATATTTCGGTGGCGTGTGTAGTATCCACCTATATATATATATATATATATATATATATATATATATATATATATATATATATATATATATATATATATATATATATATATATATATATATATATACGAGTTCGTGGAAAATCACACACGCGATAATTTAAATAAAAAGTTTCTATATTTCTAAATCTAGTTTCTGTATCCTTCATTCTGTGAGAAAGGCAGCTCGGCTGTCGAAATATCAGAACGTATAGTGTTTGAGTGTTCTTCTTTTTTGTGTTTCTATATTTATTTCCGCCCCACCTGTGGCAAAGTTTATTTTTATTTATATATATATATATATATATATATATATATATATATATATATATATATATATAATCTATTCTCGCTATATATATAGTGAGCGAAAACATGACGCTATATATATATATAGCGTCATGTTTTCGAATGATTGAGAATATCTATATATATATATATATATATATATATATATATATTCTCAATCATTCGAAAACGACGCTCAAAGGCGCGAATAAATTCATACAATCATAGGAAAATGGAAAGGGATAGGAACATATAAAAGGACGAACACAGGGTTTGGTGGGGAAGATGAAAATGTGTCGAATCCAGACAGAAAAAATTTCACCTTACCCGGGATTCGAACCTGGATCTCCCGATATTCGGCCAGGTATGCTACTAGTTACACCAGTAAGGCTACTTCTGAATTCGACGGGGTTTTATGTCACAACAATGTCCTTTTATGTGTTCCTATCCATTTCCAATTCCTATGAATGTATGAATTTATTCGCGCCTTTGAGCGTCTGATTTTCGAATGAATGAGAAAATATGTATGTATATAATTATATATATATATATATATATAATTATATACATACATATTTTCTCATTCATTCGAAAATCAGACGCTCAAAGGCGCGAATAAATTCATACATTCAAAAGAACACTCACACTATAAGTTGATATTTCGGTTGCTCTAGAACCTTTCTCAAAGATATATATATATATATATATATATAATAAAAACACTTGACAGGGGGTGGGGAAAGAAAAGTAAAAAGAGAGAGAGGACTTACTAGACGTTTCGGGCATGTAGGCCCTTCTTCAGTTGTAGAAAATGGAGTAGTATATACATATATATATATATATATATATATATATATATATATATATATATATATATATATATATATACATTCTAATAGTTTATATATATATATATATATATATATATATATATATATATATATATATATATATATATATATATATATATATATATATATGTACATTCTAATAGTTTTTCAAGTAAGTCAAAAAAAAATATTCTTGGACCACATTTCACTCAAGTACAAGTTTATACGTTGGAAATAACCATAAATGCAGTATTGATAAAGTCTCTTTTTACTTTTCTTTCCCCACCCCCTGTCAAGTGTTTTTATTATATTGTGGCCTATTGGCGAAATTTTCGTTACGTGTATATATATATATATATATATATATCTTTGAGAAAGGTTCTAGAGCAACCGAAATATCAACTTATAGTGTGAGTGTTCTTTTTTATGTGTTTATATTTAATTCCGCCCCACCTGTGGCATAGTTTATATATATATATATATATATATATATACACAATAATACATAACGAAATAGAACTAAATTATACGAATAGATTATAATTACACTAAAAACTAGATACAATACGGCCGAATACGGATTTTGATTTGGTTTCAATTCAATATGGCTCAATACATTTCCTCGTCTGATCCGTGTCTTCGTGTACGTGGTAATATACGCTTCGCAGAAATGAGTCACTGATTGTGAGTGAGTCATGGATCATTTGAACGTATCACTTGGATCTCTTGAATCGGTCTTCACCCCGTGGAATGTATCGCATCTTTATTCGGAATAATTCAACACACCCTTTTCCTGTCGTCTTCCAATGTCTGGTAAACGTTTCAGGGAATAATATGAGTCAGTCTTTGTTGGCATTGTTGGCACAGATGTGAAAGTCTAATCACCTTTCCTCTTTTCTTAAAGATTGTTCAAAAGTTTCCTGCACTAACTTGCGAGTCACGTGTGCATAGTAAAATATTATTACTAAGTCCTATGGCCGACCAAAATATTTGCATTAATATTTTATGAATAAATAACCTAGCATATAATTAGGTTTGAAAACAATTCAAATATATCCCAAAATGCGTCACCTTATCTTCAGTAGCGAGAAATTTCGTGGTTCTTAAGGTGGTTCCACTGTATTATGACTTAAATGTAATTTTATTGATAATCTGTCTACTTATAGAAAAAGTTGTCCCCTCAATCTGATATGAACAACAAAATAATACCTTTCCACGCTATTTTATTCTATAATTGAACTTGAAATTACATATTGTGTTCAATGGGGGAATGAGAGAAACACGGGGAATAAAATAATATTTTTCCATTTAAAATATAAATGCCATTTTCGTAAAAAACTATTAATAAAAAGGAAATAATCCAGAGAAATTGAATAAAAATGTAATGTAGGCATCTTACCGCCTTATTTTTCTAGTTATTGAAGAATTAATGTCGTAATTGAAGTCAAAATGCGGTAATTCGTAGGATATGACGCTCCAGTCGACTCCTATGGCTGTAAAAAAGTGCTCATTTAAAATACATTCGTGCAATAATAACCTGCATTTTTTATACTTTACTTTTTCGGTTTCTATATAGGTAACGCATTTCATGAGCGAAAGCAGGATTTTTTGGACAAAATATAAAAAATGTGGAATTTAGTATTTGTTTTGACTCACGTAGTCGCGGCGGAACCTCCTTAGTTGGTTCAAAGGTACTAAGTTAGCTCGACCGAGTTGTTTCCCTGGTCAAAATGGAGACGATATTTGAATTATATTTTTTGAACTCAGCGTCCGTAAACATTATGAATGAAATATTGCAATATTGATGGCGCTAAAATATAGTAATATTACATTACAAAAAATCTCAAAAATAAAATAATAATAATATCGCTCATGCGCTGCTACAACGTCATAACTCGAAAATCATTGTTTTTCAGGAGATGCATTTTAAGTTTCAATATTGTAGTAATTTTAATAATGTTGTTGACGACACTACCGCCATCTCCTCGGAAATCTTTAAAGCTCAGAAATGAATGACAGTTACCAGTTAATAAGTACACTTCAAGGTAATCGTATTAACTAAAAAAAGATGATTATCGAGTTATGTCACTGTTGCATCAAATGAGCGATATATCCACGTAAGTATCTAATTTGACTCATTTTTTCACGTGGTACGGTGGAAAAGCCTTCAGAACAAGATGTTTTTATTATATGCGATTCTGTTAAATTCACTGCGGTGACAAATTGATTTTATTTTATATATAGTTGAGATAACATACAAAGAAAACACCGTTAGTTTTTTGACTTAATCTAGGTGTTAGAAATTCCAACTTTTTTTAATATTCTCCCTCTGGAGCGCACAGCCGTAATCTATTTCATGTAAAACAACTTCTATTTTCAGGCAAATTGCTCGTAAAGTAGTTCGGAAAGGGGTTGATATTTTTTTATCATTGGAAAGATGAGAGTTTTTTCTTTAAAATGAGGTCAAACTATTAACTTACGTCTTTGACGTAAGCCAGTTAATTCGTCTTTAAATCCGTTCTCTTTGTTACTTTATTGGTATCTGACAGGTTCCCCTGTACTTACTGTGGGCTCTCAGATAGCAACACTACAAATAGATTTGCGAATTTTATATATTGTCTCAACGTAAATGGGAAAGAGCCAACATATTGGAAAAAAGCACATCCCCAATCAATAAATATCTGAAGATCGTTTTAACTTTGTTCTACTTTGCTAATTTCTTCTTTTTTTGTAATAAAATTTCACGGGAAGGTAAAGGGGAGAGGAGAGCAAAAGGATTGAGTGACGTAGAACTGGCAACACTGTTATCCATACGCGCTATGATAAACTGGAAAATTAATTAAGTAGCTAAAAGTCGTTTTACATATTTCTACTTTGTTCCTTTACTATTTTTACGACATTTTTCGGAGCTAGGAAAGGGGGAGATAGATATTGAGAATGGCATAAAACTGGCAACACTGTTATCCATACGCGCTATGATAAACTGGAAAATTAACATGTAGCTAAAAGTCGTTTTACATATTTCTACTTTGTTCCTTTACTATTTTTACGACATTTTTCGGAGCTAGGAAAGGGGGAGATAGATATTGAGAATGGCATAAAACTGGCAACACTGTTGTTCTTATGCTATGTGGTGAACTGTATAATGTGGAACAAACTATAGCTCTAAATCATTGTGCATAGACTTAAAAATATAAAAGATACATGGTATAAAAGCGAAGAAGAATATATGGCATAACGTCAAACTCCCTGGATGAGTAATGTGATCGCGTTTCCATAGCGATGGCTGTTGACGAGTCCTCGACGACGCTTGTAAACAACCTCAACAATCAACGGGATAGAATGGCTACAGTTGGATCAAGTTTACATCTTGTTTAGTTTCTTTTATTTCTGTCGGCGAAGTTAACGGCTTGAGACGGTAATGTATATAGCTATATTTGAAAAAAAGGTTTAGCAAGCTAACAAGTTCACATGATGGAGGGGTTGTGACAAAGTCGTGACGCTGAATGCAGATGGAGGTGAAACTAATCCCATAAAACATTCGTCTGAAGGAGAGAGGTATGGGAGCAACTCTCGTCCAGCAAGTCGTTAAAAGTCGTTAAATATTCATGGCATTTTTTGTTGGGGAATTGAGGAGACCGCTGAAACTTATAGCGTGACATTCTCACTAAAGCATACGTCTGTTTGAAGAGAGATTTTTGCGTACTTTGTTCAGATTTCAACCGTCGCGGACACTAATTGTAGATTCCTATCGATTTTTAATGTAATCGCATAAAAAAACTATGTAGTTGAGTTGTAGTTATTGCGAAACTTGGTGGCACGTCACTGATTCGGTCTTGACTATGCTGCGTACCAACATATAATGGTAATTATGTGCCTAAACCGTGACTTTTTGCGTTTAAAATTAAGTGTATGTACAGGTAATTCGACAAAATCTATTTGATAAACATAGTTAAACGTATAATAAACAGGCTTTCAGGCGAATTTTTCTGCTTTCAAGGTTGTATTATCGATTAGATGGTAGAGCATATTTAACTCACTTATCTCGACACCTATAATGAAACACTAACTGAATTGTCCAGCGTTGATCGGTATCACACTTCCTATAAAACATGTCATTATTGTAAGAGAAGAATCGATTGAAACAAATGAAAAAAAAAATAAATTAACTGCATAAAAACAACTATGTAGTAGAGTAATAGGTGTGGCGAAACTTGGTGGCACTCACCAGAGGATGATTAGTGGGCACAGACAGTAAACCAAGCGTTGATGAGCGGGTATAATTATGGAAGGAGTTCCACAGGGTCCTAATGGAAGAAGGCTAGGCCACTTCATAACACACCTTTTGCATGCTTTCCTCCCCTTTATGTCATGGGGGTTATTTTGTATCATCTCACCTTTTTAGTGACTCTTAGTGGAAAGGCGGGAGATCCGTTTCCATCTCTTAATGATCGGCTCACGAACGGTTCGTGAATTGTCGAAGCTTCAATTACCTTATATCAAATAAAAGATGCCGAGACTAGCGAATACCCAGATTGCTCAACATCTTACGGAAGATATCTTACACTGTACATACCACGAAAATCTAAATACAGTCAAAACTACAAGCGACATGTAAGCGATCACTCATTATTTAAAAAGAATTAAGTGCATCTAATTAGTGTTCGATTCACAAGCACGGGAAATGTCTACCAAGAACGTAGATTTTAAGGCAATATTTGTTGAAAATTATGAAATTATGGAAAATGCTCTGAAGTTCTTCACGTTTAGCAAATTACAACAATACGATTCAAAATTGTTTTATATGTTTCGCGCCCTTGTTTATTTTCCAACTCAAGCTTCAAGTGGAAACGTAGGTGGCTCCATGTCACGTTCTTTATGACAGAGTGTGAGATGGAACAAATGACAGGCGGAGATAATGAAACGGATCAAAGAGTCGAAAGATACGGATCAGAGCGGATGAATCAAATAAAATGACCAGCACATGACCGGCAGTTCACCGCTTGAGATCCAAAGATGGTCACGCCGTCTGGGTGGCGGAGTTGAACTACGAAAAAGTGACATTTTATGACGTATTCTCAATAAAGTGAGATTACAGAATAACCCCCATGTTCTTTACAAGCGGGTACAACCAAGTTTTTCTACACCTATACCTGGCGTTGATCGGGTTAACACTTCTTTCATAAATCATATCGTACGTAGAGGAGCATCGATTGAAAAAATTAGAGTAACTTCATTCTTTCAGGTAGTATCCGATAAAGTAAATTTCAACTCTCTATCTTTAGTGAAAGTAGTTTTAAAAATCAAATTAAAATGAAACCACTGCATAATTAACCCAATGCTTAGCTCCAGTTTGGCTCTTATATATCGTGTACTGGATATCCGGTGATATATTCGGGCGATACATTCCCACGGGTGGTGACGGGTATGGAGGAGAATGGTTCGGCTTCGTGGCGATTGATGAGAAGAGGGAAGAAATCCTGTCTTATTGTTTACATTTCGAGGACTTACTAGCTATTGATCTAATAGGCACATTCCTTAATGAGGTCCCGCCGCGACTGTGTGAGTCAAAACAAATACTGAATTCCACATTTTTTATAATTTGTCCAAAAAATCCTACTTTCACTGATGCAATGCGTTACCAATAGAAACCAAAAAGTAAAGTATAAAAAAAAAGGAAAATTCTACGTATGTATTTTAAATGAGCAATTTTTTCAGCCATTGGAGCGGGGTGCAGCGCCATATCCTACGAATAACCGCATTTTGACTTCAATTACGGCATTAATTATTCAATAACTATAAAAATAATGTGTTAAGATTCCTGTATTTTATTTTTATTCAATTTCTCTGGATTATTTCCGTATTCTAAACAGTTTCCCACAAGAATGGCATTTATCTTTTATGGATAAATACTACTTTATTCCCCGTGTTTATCCCATTCCCCCATTATGAACACTAGATGTAATTTCAAGTTCAATTATAGAATTAAATATCGTGGAAAGGTATTATTTTGTTGTTCATATCAGATAGAGGAAAAAGTTTTGTACAAGTAGACAGAATATGAATAATATGACATTAAAGTCATTTTACGGTGGACCACCTTAACAAGAAATTAAGAAAACCACCTAAAATAACTGGGACTTATCCTATCGATACGTGGTGGTTCGATACATCGAAATGTCGACCAATATATCCGGTGGCACGCTCCAAAGTGATACATTAACCACAACGCATAGTCGGCTGCGTTTTTCAAACGGTATCGGTATACCGACCGCGACAAACGATATTTAGAAACGATCAGTAGCAATGATATTGTAACACTCTTTTCAATGCGTACTTGAGTAATTCCTGACATCTAGAATCAATTAAAATGATTCGATACATTGCTGAATCTTATCAGTATCTTGGAGCTATAATAGTTGATATCTCCTCCACGTGAATCAGTATATTCGATCACCATTACCCCAATCAAGTGATTGGATTAAAAAAAATCGTAATTGGATATCCAATATCCTTTCTTAATTTCGTCCCCAATTCCAAGTCTCCTCGTGTGCCTACGACATTTTTCCCAGAAGGTGCACAACCTCCGTCAAATTTACCCAAAGTAAAGGTGTACCGACATCGTCAAATTTCCCAAGAATAAAGGTGTACCGACGTCGTCACATTTTCCCAAAAAAAGGGAAAACCGACGACGTCAAATTTTCCCAAAAAAGGTTCACAACCGTCGTCAAATTTTCCCAAAAAAGGTTCACCACCGACGTAAAATATTTCCAAAAAAAAAAACATTATTACACGAAAACACCGGAAGAAGTCACAAGTGAAGACTTTTTTTTTCTTTTAAAGATTGGACCACGCCCTACTTTTTGTTCTCGGCGCTTCGAGGAAAAGAGAAGACCGCCGGAAAAATCAACAATTAACAGCGAAGGGGATCATGGGAAGGGATAAAGTCCCTCTGGTCGAAAAAAAATCTTCCCCGGGAAGAAACGAGGCGATCCTAATTAGGCCAGCCCCCCCTAAAACATCGCCCCAAAGAATCAAAAAAGGCTTAGGTCATTCCGGTCCTAAATGGAAAGGGCGATATAATTATAGGTCAAGTCGGGCACTTTAAGGGACTCTAGGGCCTTCAGGGGATGAGAAAGGGCGTCGATTTGGATGTGTCCCATTAAAAATAGGCGCCAAGGGTTCAAAAAAGATGAACGTCTCATCAAGCAGGCGGTGCTCTGTACTCTAGGAGTTAAGGTTACCCCAACCTGAGAAATAGCTTGGACATAATGTCCAAATTATTAGTCCAATCGGGGATTTTTCATTAAAAAGAAGGCACCATGGTTTTTACAAAAGTGGAGCGTCCCTTTCGGCGGGCGGTTTGATGCACCCTAGGACATTAATATACCTCAACCAAGCTTGCACTATCGACATAATCTATTTGAGGAGATAACTTCCGCCTTATATTGGTGAAAATCGATAAACGAACGTTTTTACTATCTAAATTATCGCTTATGAACTTTGCCTTTTATTTATAAATATCGATTTACTATAAATATCGATCTATTATTGAAGAGCTTAGTGGAATAAGGGGTATCCCACATCATTAAGTTGTTGAGATATTATGTATTTCATTACATTTTCTGTAGCTAAAGCAGAAAAATATCAACTGCAACAAATGTATTTATTAGGTTTCATTAAGACACTCCAACACTTTTAATAGTGGAAAAAATAAATATTAGATGGTAATAAAGTTCCGTATTATGCAGTTATTTCATTTCTGACCAAAATGTGGGACACCCCCATTTTCCAATAAGCTCTTCAATTGTCGATCTATTATTTATTGACTACTTTATCATCGCTTATCAATGTAACGAGATCTGTGAGTATATCCACTGTAGCGTGAAAGCTTTCCAGTATCGTTTGATTCATACGGAACAAAAATTTGTGATTTCCGGGAATAACAACCGTGTAACTTTTTACGGAGTTAAATGCAAGTGCACATGAGTGCGATATTTCAGAGAGGAAAAATAATTCTTCATGACCGGGATTCGATGCCGGATCCCTCTATATCGTGCTTATAGTTTTTTGCCTTTTAAGTCTTGAACATCTTGTTTATTAAGACAGTTTTGAGCGAGATAGATCCCTAGTCATAATAGAGACCATATTAAAATTTTATTTTTTTGATTTCAGCGTCTGTAAGAAGAGTGAAATAAATATTTTAATATTAATGGCGCAAAGATCTTGTTGTATTATGCCCAGAATACTCAGTAATTAAATGAATAATGCTACATAAGTCTCTAACTTGACTCATTTTTTCCCGCCGAACGGCTGAAAACCCTTCAAACAGCAGGTTTTTTGCGTAGCCATAAAAGTTACTGTGGTGAGTAATAGATAATAAATAATGGCGCAACTATATACTTATGACCAAAATTCTCAGAAAATAAAATAAATATAGCTGCATAAGTCTCTAACTTGACTCATTTTTTCCCGCAGTACGGCTGAAAACCCTTCAAAGCAGCAGGTATTTTTAAAATTGCGATTCTGTAAAAATTACTGTGGTGAGTAATAGATTATTTTTTATAAATAGTTGAGAAAACATGCAATCTACACCTCGTTAGTTTATTGACGAAATCTAGGTTTTATAAATTCCTAATTTGTTTAAATATTCTCCTACTCTGGAGCGCATAGCCATAATCTATCCCATTTGTAAAACAGCTTATATATTTACAGGCAAATTGCTCGAAAAGTAGTTCGGCAAGGGGTTGATATATTTTGATATAATTGGAAAGATTACAGTTGTTTCTTTAAAATGAAGTCAAATTCATCAAATTCTAGGTGAAGTGATTTCTCCCTCACACTACCTAAAAATACATTCGTGGAATAATCTGCATTTTTTTCTACTATACTTTTGGTTTTCTATAGGTAACGCATTTCATCAGCGAAAGCAGGATTTTTTGGACAAAATATAAAAAATGTGGAATTTAGTATTTGTTTTGACTCACACAGTTGCGGGGGAACCTGCTTAATAACGGCCAATTTTGTCTCATGCGGCATAAAGTGGCAAAAACGTCGTTCTTTGAAATTTTGGCAGGAATGAAGCCTATAACTTGGTGTGGAACCCGATAAAAAAATTATATGTTTCGATATTATTGTAAATATAAGAGTGTTTTCTTTAAAATTAATTCAAATTCGTCAAATTCGTGTTAAAGTGATATATCGCTCAAACTACCTTCAAAAAGAAACAATGCACGGGGTGGGTGAAACTAATAAACAACGTACGGTGAGAATGATACCTCGTTAGGTTGCGAGGAGGAAGTAGACCGCGAAAATCCAGCCATATAAATGAATATTTTGGAATAGACGCCAAAGAGGAGGTGCAAATTGGGTTAGACGGCATCTCCTGGGACATGGCTCCCTTTGCAGGCTTGTACCTCTTTAAGGAAGGCTTGCAACTCGCTCCAAAGAGAGAGATTATTAGGAGTATTAAGAATTGAGAGTGCAAGGAAATACAACGAGTATTCTCGATACTTCCTTTGGGTCTTCATTTCGTGAATGAAAAATTACATACGTCACTCTCGTCACTGGGAGATTCTTTTGTTTTTGTTTGTCAGAAAGATAGTTGAAATGAAAGAAAGAAACTTAAGCTATACATAACATATTTTCATCGAAGTCATTAGTACAAAATGGCCAACCTATGAACAATTGGTCGATTGTGACTAATAGTTTCTGCTTTCCAATGTTTATTTTATATTTATTGTGTTATTAACGTCTAATTCACATTCTTAGCTCTCTCCGTAGACACCTCGGTCACTAAAATCGACCAACTCGTTCCGGAGATACAACTGAATTGAGCGCCAGCCGTGCCCACACAATCCCAAATTTAAGACCCCTCACGCGCAGCGCTGTGACGTCACTTCGCAACCCCCCCTCCGCTCGCGACAAACAATTTCCTGTAGTAAACAGAACGGGCTATCCAGTCATAGTTTTACATATTCTGCAATCCTTATAGTTTTTGCACAAGAGGCCCTTTAAAAGTACACAAATATTGGTACGCAAATACAACCTTGCATGACACGCTGAGAACGAACCATATAAGATGTTCATTCGCTATTCATATCAAAATTCACGAGTGAAGAGAAGCGGGAGTTGTTTTTGAAGATATGATGGCACTATGGAGGAAATAGTCAAAAGTGAGATAAATAATTCATTGACTGCCTGTCTCAAAAAGAATATCGTAATGTGTATATATTTATTAAAAAAACGCTTCCTCGAAAGTATTTGTTGATCAAGTATTTTTTAAATATTTAATTTAATTTAATTTATTTATTTACTTTATTATTTTTATATTAATAAAAATATTTATACATATTAAACATTTAATTTATAAAAAAAGAGTTGTTAAAGTCGAAAGTATTTGTTTTATCCTCGAAAAAAAGTGTTATAAATAACTCCTTATGGAGTTATTTATAGTAGTTATTTGTCTTGGATAGTAGCTTCTTAATTTACGCAATTAAATTGTTAAATTGGTCTCCCTTACTCGGTCTCCGTTTTAGGTGACATGACTCTTCAGTGAATACGTTTAATACGGTCTTATATTTAATTTTGAATGTCATAATTTGTTAATTGTAAAATATCAACATCAATCATTAAGTGATGGCTTTACCATCACTTAATTTGTGTTTGGCTCCGGGGTGAACGCGATCAATACAAAAAGTCATTTTGACATTGAAAACTGGAAGATAATCCGTCAGAGAGTGTAGTGTTCATTACATAGAACCTAATGCTAGTCCAAAAATCCCACAGTAAAAACGTCTTTACTTCCTCATAGCCGAGTTTGAACCCAAGGCCTCCAAATAGGAAGCCAGTACTATAGCCTATAGGTACATCAACCATATTCCCCGGTTGTAAAAACGCTTGTGGCTAATATAGTTGAGTTTTCAACATCAGAATATTGTACTATTTCAAAAGAAATTTACCCCAAAAACGCAGAAGCAAATTGTCACCAGTAATTTTGCACAATTTTTTATAATAAATAATTTTGACGTTTTCTTAATAATGATTTCTCTTGAATATTGAGGTTGTTTTATACCATAACTATCATCCGTATTAAAATCAGTTTTGAGTATAGTTTTTACTCTGCTTTTATTGAGGATAATTTATACTTTTATCCATACTTTTTAAGAAAAGTTGGCTTCTTGAACATAACTGCTAATTTTAAACCATCAATTTATCGAATTTAAACTGCCCGGTTGGCTTAATTTAGCGGATCTTAGAAGCGCAGAATGTAAGTAGCGTGTAGAACTCCAATTTTCAGTGGAGTAGTGCAATGTGCATGATGAGTTTACGAGGGCATGTGGTTTTTGGTTCAAATTCCCTTCACGGTCCCAAGACGGTGCCTTGGGGTACCCAACCCTCAGGATATTTTCGAAAAGGGTCCCGCAAGGGTATGAAACCGGCCCAACCATTTTCTCTCTCGCCCCAACTCTCTGTTAAACGAACGATTTATGGACTCCCTGAGCAGACCCATTCCCACACCATCGTAAATGCAGTGAATGCAGCAGAAGAAAAAAAGGAAAAAAACTTTTAAAAACCTCCCGACCTTCTGCCATCACATTTGCCGTTTTGATGTTTCGTTTCCTGGGTCTGAAATTTGGCGGAAAAACTGCTCTAAGAACTTCTGCTTCATTTTTTTTTTTCAACTTATTTTTTCTGCCTCAACCCAATACTTCTTCGAGGAAGGATGCGAATGAAAAAAAAAATATATTTTTTTTTCGTCTCTGAATTTTTTTCGTTACGTTCCGTCGCGCGGAACGTTAACAGGCGCGAGTTACCTCTTCATCTACATCTACAAAATACCCTGTAAGCCACCTCAGGAGTGTGTGGCAGGGGGTGAGTATTCACCAACATTCATTACACTATACCCTAAAGTTAGTGTAACTACGACTAATTATGCATTAGCATAAATCGCTGAAGCTTGTCACGAGGCGAAGCCTCACAAGCATGCACTACTACACTACAGATGTCGTCACAATGGAGAGGGACAGTCAATATACATGCATTCTACAACTACACAGATGGACAGAGGCTCAAGACTTATGTAGAAAACATGCACGGCGTGCTGTTTGTACTAGGTAACAGATAAGGATTCAAGTATTAGGGAGTACTACTACTACTAAGAGCTACACTATACCTATCGACAAACCTAGTTATAAAGTCTCATTGGCAGCTGTTATGGTCCCTTATCGTTCGTGGGATAAATTACATTTTAAATCTGTCCGTTCTGCAGTCTAGTTCCCTAATTTTTATTCTCACCGTCTGATCCACCGTAGTATTCCGCGCTTCGGAAAATATTATCGACGTCCTTGGGAAATAAATCTGTTTGGAACTTACAAAATGGATTAAGTCTAAATTTAAATTGACAGTCTGAAAGCGATTCCCATCCCAGTTTGCTGCAAAAGGTCAGTAACTATAAAGAGGTCATCATAACGGCCTTTAGCGTATCTTGCCGATATAAACTGCACGCGATCTAAGTCACTGCACTCATGATAGAGAGGTAACATTTATTTTATCAGATACCCGAAAACGTGAAGTCTCTCATTTCTTCTATCAATTCTCCTCGTATATGATAAGAGTTATATGAATATCCCTAATTTTATTCTCATGACCTGATCTACCGTAGTATGTCGGGTTTCGTAAAATATTATCAACGTCGTTTTGAACTTAGGGTGGGGTTAGTCTTTACGAACCCTGACGTTCTCTTACGTAACTTTCGGCCTCGGTGGGGTTATGGGGTGAAGTCCTCGCCTGCCAATGTGAGGATCGCGGGTTCGATACCCACCTGGGTGGATTTGTCACCTATCAGTACATAGAATGTATTCGTCCGTTGAAAAATGTTTAGGTGTTTTGAGTTAAATATCACTTCACTTAGAGTTTGATGAGTTTTACCTCATTTTAAAGAGAAAACTCTCATCTTTCCAACTATATCATAATATATTAAACCCTTACCCAACTACTATTCGAGCAATTTGCCTGAAAATATATCTTATTTTTTTCGCACGAGGGATATATTACGGCTGTACGCTCCAGAGCGAGAATATTGAGAAAAATTAGGAATTTATAACGCCTACATTTAGTCAAAAAACTAACGGTGCATAGTGTGTATGCTTTCTCAAATATTTAAAAAAATAATATCAATAATAACCGCAGTAATTTTCACAAAATCGCATATTTAAAACATATTCTGTTGTGAAGGCGATTTCACCGTACGACATGAGAAAATGAGTCAAGTTAGAGACTAAATGTGGATATTATATTTCATTATTTACTGAGATATTTTGACGTATGTGTAACTATATTTTTGGGCCAGTGATATATATTAAAATATTTATTTCATGCTTTTTACAAATGCTGGAATTTAAAAGTAAAATTCGGATATGGTATCCATTTTATTTTGAAAAATTTCACGCTTTAACTTACCTAAATTAATGCCCCAATGTTGGCATTAGAGGGTTTTAGCGATGTGAAGAGTATGTTGGTGTTTGTATGTACCATATCCGCGAATAATCTGTTCTCTGCAGTAATAAGGGGGCCGCAATTCCCTTAAAAAAAACCGTATGTACCGCAACTTCATTTGTTTTCGTTTGGCTTCGCAAAAATATTTTATTTATCGATTTATTTATTTTATTTCTTCAGATACTGTAGTTTTAAACCAATTTATTTCCATTTCTTTAATACTCAGTTAACATGAGTGCATAACAACTTTCAACAACCAAACAATCAACTAACATCACACATTATCGTAACTAAAAACAACGAGAACAATTATTCATAGATGATAAAACAAATGACAAACTAAAATATGACGATTAAAATATGTTCCCATGCATAATAATATTTTCCATAGAGAGAACTAACTAAAATTACAACAGATACCCCGTAGAAGACTCCTAAAACGACATACCTATCATTCTAGCCATACTACTAATTTTACATACTTATTAATAATTACATATATTAGCCGAAATTTTAACAGGAGAAAATTCAGGGCGAGAAGTTTGTATCCCATGAATTGCCTCAGATTCTAGCGAAAGTCAGCTTGGATGTAATGTGCTATGCAAAGACACCAGTTTACCCGTAAGAGGAACTTCAACCATGACAATTCACCAAACCAATTGACTCAAATCCTCAAGGCCTAGCGTGTTGAATTGGTTTGATATGTTTTCTTAAATAGTAATATGCACGGAATATTACACGTAGCTTTTTCCTGAGCCAAAAACGAAGCAGTTTTTGTTTTTAAGTCAACGTATTTTAGCTGATTATATTGCGACTTTTTGCGTGATAAAATGTATATGAAAGTTAAAAAATTCTGAAATAACGTATAGGTACCTGTGTCATAATATAATACGTTACCATTTAATTTTAATAAAAAAGTTAATATATAGAGTTTTCAAAGTTCTGCAAGTGACTAGCGAAATTTTTTTAAAAAGTTTCCGCAAGCGGACCTGCAGAGACGTCAGCCCAGCAATTTACCTCGAAAGTCGCTTGATGCAAGTAACTTGCGCAAATAACATGCCAGTGTAAACACATCTTGACGAAATATTTTTCTCGAGTCAGTGCCGGGCCAGTTAGGTAGCCGTTTACACACTGCCAAAAAACACGCTTCTGTAAGAGATTTGCCGAAACTTTCAAAAGTTATGCAATCAACTGGCGGAAACTTTTGTAAGCAATGCCAGTAACATGAAGAAACTATTAAAAGTTTTGCCAGCAGACGTACTTGTAATAACATACAACCTGTAAAAAAACCTGTAACTTATGCCGAAAATCTCTTGCTGCAAGTCGCTTGCGCAATAAACTTGCTAATATGTACATGCTACTTCAAGAAAATATACTCTCAACTTCAATAACTTGCCAGTGTAAACCCACCTCGACGATATATCTTTCGCGAGTCACTGCCGGGTCAGTTAGGTAGCCGTTTTACACACTGCCAAACAATACGCTTCTGCAAGAGATTTTCCGAAAGTTTCAAAATTTATGCAATCGTCTTTCCGATACCTTTGTAAGTTCTGTTAGTACCTTGAAGTAACTATCAAAAGTTTTGCCAGCAGACTTACTTGTAATAACACACAACCTGTAAAAAAAACCTGTAACTTATGCCGAAAATGTCTTGCTGCAAGTCGCTTGTGCAATAAACTTGCTAATATTTAATAGTTAAAAAAAAAAAGTTTCCGCAAGCGGACCTGCAGAGGCATCAACCCTGCAATTTACGTCGAAAGTCGCTTGCTGCATGTAACCTGCGCAAATACTTTTTATAAATTTAAATAACTATAATTATTAAAAAATAACTTGCTACGCAACTTCAAGAAAATATACTCTTAACTTCAATGTAGAACGGCTTATGGAAGTTGTTTTGTGTACGGGGAATATTGGATGCCTACCTGCTTCCTTTTCGTTTGGTTCTACCCACAAGTCAACGCGCCGGAGGCGAAACAACTTGAGCGAAGGAAGGTTTGAAGAGCCTCAAGGCGGCGCTCCCCAAATCTCATCATCTTCTCCTCCTACTATTTCTTACTTGACGTTTTTACCCAACTCATCGTCTGGCGGGGCTTTTTCTTTAAGTCTACAGACCCTCAGTGGCCCAGACCTTTCTCCGTCAATTGAACAGAAGAGGGCGGCAGGCCGACTCAAAAGCCAGAAGAGAAAATAACACCCGCAGACAAAAGCGCCGAAAGGCACCTCCTCACTGGGAAGAAAAGATTGTTTTTTTCTTATTGTCCTACTCCATGCCGAGTTAGGTGAGAGGGCTGTGCGATACTCGATTACCAATATCGAACCTCGATAGAGGTGACTTTTGAGCCGCCTTTAAAGGCGGCTTTTACACATGGAAGTTGATTTCTATGGAAGTAGCGAGTGCAGTGAAGTATCGATATCTATCGCTACTTGGAGGGCATAGCGCTGCTTGCACATTACTTCCGGCTTATCCGCAAATAAATGAATAGCGGAAATAATTAGGCGAAAGGTGGTAATATCAAACAATCTATATCAATCAATAAATATTGTTGTAAATGTGTTATAATTAACTCCATAATTCTCAGTTAAAAACTTCTTGATGTACGCACTTAAATTGTTAAATAATTGTTTTAGTCTCACTACATGAGCATTATGTAAGTTTAAAGTGAAAACATAACATGTTATTATTTGATGGTAGCCTTAAACAGGTTCTCCTATTGATAATGTAATGTAATATGCGTAAAAACTTTTCGAAAACTTTAGTCTTGGCTTCGAGCCAAAGAGAATGAGGAGGAAATGTTGAAGTAATTGTTTTATAAATAACTCCATATACATTTAGTAAGTAGCTTCTTAAGGTACGCACTCACATTGTTAAGTAGTTGTCTAGGCCTCACTACATGAGCTACATGTATTTTTTAAGTCCAAGCATAACGTGATATTATTATTTGATGGTAGCCTTGAAACAGGTTCTCCTTCAAGCCTACCTAATGTCACTCAAAAGTTTCTATTGAAATGTATTTTGTGTATGGAGTAATAAACTTACTTATTATTATATAACTATTATATTATTATGTACCAGCAATACGCCCCTTTACACAAAGCCAATTGAATGTTTGCACGCGTTGGGAATTCATATAAATGTTTTAGTAGGTAGCTATGAAATATCGTTTCGATAATATTTATCACAGAAGTTACCCGTTGAATATCAGGAGGAAAGAATATATTCAACACTAATACATTGTAATAAAACAGTCATATCTTATTTAGTGTAAAGAATCACGCCATATATACGACTTAAAGACCGATAGCAATCTCCAAGGGCCAAGAAACTTAGACATATGGCCAGTCGCACCTTTGAAGGTATTAAGTTACTTGTTCAATTACTGATTCTTTCCAGTTATAGACCAGTCTATTAAGTAGGGTACACCGAAATATGTTAATGCATGAACGTTTTAACCGATTCTCTAATTTTTACATTGGTTAAATTATAGAGGTTTGAGTCATATCTTTTTTAAGAAACTAAACTTCCTTTTTCAAGACGTTTCGCCTTTTTATTAACGAGGCTTCTTCAGCGCTACAGTACGATGCAAAGGAATACAGTTAATAATAATAATTATAATAATACTACAAAGGTAATAAAGTTTTCAATCATAAATTTAGTACCTACATCAAAGGATTAACTTTCTTACTTGCGACAATGGTAACACAATAAAAACAAACCCTTCCTCTTAGCAACAAAATAAACGTTATAAACAAAACGGAAAACCAAGCTAAAATTTTGTTTAAAAAATATAAAATAAGTGAAAATCAAAATATTTGAAATGAATAGTACTATAAAGCATGAAATTAACAATTACATATATCGTAACTTCAAATTTCGAATGTATATTACACATATTTTACGAATATAAAAAACGTATTCGTATTGGAATTCTGGAGAACACTACATAATACATAGAAAAATATACTTTAGTTATAGGAGATCAAATTATGATATATTTTGCCTAAAAAAACATGACTTAACATCCATAAATTATTCAATGTATTATTAAATTGGTCAATAACTATTCAAAGAAACTATTGTTACAGTACGGAATAGCCTTCAGAAAACTTAAATAACCAACCATAGCATATAATGGAAGGAATATTTCGTGGTCAACACGTAAAAACCTTCATTTCGTCATCGCCGTCACAAAAAAGTAGATCTTTGAGGAGAGAGTCTTATAAACCTAGGTCAATCCTCTTCTATTTGCCTTTTCTATTTGTGTATCTCTCTAGCAAGGAGGATTATGAGAAGATATCGTCGCCTGACTTGCAAAATGGAAGCCATTTTGTAGTGCCTACTGCTGGCAATACACTGCGATAGTTGTAGACATTTGTGTGGACACTTCTTGGCGGTAGCAGTAGCGATATATCGCGTGTTGAACGACTTCTATAGCAGTCGACTGCTACGTGCAATCCCACCTTCAAATTCACCTTCAGGTAGAATAACATTTTGTATATCGTTCGATCTGATCTTAGGATTCGGCTCCTGTGAATGACTCAGCTGTTCTTCTATTCGGCTCTTTCGGTAGATCTTTTGACTATCGCCTTTGTCGGCAGTAGGCAGACTGGGAAAGAAGCAAGTAATGATTTTTTCCATAGCTTCCCCTAGCGTTCAGTTAATATAATTCTGATTTTATTTTATATTTAGGCAACGTATGATTAAATATGAACACTAATGGATCGTCATTATTGTTTCAATCCTATGGTTGGTTGACTGAAGACCTATAACCTTCAATATCTTATGCTATAGTTCCCTCAATACTTCTTCTCGTAGTAGGTCTTATTCATCTACATCTACATCTACATACTACGCCGCAAGCCGCCTCAATAGGCGTGTGGCGGGGGGTGTTAGGACACCAACCGTTTACATAAATAAAGGAAACGCTCTAATTATATTACGCCTAGCATTTATTATTAAAGTCCCTTATTATTCGGGGGAAAAACGAATTGCCATACCTATCCGTTCGGCAAAATATCTCTCTTAATTTATCGTTTCTGTCAGACCTGGAAATATAGTGGTTTCCTATTATATGATGTGTTCTCCGTGTCGCTCTTAAAGATATCTATTCTCAACTGCTCAAGTAATCTAAGCCTAGCGCGCAGCCTCCGAGTCTTATTTTGTACCTTCTCCTCTATATGGTCCTTGTATTTATTTATTTATTTATTTATTTATTTATTTATTTATTTATTTATATATATATATATATATATATATATATATATATATATATTTATTTATTTATTTATTTATTTATTTAAAGACCTTCCCCGAGAGATTTTCATAGATTTAATAATACAGTTATGATAATGCCATTTACTTTTCAAAGTAGCACTAACTTTAATAAAAAATAACATATAATATTTCAAAAATCTAACAATATCTTCCTCAGTCAATATATCCAAAACTTGGCCAGCTGTAGAAATACTTTACAAATTTTCGTATTTTTTGCGGCATCAGGCAACATATTATAAACTATTGAACCCATATAAACAAAAGATCGCTTGAAGATGGTTAAGTTTTCCTTTATTAATTGAACATTTCTTCTTTTCCCCTTACCTATGCATAATTTTTAATTGTTATATGGAGACGACAAGTTTAATGTTGACAACTCAACGCTTTCCGTGATTCAACTGTTCCCAAAATTCCATCTTATCAGGATTTTGCAGCACAATTGCGTTCCCACAACAAAGTTACAACGATGGAAGACTTACTTGGTTAGCTCAACACTAGTGACCTGATCTACATCTACATCTACAAAATACCCTGCAAGTCACCTCAACTGTGATTGGCAGGGGGTGAGTATTCACCAATATGCATTACACTATACTCTATTAAAATTGGTGTATCTACGACTAATGATGCAATCACATAAATAGCCAACGCTTGTCACGAGGTGAAGCCTCACAAGACTGCACTACTGCACTATGCACATATGTTACCAATGGTTGAGGAATCTTCAGTATTTATATATTTTGCAACTACATAAATGAACAGAGATTCAAAAATTATACCGAAAACATGCACGGCGTGCTGTTACTACTATGGTAACAGGTAAGGATATAAGTATTATGCCTTTTGCTCACGGTATAATTTCCCATAAAAGAGTTTTGTAAAAACTTTTATTGAAAGTTTTATGAATCGTACGTAAAACGTACTTGCTTGCTCACGGTAAAACTGTTCATAAAACCGCAATGTCCTGCCATCTATGAGACGCTTTGCGAACACGTGAAGTGATAAATGCACTCTCTCTTTTGGATGACTGTTAAGTTAATAACTATATTCTATGTATTGTTTATTTACTTATACTTTCTGATCACATAGTCAACGGTGTAGTAAGGCTCTATTAACCCATTCTTCTAACAACAAGAAGGACATTACTGCCTCTCAACGTACTCCATGAACTACTTCCAGCCATGTTTGTTTACGTTTTCCTTGTTTGGTTTCCCTTGGATACGAGATTATTATCAACGCGATGAGCGGAACGTCTCATTGGTTGTCGCATACAACGGTTTTATTGAAATGGAACCTGTCCTATTCCGTAAATATTTTTATAAAACTAGGTTTTATAAAACGTTTAGTTTTAATTAAAACGTTTAGAGTACAAACTGAGATTAATCGTTAGCAAGCTCATTTTTATAAAATTAGTAGATTTTATAAAACGTTTTACCAAAGATTTTACCGTGAGCAATAGGCATTATAGGGAGTACTGCTAATACTAAGAGCTACACTACCTATCGACAAACCTAGTTATAAAGTCTCATTGGCAGCTGTTATGGTCCCTTATTCTGCGTGGGGAAAATGACATTTTAAATCTGTCCGTTCTGCAGTCTAGTTCCCTAATTTTTATTCTCACTATCTGATCCACTGTAGTATTACGCGTTTCGAAATATATAATGTCGACGTCCTCGGGAAATAAATCCATTTGGAACTTACGTAATGGATTAAGTCTAAATTTAAATTGACAGTCTGAAAGCGATTCCCATCCCAGTCAATGCAAAAAGGTCAGTAACTCTAACGGCTTTACCATAACGGCCTTAGCGTATCTTGCCGATATAAACTGCACGCGATCTAAGTCACTGCACTCAAGATAGAGAGTTAACATATATATTTAATAGATACCCGAAGAAGTGAAGTTTCTCATTTTTAAAATCGATTCTCCTCTCTGTACGATATGACTTACAGAAGGATGCATGATCTCGAGCAAATAATAACTGTGATAGAATCTGAAGGGTCAACACCCTGCTGACCTTTTCTGATTCTATCAGTTGTGTCAGATTCAATCTCTTGTTGGTTGTTGTTGAACATGTCGAAGCAGACTGATATTCTAACATAACTTGGTAGCATCACTTGCTGGTTGATCCGGCTACTGTTCATTAAACTTTTGGTTGAACTGATTAGTCAATCAAATATGTCTGAGTGCTTCTATCCTCTTTAGAATTCATAGAAATGTAATCCATTCATCAAAAACCTGTTTCACCATGTAGGTATAAGTATATGCTCTGCAAAATATTTATGATGTTGTATCAAAGCTTTGGTTGTTTACTTGGGTTAACACTAAGGGATTTCTCTGTAATTGAGTGGGGGATTCATAAAACGAGGTACATATATGTGTACACAAATATATACCTCGTTTCCTGATAATTTCCTAATTGATAATCTGTTCGTGTTACTGACCTTTTGCAGCAAACTAGGATGGGAATCGCTTTCAGACTGTCAATTTAAACTTAGACTTAATCCATTACCTATCCAACTATCCCCGTGTATATGCTGTGGATGGCGTTAAGATAAAGGCGACAGATGAAGTGAAGTATCTAGGAGTTACGATAACTTCGGACCTATCGTGGGGAACACATATAAGTAATATTTGTGGCAGAGCTCTGAAGAAGCTAGGATTCGTCAAGCGTATTGTGGGAAGATTTCGGATGAAAAAGTATAAGAGAGAGGTGCTATTTCGCACTCGTCCGGCCACACCTTGAATATGCAGCGAGCATATGGGATCCGGTGCAGAAAGACTTAATCCGGGAACTTAATAAAATACAAAGGAAAGCTGCGCGATTCGTCAAAAACTGCTACGGGCGTACAGACAGCGTTACACAGATGTTAAGTGAATTAGGCTGGGAGCCGGTAGAGACTCGGAGGCTGCGTGCTAGGCTTAGATTACTTGAGCAATTGAGAATAGATATCTTTCAGAGCGACACGGAGAACATCATATTAGAACCCCCACTATATTTCCAGGTCCGACAGAAACGATAAACTAAGAGAGATATTTTGCCAAACGGATAGGTATGGGAATTCGTTTTTCCCCCGAACAATAAGGGACTATAATAAATGCTAGTCGTAATTTCATTAGAGCGTTTCCTTTTTAAATATGTAAACGGCTGGTGTCCTAACACCCCCCGCCACACGCCTATTGAGGCGGCTTGCGGGGTAGTATGTAGATGTAGATGTTGATTACGTAAGTTCCAAACGGATTTATTTCCCGAGGACGTCGATAATATTTTCCGAAGCGTGGAATACTACGGTGGATCAGACGGTGAGAATAAAAATTATGGAATTGGACTGCAGAACGGACAGATTTAAAATGTCATTTTTCCCACGAACTATAAGGGACCATAACATTTGCCAATGAGACTTTATAACTAGGTTTGTCGATAGATAGTGTAGCTCTTAGTAGTAGTAGTACTCCCTAATACTTGAATCCTCATCTGTTACCCAGTACTATCAGCACGCCGTGAATGTTTTCGGTATAATTATTGAATCTATGTTCATTTATGCTGTTGGAAAATACATAAATACTGAAGGTTACTCAACCATTGGTAGCACATGTTCATAGTGCGGTGCATGCTTGTGAGCCATCGCCTCGTGGCATGCATTAGCGATTTATGCCAGTGCATAATTAGTCGTAGTTACACTAATTTTAATAGAGTATAGTGTAATTCACGTTGGTGAATGTAGGTGTAGCGAAACTTGGTGGCACTCGCACTCGCGAGGAACATGACGCTAAGGAGACGTAATCATACATGAGATGTGGGATAAAGCGACCGAGCCTTTTTCCAGAGAACCCTGTGGGAGTCCTTCGCTAATTTTTCCCGGTCATCAACACTTGGTTTATGACCAGTGTCCACTAATCCTCCGCTGGTGAGTGCCACCAAGTTTCGCTATACCTATTCTCACCCCCTGCCACACACCGTTGAGGTGACTTGCAGGGTATTTTGTAGATGTAGATCACGTCACTAGTGTTGAGCTAACCAAGTAAGTCTTCTACCGTTGTAACTTTGTTGTGGGAACTCAAGTACTTCAAAATCCTCGTAAGATGGAATTTCGGATGGATTGTACACACCCTTCCCAGCATGCCTTGCACCCAGCCCGTCGCCTAGGAAGTGCAAAATTGACCGGACGGGATGGTCAAAGGAAGCGGGGTGGGTGTTTTTCAAAAGATTCTCCCCCAACCTCGCTCTGTCCCTCCGTCCTGACTTAAAGCCACTAGAAGTGTCAATCATCGCTTCGGGGAAAGGGGGCCGGCGTGCCTTTATGGAGACCCTGTGGGCCCTAGGGGCTGGGCGGGGGCGGGCGGGGAGGGGGTGGGAAGACGGGGGAGGGGGGTGGGGTAAGGATTCTCCTCCCACCCACACCCCAAACCCACAATGCACTTCGGGAGTCCCGTCACAAGAGAACAGGAGGCCTTTTCCACATCTCGCAACTCTCAAACACGTGTTCCTTTCCATCTCCTGGGCTCAAAATCTACTTTGATGAAAGAACTGACCGCCTTTCTCCTTATTCCTTATTGCTCACGGTAAAAGTTTCCGTAAAACGTTTTATAAAATCGACTAATTTTATAAAAATGAGTATGCTAACGATAAAATCGTTTTATAAAACTTAGTTTTATAAAAGGTTTTACGGAATAGGACAGGCTGTATTTTATATAAAACCGTTGTATGCGACAACCAATGAGACGTTCCGCTCATCGCGTTGATAATAGTCTCGTATCCATGGGAAACCAAACAAGGAAAACGTAAACAAACATGGCTGGAATTTCATGGAACATATAGGGCAGTAATGTCCTTCTTGTTGTTGTTAGAAGAATGCGTTAATAGAGCCATATTACACCGTTGAGTATGTGATCGGAAAGTATAAGTAAATAATCAATAAATATATAGTTATTAACCTAACAGTCAAGTTACATGTATCTGTTGCTCACGGTAAAATATTCGGTAAAACGTTTTATAAAATCCACCAATTTTATAAAAATGAGTTTGCTAACGATAAAACCATTTTATAAAACTTAGTTTTATAAAACGTTTTACGAAATAGGACAGGTTCTATTTCCATGAAACCGTTGTATGCGACAACCAATGAGATGTTCCGCTCATCGCGTTGAAAATAATCTCGTATCCATGGGAAACAAACAAGGGAAACGTAAACAAACATGGCTGGAAGTAGTTCATGGAGTACGTTGAGAGGCAGTAATGTCCTTCTTGTTGTTCTTAGAAGAATGCGTTAATAGAGCCATATTACACCGTTGAGTATGTGATCAGAAAGTATATGTAAATAAACAATAGTTATTAACCTAACAGTCATCCATAAAAGAGAGTGCATTTATCACTTCACGTGTTCGCAAAGTGTCTCATAGGTGGCAGGACATTGCGGTTTTATGAATAGTTTTACCGTGATCAAGCAAGTACGTTTTACGTACGATTCATAAAACTTTCAATAAAACTTTTTATACAATCCTTAAAATGGAAAATTTTACCGCGAGCAACAGGGATTAGGTTATTACAACGCTACCATACTAGCGTTAACTTTAGAATGACTTCAATCGGCAAATGAACAAATATATTTTTTAACCATAATTATATAACTCTGATGCCACTATTACAGTGTGGAAATATGCTTGTCATGGTGCTACCCCTGTTGCACAGCACGGTTCAACTTCGTTGCAGGAACATTCGGAATCATTCTGCGATATTTATGCAATGCTTTTTATTAAACATTTCAAATCATGATATCAGGGATAAGGATTTCATCAAAAACTTTATTGGCCTAAAAACCGTATAAACGATAGGATATTATTTTATTGTCCATCGCATATGTGTTGCGTATGGAATTTATTTGAAATTATATATGTGAATAAATGCAACGGATTTGAAACATTTATGCAACCTGCCTCGTAACATTTCCGCAAGTAAGTTACGTCTTCATTGAAATACAAACAAACTTGTGATATTTGGATAACATCCGGAAAAAATTAGGAAAAAATGAATGAAACTTTTTTATGTCAGATTGTTTTTTTCTTAATTTGTATATAGTGTTTGTTTAATTTTTTCATGACGAAATCTTCTCAATTTTGTGTAGTATTTTAACCGCGGTAAAAAGAGTTTTTAGGGTAGAACATGTAGTTATAGAAGCGAAGGTTTGAAATTCTCTTTAAAAAATGACAGCTTACATACTATAGAATGCGCGGAAACACCAACATAAGGTTCTGTTATACGACCAAGAAAAGGTTTGATGGAAAATATGATGAGAAATTTGAATAAAAATATTGGCGGATAATATGAATGAAACCGTTTTATGTCAGATTGTTTTTTTATTAATTTTGTAGATAGTGTTTGTTTAGTTTTTTAATGACGACATTTTCTCTTTTTGGTGTGGTTAGTAGTTATTTTTATAATAAAGTTATTCTCCTTCGTTACCTAATCGCTTGCCTTGTTTCTCTTGTGAGGATAAAAGAAATTTGGGTCCACACAGAACTTAATTCCGACAAAAATTGCCCCGGAACCAGGCTCGGGAAAGGAAGGAATCACGTTGGAAATAATTCAACTTCCCGAGAAAGGTTTGGTAAGGCAGGAACGGGAAAAGAAACGGAAGATATAAGAAGTAATTTAACCCCGTGGGTGAAGGGAGACTTTGAGGGTAGAACAGGTAGTTAGAGAAGATTTGAAACTCTCTTAAAAAGTTGACTGCTAATCTAAAGAGAGGGGGGGAAGCAGATGTGCTGCCCCCACTCCAATCCCATCGGAAGCACACCTTACCTGCGACGACGGTGGCGCCGCGTCGTCGGGCCCTCCTGATTGGTCCCCGTCTGGGCGGACCGGCGCCGGAGCGTTAATTGGCGGAACAAAGATGAACTACGATGGGAGGGTGGGGGAGATGATGATTTGGAGTCTGGAGAAAAAGATGACAGCTATGGTCCGTTACCCGCACCGCCACCACTCCTCCTCACACCTTACGAAAACCCAATGCCAGGAGTCTCTGCGATAGGGATCTACCACTACTTTGTACCCTTGGAGCCGCCTCAAAAGGTTTTGGTAGGGGTTTTGAGGATATAGAGGGTTTTTCGTGTGAATGCGAGGAATTAAAATGCTTTTATTTATATTGAGAATATCCTCTGTGTTATTGACCATTTTTAAAATTAATAATAAAGGCCGTATGAAGATTATGCCGTACCGTATTTATCCGAATATAAGCCTCAATTTTTCTCCCGATTTTGGGACCTCAAAATCGGGGTGCGATTTCCAAATGTCCGTGGAAATGTTTGACGCTTTGCTAAGACTAGCTCGTAGGAATTCCACACTAATTATAAAGCAAATGTATTAACAATTGTTTTTAACTCAAATTATTGAAAAGAAGTATTACCATATCTTGGAGTGGGAAATTAGATTAATAATTCAGAATAATTCTAGTCTCTTATGTATATTCACATTTAGTTAAGGTAACTGTAATTCAATACTTAAATTAAACTCCAGTAGTTGTGTTGTCCACTTAAACTTTAATGTAAAATATTACGCGACACGTGTTTTGACGCTTAGGGCGTCACCTTCAGGTCTACAACATGTAACGCCAGAGACTGTCCAATGTAATGTAATATTTCCTAGTTACTAAAACATCGCGATCAACAAAAAAGTTATATTGAATCTTAACACTAAAATAGTAGTTAACAAGTAAACATCTCAATGAAATATAACTCTATACAAAAGTGTTTAATAACGGTTATATATAAGACATATTTTCTGAATATTTATGGCATATTTGTTGCAGGTGCCATCTAGGGACGAGCATGGAAGCTAAAAAATAACTATTTGAAATACATGTTTTTGCTAATAAGAATTACGTTCTATGGACTAGTTCTTCAGTTATGTTTCGTGGACGTTATGAGAGTGATGGTATATCTTACTTAATTTCTGATATCTGTCCTAATATAACATGCTGTAGGAGTTTTAGTTATACGAACCATTACTTTTCTAAAGTTTTTTATATTTCTTTTTCCGTCCACGCATATTGCTTACATTTTCCAAGATGGTAACTGAAGTTGTGAAAATGATGATTCTTCAGAAATCATATTTAAATATAACTTTTTTATTTTGAGATGTGCGAAAAACTTGTAAACTACACAAAAATTAGTACATTTAATCGACTCTCCAAAATTGGTAAAATTATTTTTATATCGTAATTTTTAGCGAAGCTATGGCATCATAAACGTTACCGTTACATAAGCACATTTTTCGAAGGCTCTCTTCCATGCATGGAACTGGTATTGATTTACCGAAAAAGTCAACTACCTTCACTAATCTAAGCTAATGTACTTATTTTATACGTTTTTGAATATAATAAACAACCACTGAAACCCCTATGGAAGTATTTTTGTGAACCAAATGAAGTAAAAAACGAAATGGCAACAATGATCCCAATCGGAGATTATCTCCATGGATTAATTGTCGATCACTGGCGCTGAATTTCACTGTTGGAGAAGCTAATTGAACTTCAATATTGTTACGCCCTGTATATCAGGTTAACGTTGACAGAGCTTATTTATATTAAGCATACCTTCGAACTGTATGTTGCAGTAAAGTGTGAGTAAAGTCAATTAGTATCTTCAGTCTTGTTTGTCCACACAACGCTTACGTCCTCCATCAATGTGACGGTATATTTAGTCTTCAAGCAAGGGAAAAATGAAACAGCGACGTATACGTATGCGCAAGATTGTTTAATGAGAAGGAATTTACATTTTTACGAAGAAAAATGCAGTTAAACTTGATTTTTTATGCGATTCTGTTGGTTGCCAAATATTTTGAGTGTTTACGAGCTGAAGAAAACACCGTTTTTTTCGGTTTTTATCTCGTATCTTTTCCAAAATACGGTTGGCTTGAACAAAAACCTACAGTCGTACATTGTAGCGATACTTGGTAACTTTATTCTTCGCTGGTTTTAGCGGTTGGTGACCTAGACCTGAGTTTAGAAAGATCTGGACAAGGGCCTGTGAGTACATTACTCCAAATGGTTATACTTTTCACCCAGAGCACTCTAGCGGTCAGGCGCTAACTATCGACGCGACAGATATACTATTTTAATTGAATTTCTTGCAGATTTAATTGTGAAACCACCTATTTATTTCTCAGGGGAAACTTAAAAAAGGTAATTGTGTAATCAATTCTGCATCCTGATAAGTAATTCTGGAACCAGATTGCAGTTATGATAATAATAATGCCG
This sequence comes from Pyrrhosoma nymphula, assembly GCA_963573305.1. Classification (NCBI taxonomy): domain Eukaryota; kingdom Metazoa; phylum Arthropoda; class Insecta; order Odonata; family Coenagrionidae; genus Pyrrhosoma; species Pyrrhosoma nymphula. Next base: position 37,331,709 of record OY754340.1, on the reverse strand, counting down.
TCCACAGTCCTTCTCTTGGCGTTTTCGCAGTGTGTACTTTCTCGGCCATCTTCTTTGTTTACTTACGGTTGCCATGGCGATGTCTCGTGTGGTCCCAGGCGTATTTTAAATGGACGCTGATAAACCTGTTCTACAACAAAAAGGAATAATTACTGCATTTTTTTCACAAAAATAAAAGATTTATGGCAAAAACATACAATCTTTATCTTTTTAAAGCATACGTATTCTCCTATTTGCGCCTAAAACAATTGACGCTAGTAGTAATCAATAGTACGAGATATCTGCAATTCCGTCAGACCCTTGGACGGTATATTCAGTCTTCAAGCAAGGGAAAGGTCTATTTCTTAGGCAAGCATGCGTGTGAATCCGTCCTTCCTTGGGCGTAAAATACCGACGCGTCCTTGAGTTTCATTTTCTTACAAGACGTTTCACAGACCGAGGTCTTTCCGCTCCAGATACCCCAAGGCATTGACATTGCGCCGCTAGACGTTCGCTTTTTTTATTATTTTTTTTACCTCACACCTCCGCATCACGTGATCCCACTCTCGATTTTTCGGTAAAAACGAAGAGAGAGAGAGAAGAAAATATTTTTTTTTTCGGCGGGCGAAATTCGCGTTTCAACTGTCTTACTTAGTTTCTCTTACAATGACGCCTCTTCCGCTAGGTGTCCCTCGGGGCGACACCGGATGCGTAACGTTATACTTTATGAAAGGAGGAAATGGCATACCCTCTTTTATGCAAGCTCAGATGTTCTGAAGTGCTCGTCTTATTCTTACAATGGCCATTGTGACATTCTGTGAAGGAATTTTGAGTTCAAAGACGGGTGCGGATGTAGGCATCGCGTGACGGCCATCTTAGTTTTGCGTATGGACAGATGTTTGTGAGGAACGGATTCAAAGAGGCCTATTATGTAACTATAACTCCGGAGTTATGGAGAGTAAGGAGTTACAACGACCGCCATAGCTCCTTTGGATAAAACAGAACACTCCAATTCTTAACTCCAATTGGAGTTAAGAATTGGAGTTAAGGTAGCGTGAGCGAAAAATCACTTCACCTAGAATTTGATGAATTTCACTACATTTTAAAGAAGAAACTCTCATCTTTCCAATGATATCAAAATATATCAACTCCTTGCCGAACTACTCTTCGAGCAATTTTTCTGTAAATATAAGCTGTTTTACAAATATGGTATAGATTATGGCTATGCGCTCCAGAGTAGGAGAATATTTAAACAAATTAGGAACTTCTAGCACCTAGATTTCGTCAATAATACTAACAGTGTGTAGATTGCATGTTTTATCAACTATTTATAAAACATAATCTATTACTCACCGAAGTAATTTTTACTGAATCGCAATTTTAAAAACCTGCTCTTTTGAAGGGTTTTCAGCCGCACGGCGGGAAAAAATGAGTCAAGTTAGAGACTTATGTAGCTTTATTTATTTTATTTTCTGAGAATTTTGGTCATAAGTATATAGTTGCGCCATTATTTATTACAATATTTAAATCACACTTTATCCAGACGCAGAAATAAAAATAATTTAATTAGAATATGGTCTCCATTATGACTAGGGAAGTATATCTCGCTCAAAACACCTTGAAGTCCCAAAAAGATTATTTTTTCCAGCTAGTCTTACATTTAAGAACAAGCCGATAAATCTGTTGTTTTCCAATCTCCTTTTAAAAACAACACACACACAGAATGATCTGAATAAGGCCATTCATTCAACTCAAAAAACTATCACCCACAATATCCGTTACCAATGGTTTCAAATCGTTGTTTTTTTGTATTAGAGGGAGCTAGCTTTCCCACGCCTTGTAGGAGATACATTTATACATATTTATGTGAACAGCGATTAATAAATTTTCGATCCTACGGTCCTTAATTGACAACAACGTGTTCATTCGTGGGAAAGGCTACTTCTCTTCCCCTTCTTCCCGTTTGCTACCGGTAGATGGCTTCCCAAGAGTGGCCGGAGAATTAATTAAGAGACTGTCAGCCTAGTAAAAGGGATTGGTGTTCCGTTTTGCCGACGGCGTAACGTGGGTTGTATGCAGACGGAATGATTTTTAGTTATTCTTAATAACTTCTCCTGGGCGTATAAACATATAATAGATATACGTGTGTCGGGGTCCTGATTCCTTTGCGTTGCTATGGCAACCCTCTCGCTGACGTCACGTGGGAAATGATACCCCAAGGCAAGTTGCTTAGACCCGAAGCATTTCCACAGCTACCAGAATTGGAGAAATATTTTATTTTTTCTCAATCCTCAAGTGCATTAAGGCCTGGTTGCATGAGAATGTACAAGAAAATGTGTGAATGTGTAAATGTCAGAATGAATGCGAAAATTCACCGTTTAACCACACCAATATGTAGGATTTTATGAATGTCTGAACCGAAAATAGAACCTGTTCTAATGTCGTTCAGACAATCATACAAGTTGACCTCATTATAGACACCTGGGGCCTGATTCTGATGCTTTCCCGATGTTCAACTTTTCCACCAGAACGTCATTAGTTTCCACTAAAACGTCATGACTTTCCGACACTACGTCATCATGTTCCACCTTCCACCAGAGAATCGTTCACTACATCGTTCAATGACTGGTGGAAAGTCAAGCTTCCCTTCCACCCGTCATCCACTTGGTGGAACAGCGCTAGTGTCGTGGTGGAAACTTTCCGACGGAAGTAAGCGTGCGGAAGGTATACATTGTTTTGTTCGCGGTTTCGAGGTAAGTTGGAAATCGGCATAAGTTTGTGACGTTCGGCTCTCCAGAGGGGGTCATTGAGCCGTTAATTTTACGGATCAAGAGTCGTTCAATGAACGAATGGTGGAACTTTCCACCAGTCATTGACTGGTGGAAGATCAGAATCGGGCCCCTGGCTTCTGTCTCTTTCAAAAACAAACGAAAACGCATAATGCGCATCTAAAAATGTACGAAAATCTGTCCGAAAAAATGAACCGTGTAGCCACCTATTCATTGATCTTGTCCATATAAATGTACAAGAATCTGCAGTACATGAAATCATTCACAAAAATCTACAGAAACTTGTACATTCTCATGTACCGTGTAACCAGACCTTAAGACTTATGCTTCGAGAAAGGAGAAGAAGAAATCTTGAAGAAGTTCCATAGATTTAAAGGAGTAGCACAATAACATATGTGGCGACCGTAAATGGTGCCATTCTTTTTGTATATTGTTGCCAAGGAGGCCTTGCTGCTTTGTTGATGTTTATGTTTACGTAACTAAGTCATGGACTGAGATTATAAGACGCATCGCAAAAAAGCTCTAATAAATTCATTCGATAAACGTGGAGATCTTCTCACTTACCCATAGCCACAAATATTACGTGAAAATTACGTTAACGTTTTAATTCTTTGAATAGTTATTGAACACTTAAATAATGCATTGGTTAACATAAGAAGTTTTGGTCATGTCATGTCAAAATTTCATTACGAATATGTTTTTATATTCCTTATGCCTGTTGCTCACGGTAAAACTTTCCATAAAAGTGTTTTATAAAACATTTTATAGAAAGTTTTATGAATCGTACGTAAAACGTAGTTGCTTGCTCACGGTAAAACTATTCATAAAACCTCAATGTACTGCCATCTATGAGACGCCTTGCGAACACGTGAAGTGATAATTGCACTCTCTTTTGGATGATTGTTTGGTTAATAACTATTATATGTATTGTTTATTTACTTATACTTTCTGATCACATACTCAACGGTGTAACAAGGCTCTATTAACGCATTCTTCTTCTAAACAACAATAAGGACATTACTGCCTCTCAACGTACTCCATGAACTACTTCCAGCCATGTTTGTTTACGTTTTCCTTGTTTGGTTTCCCATGGATACGAGATTATTATTATCAACGCGATGAGCGGAACGTCTCATTGGTTGTCGAATAAAACGGTTTTATGGAAATAGAACCTGTCCTATTCCTTAAAACGTTTCATAAAACTAGGTTTTATGAAACGGTTTAATCGTTAGCAAGATCATTTTCATAAAATTAGTCCATTTTTACAAACGTTTTACAGAACATTTTACCGTCAGCAACAGGCATTAAAATTGTAGTAATATGAAGTTACGATATCTGTAATTGTTAATTTCATGCTTAACACTGTTCGTTTTAAATATTTTTCATTTTCACTTATTATATTTTTTGAACAAAACGTTAGCTTGGTTTCCCATTGTGGTTTTGTTTTTCATGTTTATTTCGTTACTAAGAGGAAGAGGTTTTTGTTTTTGTGTTGCCATTGTCGTAAGTAAGAAATTTAATCCTTTTTAGGTACTAAATGTACGATTGAAAACTTTTTAATCTTTGTAGTATTATTATAATTATTATTAAGTGTATTCCTTTGCATTGTACTGTATATGCCCTGAAGAAGCCTCACTAATAAGAAGGCGAAACGTCTTGGCGGAAGAAGGAAGTAGAGTTTCTTAAAAAAAAAGACATGACCCAAACCTCCATAAATTAACTAATATAACAAAAAATAAAAAAATCTAAATTATCCATTTTTGTTTTGCAAAAAAGAATTGTTAGAACGATCCTAAAAAAGAGCCGCCTAGAAAGTTCTTTTCCTTTATTCTTTAGAATAGGTTTTTTCCCCTTAAGACATCTACTATTTATACAGTTTTACGTCGATTTTATATTATGCCTGTTGCTCACGGTAAAAGTTTCGGTAAAACGTTTTATAAAATCGACTAATTTCATAAAAATGAGCTTGTTAACTATAAAACCGTTTTATAAAACCTTGTTTTATAAAACGTTTTATGGAATAGTACAGGTTCTATTTCCATAAAACTGTTTTATGCAACAACCAATGAGACACGTTCCGCTCATCGCCTTGATAATAATAATCTCGTATCCATGGGAAACCAAACAATGAAAACGTAAACAAACATGGCTGGAAGTAGTTCATGGAGTACGTTGAGAGGCAGTAATGTCCTTCTTGTTGTTCTTAGAAGAATGCGTTAATAGAGCCTTATTGCACCGTTGAGTATGTGATCAGAAAGTATAATTAATTAAACAATACATAGAATATAGTTATTAACCTAACAGTCATCCAAAAGAGAGCGCATTTATCACTTCACGTGTTCGCAAAGCGTCTCATAGATGGCAGGACATTGCGGTTTTATGAACAGTTTTACCGTGAGCAAGCAAGTACGTTTTACGTACGTATCATAAAACTTTCTATAAAACTTTTCATAAAACTCTTTTATGGAAAATTATACCGTGTGCAAAAGGCATTAGAAGTGGAAATACTGGGTTATTATTGTTCAACCACCCTTCCTCCTCCTTACAAAGTATTTCTTTACCAAAACCTAACCTTACGCTATAAAAAACGATGTTTTTTGTTCATAGGCCCAAGAGCGTACAATGCATTACCGGATTCATGCCTGATATCGAAAAACCATAACTCAATTATGAAAAACATACAGTCTTGGTTGTTTACAAGACAAGGTACGGAGGATGTATTCCTTCGATGTAATACCATGTAATATATTTATGTACTGTAAATTCAAATGCTGTGTCTAAAAATATTTCTATGTGCGCAAGACCTTTTTGTAAATGATGGTAGCCATGAAACAGGTTCTCCTTAATGGCTACCTAAAATTACTCCAGTATGTACGTAATCAAGTTCCTATTACTGTACAATTTTGTTGGAGTAATAAAACAATCTATTATTATTATTATGAGAATCGGTTAAAAATTTCATTTATTAACATAATTCGGTACACCCTACTTAATAGACTGGTCCAAAACTGGAAGGAATCAGTAATGGAAGGAGAAACGTAATATCTACTATCCGTTGCAAAATTCTGTCACCCGAGTTTGGAGACTAATATCTCACAGATGGCTCAATCGATTTTAAAATGAAGTACATCATATTAAACCTTGTTCATGTCTGCGTTTATTGATGGAGAACAAAACTATTTACCGTTTATATTTATTTCAGTGTGTGCTTAAAAACAGAATTTTAGCGCATTTTCCTGGGTACCGGACGGATGCATCGCATTTACGGCTTCGTAATAACAACACGGATCAAGATATCGAAATTTCCTTTTCAAATATCGTAGCAAAGATCTTTCTTAACAATTGTACGAAGTTTAAAAGTAGTAGTAGGGTCCGACTGTCCATATGTCTAAGTTTCTTGGCCTCTGGAGATTCCTATCGGTCTTTAAGTCACATTTATGGCGTGATTCTTTGCACTAAATATGATATGAACGGTTTATTTCAATATATTATTGTTGAATATTTTCCTTCCTGTTGATATTAAACGGGTATCTTCTATAGTAAATATTATGTAAACGATATTTCATAGCTACCTACTAAAACATTTATATGAATTCCCAACGCGTGCAAACATTCAATTGGCTTTGTGCAAAGGGACGTATTGCTGGTACATAATAATGTAATAGTAATATAATAATAAGTAAGTTTATTACTTCATACACAAAATACATTTCTATAGAAACTTTTGAGTGACATTAGGTAGCCTTGGAGGAGAACCTGTTTCAAGGCTACCATCAAATAATAATATCACGTTATGCTTAGACTTAAAAAATACATGTAGCTCATGTAGTGAGGCCTACACAACTACTTAACAATGTGAGTGCGTACCTTAAGAAGCTACTTACTAAACGTTTATGGAGTTATTTATAAAACAATTACTTCAACATTTCCTCCTCATTCTCTTAGGCTCGAAGCCAAGACTAAATTTTTCGATAAAAGTTTTACGCATATTACATTTCAATATCATTAGGAGAACCTGTTTAAGGCTACCGATAAATAATAACATGTTATGTTTTCACTTTAGACTTACATAAAGCTTATGTAGTGAGACTAAGACAATTACTTAACAATTTCACAATTTAAGTGCGTACAATAAGAAGCTACTAAGTAAGAATTATGGAGTTAATTATTACACATTTACAACAATATTTACAAAAATATTTATAACACGTTTACAGCAATATTTACAACAATACTTCCTCTACACTCTCTTTGGCTCGAAGCCAAGACTGTACATTTTTCGATTATATTTTTACGCATATTACATTACATTATCAATAGGAGATGCTGTTTAAGGCTACCAATATATAATAACGTGTTATGATTTCACTTCTAAGACAATTACTTTACATTTTAACAATTTAAATGTTAAATTAAGAAGCTACTAACTAAGAATTATGGAAGTAATTGTAACACATTTACAAAAATATTTACTACAGTATTTATAACACTTTAACAACAATATTTACAACAGTACATCCTCTACACTCTCTTTGGTGTGAAGCTAAAATTTACATTTTCCGAAGTCATTTACAGAGACTTCAATGCATGAATGTTGGTAATATGAACCCAACTTTTCGACATCCATCATCATTTGTAAGGTAATATGTTGGAAGTGATGTAAGAGACACAAATCCTGGATAATCCTTAAGACACACTCATCTGTGAGCTTACTTGAGTAAACTTTCGCGAACTCCTTAACACGCGTTGAAGGAGAACAAACTAAGGGGTGTTTTCTTGCCTCTGAAGAGCTCATTTAAGGAGAAGTGTGGAAGGGGGGGGAAAGAGAAGGGAGGTCTGGTAGCTGAGACGGAATGGGTTCCTCCTCAAGAAGATAAACCACTTCTTGAAAAGAAGGAGAGGTTTACCTTTCTCAGAAGGTTGGATTGGGTGTGCCTTTCCTTTAAGGAAAGGGGGAGTTGAAACTTTTCGGCGGTCTTCTTCTCCTTACAAAGAGATGGAGGGGGGTTTTGTGAGGCCCTTCCTCGTCAGTAGACCGCGCCGCGGGGTATGCTGGGAGCTCGTGTTACGCACCTCCTAATCTACTTCCCTTCGAACCTTTTACAACATGCCTCCAGTCACAAACGGAGTAAAATATTTTTTTTTCCCAGGCCGATTTCTTCCTCAAACTCTCCTAGAATGCCTTACCATTCACCATTTCTCCTTGGCGCGGAGTTATATAATGTGCTTTTAAACTTATTTTCCTCTAGTCGAGAGTAATACCGTATTTCTCCGAATATAAGCCGCACTCGAATATAAGCCGTACTCGAATATAAGCCGTACTCGAATATAAGCCACACTCCGTTTTTGGAGTGGGATCAGGGAGAGGTTTTTTCAACTATATATTGCTTAAGTAATTATTATGTAAGTGTTTAATATATTGTAACCATTGCATATTTAAAATATAAATAACTGTTGTATTCTATACATTGAAATTGCATAGTTATATACTGAATATTGAAAAATTGTTATATTTGTCAATACCGCCCTGAAATCAAATGCTTGCGTAAAATCCATTCCAAACGCCCGACACCCAAACCTTAAACGCCTACATTCATACTCTTTTCTCAGAGTCCAGGTTTCTGAGCCACGAAACCCACATTTTTCTCTACCATGCGGAACACTTATTTGTTTGTCTTCTTTTCCTTCTATCTTTGTACCCTCTACATTTTCCCCCACACCCACATTTCAAACGAATTCATTAATAATCTTTCCTCAGAGTCCAGGTTTCCGAGCCGTTCAACGCTCACTTTTCTCCAACGCACCTACCTACTATGCAGATGAAGTTTTCCACCTTCAATAGTTTGCGACCTTCTTCCTGCGTCTATGTTCAGGCTCGCTTTACTTGTTATAGAAAAGGAATGCTTAGAAGAATCTATTATTATCTAAGTTGGAGTTTACGTAATGAACAACTCTGTAGTACCTTAAGCTTTAAGAAATAATGTAATCTTAAATAACATTTCTATACGTTGTACTATGATAAATTTAAGTAGGTAATATATAAAATGGTACTTTATGCATTGTTGTAATGTGTGAAATTGTTTTATTTTGCAGGTGAGTGCATCCCTCTTGACTTTCTGGTTGATTGAATTCTAAGTGGTGAGTTTTAACCCTAACCATACCTATTAGGTTTATCATCCCCTTGTTGTATTAATCCGCCATTGGTCTATGAGATTTTCTCTCATACACCAAATCTAAACTTGTGCTCACTTTGTAATCAATGAGTTATAAGAATAAGTTTTCTTTCCTTTTAAGCTGACTTTTAATATCTTTTGTCCTATTGACCGACCGTCTCATATAAAAGTATAAATGAAGCGTTGAGCAGCTGTGTAATGATGATATGTCTATGATACCGTCATGGCTACATAAGGTGTTTAGGATTTTCCTCATCGCGCGACCACTGACGTTAAGTGTTATATATGTTATAACATATATAACATATATAATATTAATATGTTATATATGTTATATATGTTTATATATGTTTAAATCAAGGAGTAGGCTACAGCTCAACACCTTGAGATCTTGCAATCATCACAAAGCCTGATCAGCATCGTAGCTAGGGGCTGGCCAGGTGGGTGGCTGCCAGAGGCACAACCCTCAGGGGGCACACTTTGCAAACCCACAGCCTGTGAGCCATAAATCGAGGTAATATTACCTCGATTTATGTGATATCAACCAGTAACTGTCGTTTCTGGGCAGCTTGATTCTTCTTGAGTCTCCTTGTCTTACCTAGGGAGGAATAGGTTGTTTCATCTCGTATTGCATGGTTTCAGCTAGTAACACACTACCTCGTTTCACATTGTATATACTCGTTTCAAATGTTATATAATATTAATAATTAATTAACATATTAAGTATTATATATGTTATATATGTTATGTTATAACCACTCAGTTGCGTTACACTTTCGCAACATTGCGGGCAAAGTTGATTCATTTCGTGGAGAGCAGATACGTTAATTTACAAATTTATGAGTCATGGGAATAAGTATGTCCTCATATAATATAAATATTTCTTCTTGAGAGTGGTAATTTTCTCCATTGATACCCAATGGTATCATCGACAGTAAAATTAGCAATGATTACGTAATTGTATCAGTAATTGTGTATCTTTGGAAATCATTGTTTCAAATAAAAATTTAAAGAAATTAATTATATCCAAATATATTGTGATACATATTGCCAATGAACTCTCTATTATAGATATAATCAATGGTGTACATCTGAGGGTGAGAAAAATTCTCACACGCGACCGCTCGCGTGATAAGGTAGCTTAGCGACCACTCCCGGGTTAAAACATTATAATCTCCGTGGTAAATAGTTCCTTATTACCATCATGGATTAATGACTGGCGAATGATTTTTTTCACGTTATTTATAAAAAAGTACAAAATATAAACCCTATCCCCGAATTCAATTCTTTTCCAATGGGGGTAAAAAACTAGCAAATCAGGGGGGGCTGGGATTTTGGTTAGTTTCTTTTGGATTTCTGCGATTTAACTAAACTTATTCGTATGCCTTTGGGATATGTTACGCTACCTTACACCGCGGGAACAACAGATCGCATTGGTAAAATCATGAAGAAGCACATTAGATCATTACAAGATTTAGCACCACCTCCAAAGTTCATGATCATCTTAGGCCGTGCGCACACTTGGCCACTTGTGGTCGCGACTAGTGGCGGCCACAAGTGGCTACCATCAGCTCCTAGACGCGGCCACTAGTGGCTGCCACTAGACGCTCAACCCGTCCACCTGTCGCCGCCACTTTTTACACTGACTGATCCTATTCCGTAGCCAAATTTCAATAGAGACGAGTCTACTGTCTGAGAATATGGGAGCCCCGCTCGATTGCCTGAATGCTTTTTTCAGAAAAAATTAGGAATGAATTTCAGGCACTGTTCATTCCAGGACTCGGTTTTCGTCGCACGATCACTGTAGTACCAGTCCGATTTCAGGTCCCAAATGGCAGGACGTGCTTCAATTTCGGATATAAAGACATCCACATCGAAAGTCTCCATGTCGAGTAATACACACGCACGCTATACGGAGTATTGGAACAGACCAGAGAAACGAAGAGTGGCTAGCGGCGACAGTGGCCAAGTGTGCGCCCGAAGTCGGCGACTAGTGGCCGCCACAAGTAACGAGACCCGGCCACAGCCCTAGCCTGTGGCCAGACGCGGCGACGCCAATCGCCGAGTGTGCGGAGGTCTGATGTAAATGTACGCAAAGCGTCGGCCGCAGCTTTTCGCGGATAGTGGCTGAGCTGAGTGCGAGTGGCCAAATGTGCGAGGGGCCTAAGAGGAGCTAAAGATCCATTACCACCCACAATGATCGAAGTCATATACGAAATTTTCTGTAGTTGCGGAAAATCATATATGTTGGCCAGACAATAAAGAGAGCCGTAGGATGCAGACTGAAGGAACACGAACGGGTTATTCGGAAGAATAGATTGGTTTATAATTCTGCCGTGGCTGAGCACACACTATTAGAAGAATGTCACAGTATATAGACATCAAAAGGGCGTAAGTTTTATGTAAAGAAATTAGCTACTATCCACACGGATCATCAGGGAAGCCATTTGGAAATAGAAAACAAAAGACCTAACAACCTAAACAGAGAAGATGGCTACAAATTTCCTTATACTACTTGGAAAAGACTTTTGAAAAACTTAAGTATTGATTAATCATGCTGTACATAATAACCGCTTAAGTTTGTTAATTTATTTTTCATTGTTGATTTAGAATGCCTGACGAAGACGGCAGAATAGCACGGCGAAACTGTTGCTAAATAAAAGTTTAGTTTAGTCGCAGAAAACCAAAAGGAACTTACCAAAATTAAAAAGAACTGCGAAAATATACGAAGAAAATTCTGGGGGTGAGGGGGGATTCCCCAAGCTTCCATATTTTTACGTTCCATAAGTTATTTTCGTTGACATTTGGGACCCTGGACACAAATATCTGATACACTGAGTAAATAGATTAACAAATGGAAGACCAAAGCTTCGTTTATGTACTGCTCTACGAGCGATAAGTTTGCGTAGAATATTAGTGCACAGCTAAGATTCATGGGATACATACGTTATTATTGTAGACAGTTTATAAACCCGCAACTTATGCTGTCAGATGTCGTGAATAAGAATACAGGTCAGGCGATAGTGGGTGAACATAAATTACTTCCTTCGCTTGAGTAACTTTGATCATACTTCAATTTCAAAGGCATCACAAAAATCAGCTTAGGGGACGTGCATGAACTACACTACCGTTTTCGGCAATTTTTTTACCATATTTCAGTGAAACATATGCTCCTGTAGCACATCTTGTTACCATTAGAACATTGCTAGCTGTGAATAATGCAAGGAACCTTCATGCATTACAAGAGAATGTGAAAAATGCATTTCTGCATGGAAACATTGATGAAGTAATATATATGTTTCCATCTTCTGGTTCTCAAATACAGTCCCCTTTTGTTTGCAAACTTAGAAAGAGTTTATGTGGATTGAAACGAGCTCCAAAGGCTTTGAATGACCAATTCGTCCTTGATATAGTGGTCAGCACTATATCAAGGACAAATCGGTCACCCCTGCTTCATTGACGATCGTAGTATTTTTCCGAAACACCCCCGACATGTAACGTTGTCTCTACTAATGAAACATTCAATTCAAAAACATATTTCTCAAGTATTGAGTGAGTTTATTTTTGGGGATAGATTGAAATAAGACATATAAAAGTAGCCGAACTAGATATCAGTAATAGAACTATCTAATCTAATTTGGAACAACCAATATTAATTCTTAAATTATAAAAATCAACCATGAATAGCAGAATCAAGGTGCTGTGCTCATCTGCATTACATTGTCTCCCCTTCCCACATTACTGCAATGCCTTGAAAAGTGTTGTTGTCAAGAGGTCGCTATTTAACCAACGAGAGGATTAAAATGTAAGCAATTTGATGGTATGAAGACTTCCAACATCGTAGAGGCTATGGTTCGGTTACATTGAGTTAAGGTGCTTCCACCGTAATATGACTTAAATATAATTTTATTCATATTCTGTCTACTTTTAGAAAATGTTGTCCTCTATATCTGATATGAACAACAAAATAATACCTTTCCACGCTATTTTATTCTATAATTGAACTTGAAATTACAAATTGTGTTCATAATGGGAGAATGAGAGAAACACACGGGGAATAAAATAGTATTTTTCCATTGTATATATAAATGCCATTCTTGCGGAAAACTATTTATAAGAAGGAAATAATCCTGAGAAATTAAATAAAAATGAATTCAGGCATCTTACCACATTATTATTATAGTTACTTATTGAAGAATTAATGCCGTAATTGAAGTCAAAATGCGGTAATTCGTAGGAAATGACGCTGCAGTCGGCTCCTATGGCTGAAAAAAGAGCTCATTTAAAATACATTCGTGGAATAATCTGTAAATTTTGATCCTTACTATTGGGTTTCTAATGGTAACTCATTTCATCAGTGACAGCTGGAATTTTTGGACATTATATAAAAAATGTGGAATTCAGTATTTGTTTTGACTCACACAGTCGCGGCGGAAACTCCTTAAGATCAGAAAGTTTATATGGTGGCAACATAATATCAATACACTGTAAAAAACAGTTACAAATACTTAACGTCACCTTTGGGTCAATATTGTAATGGTAGTAATGTGCTATCGATCTCTTCATATAATGTAAGATTTGTATCTCGAGGATGTGTCAAAAATTTACAAACCATATCTCCCTGCCAAAGTTTCGGAGTATAATTGAGACACCATTTTCAGGGCCAAGAACCTTACAATGAGGAATACTTATGTGGAATAATATTCTGCATTTTTTATACTTTACTTTTTGGTTTCTTTAGGCAACGCATTGCATCAGTGAAAGCAGAATTTTTTTTGACAAAATATCCAAAATGTGGAATTCAGTATTTGTTTTGACTTACACAGTCGCGGCGGTTAACCTCATTTAAACTCTGTAGTATTTTTGACGCGATGTTGAAATTTAAGGACTAATTTTGGTCACGGTAGCGTACTTATTTGTATTTGCGGTTCCTAGCAAGTGTGAGAACGGTCATTTTCCATTTGTATCACCGAATTGAAATGAAGCGGGCTTAATTATTTCACCACGAAAGGCAACTCTCTGAACACACTTCCTCCTTCTCTCCCTCAATCATTTTTAAGGACATTTGGTGGTTAGAATTACCTTAAGGGAATTCGACGTAACTTGCTGGAAGCATTAACTATGTTTTCTTAAAGCTACCTGAATTTATTCAAAATTATTTACCGCAGATTTCTTCGGATATTTGATGTGGAAGTGGGCATGTGAAATTACATATATGGGTTCTTAAATGGGAACGCGAGGTGTGACTAGCTTAATTCATCGAAGAGAACGTTTTCTAGTTTAAGAATAAGACAGCCAAAAAACAATTTAAATCATCAATAGAATAATGCATGAAAATCTTTTTATATACTTTATTTTTAATATTATTTTTGTTTTTCTTGTTATTCTTAACTATAAAAAGGTTCTTTTTGATGAATTAAGCTACTCGTACCATGTGTTCCCATTAAGAACCCATATGTAATTATATTGTCCAATTCTCGGTCAAATATCTGAAGTAATCTGCGGTAAATAATTCTGAAAAAAATTAAGTAGATTTAAGGCAACATAAGTAATGCTTCCAGCAAGTTTCGTCGAGTTTTCTTAATTAAGTTGAGTGTAACCACCACTTAAACCACTTAAATGATTTTTTTCAGCAATTTACGAACACAATAAATACACTTTTTATATACTTTATTTTTTATTAATTTTGTTTCTCTTATCATTAACTATAAAAAGGTTCTTTTAAAATGAATTAACCTACTCGTACCTTGTGTTCCCATTTCAGAATCCATGTAATGTTTTGTCCAATTCTCGATCAAATATCTTAAGTAATCTGCGGTAAATAATTCTGGAAAAAATCAGGTAGATTTAAGAAAACATAAGTAATGCTTCCAGCAAGTTTTGTCGAATTCTATTTAAGTTGAGTGAATCCACAGGACCTCCTTAAAAGATTTATTAATTCAGTAATTTACCAACACAATAAATACTCTATAACGATACAATAAATGGGGATAGTTTAACATGAATTTAGTATGCCACATGAACAAAAACATGTTGTGTTGAGGTAACTGGAAAAATTAAACATCAGGACATCAGGAAATCTTAAAAAAAAATTTCCCTAACACAAGCCAGAGTACATCTAACTCCCCTCCTGGTTGAAATGTGATCTTTGTTCCTGCCCCCTTTGGGGGCAGTTCTGACTCTCACACCCCTCAAAGCCATTCCCGCCCCCATCCGACCCTCCTGGATCTCTCCCTTGGCTACCCGAAACCAGTCGCACTCACTCGGGGCGACTCGAGAACGGACGGTCTGACTGACCATATAATGACCCCTCGGGGGGAGGGCCTTCTCCCACCACCGTCAGTCAACCGAATTCGAGGCGGGTATCCCTTGTGTTCTTTTGAAGACCTCCGTCTTCAAGAAGGTCGTTATGCTTCGTCCTCTTGTACAGACTTAGGCGCCTCTTAGCAAAACCATCTTCTAGGGCATGGGGTCCTACTACCGTGCCAAATGGGATGTTACAAAAAAAAAAAAAACGCTTTTTTCTTTTTTCTTTTTTTTCTTCCCTTCTTCCCAAAGCCCTCCCACGCAAGAAATCATTACCGCTGTCATCTTCGCCAAAGGGCGGCGTTTAGATATCTTGGGCCTTGTTCCAATCCTCAGCAAGGCGTACTAAGAGATCAGTGCATCAGCGGAAGTCAGAAAGAGCGTCAGCGGAAGTGAAGTCACGTTTTAATTATGAATACAATAGTTTATTATTTAAGTGCATGTTACAGCAATGTTAACAGTTTTAAATGATAAATTTCCCCAAAAAAATATATGAATTACAATTATTTTCCCTTAAAAAATAGCCAACGAAGTCCTGCTAAGCTTTTCCAGGCTTGTCAGCAGGTGCTCTTTTTTATGTGTCTCCTTATTTTCACCAGGTTATTAAATACATATTTAAAATCAATCAAATAAAATATTTATACATTAGTTCAAGTTTAAAATTTAAAAAAATTGAATAATGTATTTATATACCTGTTCAATTGTCAGAAATTATCATTTATGAAAAGTAAAAGAAAAACCCATTTAATAGTAATAAAACACATAAATATACACAAAACAGAATGTACAATTTCTATGATAACATATAATATGATATAATACTAATAATACTATGATAATATATATTATACCTTTTTTTCGTCTAACCTTTAACTATTTTTATAGAATGCACAGCATTTTTCAGTCAGAAACAGATATTAATGTTTTAAAAGAAAACAGAATTATATTCTAAAATGTAATAAAAGTTATGAACTAAGCTGCTAAGCTGTTTTACATGGAATACATTATGGCTGTGCACTTCAGAGGGAGAACATTAACCCGCCATTGCTGGCGCAATGAGGTTTTCTCACCCACCAAATTTAAACTTGTGCTCACTTTGTAATCATGAGTTATCAGGGATAGAAGGATTAACTTTGCAATTCCACATTGTAAGTCACCAAGTCTACTGGTCACAAAGTGAGGTCTGAAACCATCGTTTACATCATGAGTTATAATTAGTTCCCTTTCCTTCTAAGCTGACTTTCTTATCTCCTGTCCTATTGACCGACCGTCTCATATAAAAGTATAAATGAAGCGTTTAGCAGCTGTGTAACAATGATATGTCTGATACCGTCATGGCTACAATTAGGTGTTTAGACTTTTCCTCATCGCGCGACCACTGACGTTTAGTGTTTTTGTATAATCACTCATTGTCAGTTGCGTTACACTTTCGCAACATTCGGGCAAAGTTGATTCATTTCGTGGAGAGCCAATGTTTTAATGCAAATGTATGAGTAATGACATTGTATGCCCTCGTAGATAAATATTTCTTCAAAAGAATTGCAATTTTCTTCATTAATACCTATTAGTATCACTGCCAGTATAATTAGCAATGATTACGTAATTGTATCAGTAATTGTGTATCTGTGGAAGTCATCGTTTCAAATGAACATTAAGAGAAATATATTAAATCTAAATATATTGTAATACGATGCCAATGATCGCTCTATGATAGATATAATCAATGCTGTACATCTGAGTGTGAGGAAAAGTCTCACACGCGACCGATCACGTGATATACGTAGCTTAGCGACCACTCCCGGGTTAATGGGTATTACCTTATTCTTGCATTTACGTTTCCAGTTGTTTATCCCTTGTTCTATGTATATTTTAAAGACCGTTGGTGATGCACAACATCCTTGCTTAAGACTTTTACTGACAACGAAGCCTTTAGTGCTGTTGTGAAAACGATAAATTTATAATTTTAACGTAAATATATCGAATTTTTAATTTTTTAGTTAACGAATTTGAATAAATTTTTAAAAGTCAGGTTGAAATCTAGTTGGATAGTACATGGTTGACGGATTATTGGAAATATAAGCCTTATTAATTACTCTTAAAAAAAAACAAAAAAACGACGCATACTATGAACCGATTTATCAGGAACCGTGCAGACTTAATGTCTCATTCGGACTGAAGGTAATGACTTATTCAAGATAACACAAAAATGTTTATGAAAAAGAATTCAGTTATGAAACCCATACCGTAATAACAACATAATACACCATTTTGAAGAAAATGTTTACTTCAGCTGACCTGGGATATGTTTGTGAGAAAAGTCTATGATTACCACTAGTTCATGAAATGGTATGCTAGCCACAACAAAAAACAATAAAGGCATAATGACAGGTAATTATGGCGTCGATTCCAGAAAATTAATTCATTAAAATAATCTGTTTACCTTGTTCACGGATCAATTAACTTCTAAAGTTGATAATTACGTTCAGAGTTTTCATTTCTCAGAGTAAAAATATATAATTTGGAATTATATCTCACTGCCTTAATTTTCACGCTGTCCACGCTATGATAAAAGTGTGTGCTTTCGGGAGAACTGTCATTATGAAACAAAGTTCTCAGCTAAAATGTACCAATTATCGGCATCCTAAAAATAAGTTATATCTTCGTAATATTTAGCTAGTTACAGGATATTTAAACGAAATTAATACTGATGAATCAAACGGGTAATATGTACTTAATATGTGTATGAGGTATGTGTTAGAGGGATCTTAGCACCGTCGATACCTCAAAACAATTTACATTTCTAATGCCTGTTCCTCACGGTAAAAGTTTCGGTAAAACGTTTTATAACACCAATTAATTTTATAAAAATGAGCTTGCTAACGATAAAACCGTTTTATAAAACCGAGTTTTATAAAACGTTTTATGCAACAACCAATGAGACGTTCCGCTCATCGCGTTGATAATAATCTCGTATCCATGGGAAACCAAACAAGGAAAACGTAAACAAACATGGCTGGAAGTAGTTCATGGAGTACGTTGAGAGGCAGTAATGTCCATCTTGTTGTTGTTAGAAGAAGAATGCGTTAATAGAGCCTTGTTACACCGTTGAGTATGTGATCAGAAAGTATAAGTAAATAAACAATACATATATAGTTATTAACCTAACAGTCATCCATAAAAGAGAGTGCATTTATCACTTCACGTGTTCGCAATGCGTCTCATAGATGGCAGGACATTGCGGTTTTATGAATAGTTTTACCGTTCGAGCAAGCAAGTACGTTTTACGTACGATTCATAAAACTTTCGATAAAAAATTTTATAAAACTCTTTTATGGAAAAGTTTACCGTGAGCTACAGGCATAAGGCCTACAGAGCTGCGCGATCTCTTAAAATGACCGGCAGGTTCTCTAGTTTTGTTCAAAAAACTTCTTAAATGTCAGTACCTTAATCAGTTAGACTTCGCCCTTCATCAGTAGCCCCTGAGGTAGTAGTTATAGTAGTAAGTATATTTTTAAGTTATTTTATCCCGGTTGCGAAAAATAACTTTTAAAGTTACTTTTTAAAAACTTCCTCAAAAGTAACTGAAAAAGTAACTCTTATCGTTAAAGTTACTTTTTATAAATGTAACATTAATCAGTTACTTTATAAAAAGAGTAACTTGTAACTTACAACTTGTTACTTTTCACAGAGATTAATTTTGACTTTAATGAGTTATTTTTTTTTGTAAACTTTCCCTATTATGGATATCAAGTAACTTTTTTAAAATGTATCATTAATAGTTACTTAATCAGAAAAGTAACTTGTAACTTTCAACTACTAGTTACTTTTCACAAAAGTAACTTGTAACTTTCAACTAGTTACTTTTCACAGAGATTAATTAATTAATAGATGGCAGGACATTGCGGTTTTATGAACAGTTTTACCGTTCGAGCAAGCAAGTACGTTTAACGTACGATTCATAAAACTTTCGATAAAAAATTTATAAAATCTTTTATGGAAAATTTTACCGTGAGAAACAGGCATAAGTCTAATATTTTTTAATGTTATGTAGTATGTTCATCACCAACGTAAGAACGTGGGAATACGGTTTGAAATGGACTTCCTCTTATTTGTAACCCATGTTCCAAGTATGACATCAGAAGCGTATTTTCCCTCTCCTCTTGAGGTAGGAGGAAGATTACGTCACACCTCATTCAACAATCGCAGTTTGCCAAGCTAATATTATCTTTAAGGATTACGCACCCTAGGGTTTGAGCATAAAGTGGTTCTAAAGTTACTCTTTTTCGCATTTTCCGAAAGGATTTCCTGCGAAAATTCCCTTTTAAAACCCAAGTTGAAGTTCGTCTTGCGTCCTTATCCTGCCAAGGGGTCGTTGAACTTGTTTCTAGTGTCCTAAAAAAGGGATAAGGCCTTCCTGCTCATTCAGGGAAAAGTGTGATAATCCCATGGTTTGACCCAAAACTATAGAATAACCAGTGGCTTGTAGGAAAACCTCTTTTTCCTTTGGGTGCATTTTCTATTCAGCCACCAGTACAGAACCCAATACTACTCCAGCCGGTGCATTCTTCTTTTAAAGGATAAACTGGGTCATCTATTTCCCTTTTTTTAAGTCCCTACAACAAAGAGTACACCCTTGCGGCAAGGGTGCTCTGTGTCAAGGGTTTCTCTGCTCTTTCTAAGCCTCGTAACCAAAGCAAGTTCCCGCAGGTTGCATATGGCTGCTGTAAAATGATGCAGGAGACTTTCAATAAAGAATTTGGTATTTTTTTCGAGGAGATGTTACCCGAGTCAAGTTTGGGCGAATCAGGTCTGGGCGACCCGGATGATGCCACGAAAATGTTATTGAATGCACGTCTGGTTACACATGGAGAGCTTTAAAATACTGCTTGAAATGCTTGTGCGAGCATTAGAAAATCATGAAATGATCTGAAGAAAATACATTGATGCCCATCTTTTTTGTTAAAATGCGGACGCTTAAACGCTTAAAATTACTTGGAACACGCACTCAATCATCGGGGAATCCAAAATACTCCCAAAGTTTGCTTATCTCGAGATGAATCATTAAAT
The DNA here is from genome assembly GCA_963573305.1 of Pyrrhosoma nymphula. NCBI lineage: Eukaryota > Metazoa > Arthropoda > Insecta > Odonata > Coenagrionidae > Pyrrhosoma > Pyrrhosoma nymphula. The sequence continues at coordinate 37,311,395 of OY754340.1, read as the reverse complement.
AAAAACGCCACAAGTACTACAATGTTTTATTACTACGTTAACATATAATAGCAAAACAGTATTATTATTAAAAAAATTTCTACAGTTCAGTATGGGTTGAATATTTCTTGTTTATAACATTTAGTAATTCATGATATACTAATCAATTAACGAAATACTCTGCTTTAATTAACAGAAAAAAATATCAAATTTAAATCTTAGTAAAAACATATTTAATATATAACTGTGGTTTTTCAACTGAGATGAACCAGACAGAGTATTTCACCGGATGTTTTGCAATACTATCGCTGAATAGAAATGCTTCTTGCAGGAAAAATAGAAGAATGTCTGTTTTCTTTGCATATGTGAACATTCGATTAGTTCCACTATCGACCCCTACTGCCATCGAAGTACGTGCTTAATACACATCGAAGTACCACTTGCACTTGCGACTTGCAATGCTAGGTACTGTCATGAAAGTAACTTCCTTGTATGTGAATCCGCCTTTAGAAGTATACTATCTGAAATACTTTGCATTGGTTGGGATTCCACATACTTCATATAACTCATATCATATAAGACGAGAATCGATTGAAAAAATGAGAAACTTCGTTCTTTCGGTTAGTGTCTGATAAAATTAATTTGAACCCTCTGTCCTCACTTAAGGTGTATTGAGCGATAGATACTTCCCTAGTCATAATGGAGACCATATTAAAATTTTATTTTTTGATTTCAGCATCTGTAAGAAGTATTAAATAAATCTTGTAATATTAATGGCGCAAAAATATAGTTATATATCACCAAAATACTCAGTAATTAAATAAATAAAGCTACATAAGTCTCTAACTTGACTCATTTTTTCCCGCCGTACGGCTAAAAACCCTTCAAGCCGGCAGGTTTTTAAAATTGTGATTCTGCCAAAATTACTGTAGTGAGTAATTGATTATTTTTTTATTAATAGTTGAAAAAACATGCTATCTATACACCGTTAGTTTTTTGACGAAATATAGGAGATAGAAATTCATAATTTGTTTAATATTCTCCTACTCTGGAGCGCATAGCCATATTATATCCCATACATAAAACAGAGCTTATATTTTGAGGCAAATTGCTATAAAAGTAGTTCGGCAAGGGGTTGATACATTTTGATATAATTGGAAAGATGAGTTTTTTTCTTTTAAATGAGTCCAAATTCATCAAATTCTAGTTGAAGTGATTTTTCGCACAAACTATGTAAAACGAGATAAAATAAAAGGTAAGTATTAATGATGACGATATTGTACCTAATTTTTGCGAACAGTCACCTCGCTCAGAGTAACACATAAACTGTTATACTATCGCCATCTTGTAAACAAAGCAGCAACTCGGGAAAGTAGTTGGTAACTTGCCTAAGATCGTCTTCTCCAAAGAAACACATATCTTCACCCTTACCAGGGTTTTCCCTGCTCCCTCTTCCTCTTCCCCCGACACTAACCCTGTCCCCTCCGTCCCTTCCGTCCCCTCCGTCCCTAAAATGGTTTGAAAAGCGGTGTCGTTTCGGTCCAGCGGTCACCCGCAGCGCGGTCTGTTTGGCGGCCTCTTCTATGACCCTTAGGAGGCGTGAGGAAAAATTCCGTCCATATCTACACGCCCTTCAGAGACTCGTCGAGAGGAAAAACGTATTTTCCCGAAACGTATCAGCATCACACGACATCTTTATTATAATAAGGCTACGTCATCCCAAATCCTGTAATAAGTGAAGAACTACAGTGAAATCAATAAAACTTGGTATAAACTTAGAGTTGGTGTGTATTTACTGGTCTATGGATAAGAATACTTTTAATAAAACCCTTTTTAGAACTTAAATGGTCGATATTTTGGTTCAATTTCTGTTATAGATAATTAACCTTCACATATATTTCTGGTTTTATATAAAATAAAAAGTAGCCGTCAACTGAATTATGAAAATTAACTGTTAACTGTATTTTTTTCTTCTTTCAAGATATGTAGGTCTATTAATTTGTAATTTATTTATGATCTTTGCCAACGTTTAACACCCGTATATGTCTGCTTCTTATATATATATATATATATATATATATATATAAACACAAATCTAAATATACTTTTAAAACACAGGCACACGAAAATTAAAAGGACACTCACAGAATAATTTGCGAACGTTTCGACGGGCAAGCCGCCATCGTCAACGACAAGAGACTAAGAGTGAGTTAGTCTCTTGTTAGTTGAGTTAGTCTCTTGTCGTTGACGATGGCGGCTTGCCCGTCGAAACGTCCGCAAATTATTCTGTGAGTGTCCTTTTAATTTTCGTGTGCCTGTGTTTTAAAAGTATATTTAGATTTGTGTTTTCATTCGCCGAGTGCGGTTTCTCAGAAGATATTATATATATATATATATATATATATATATATATATATATATATATATATATATATATATATATATATATATATATACATATATATACATACTTACATATACATATATGATTCTTCAAGTTACCTCTCAGAGAAGTTCACCACGCATGAATATTACAACTCACAAGAATAATAGATTTAGAGCGTAACCTATATAAATGATGATTTCAATAAATGGTTCACATTATAAAAAAACAAAACATCCTTCAATTATATAAACAGACATTGCCGAATAAAGTACTATTTTCTATAATTTGATACATTTTAACAAAACTTAACTTTATTTCGATTTGTAAATACACCTGCATTTCATACAATAGACAAATAGGATGTACGGTTTAGAAGTTAGGGGCCTTCGAAGTTAAGTCCGCGTCAGCAAAATGGCAAATTTAAGGGTTTGCGTTCAGTAGTTTCACTCCTAAACGATTGAAGCTATTGGTTTGAAATTTTGTTGTTATATCACAATTGAATAGTTCTGCTAGAATATGTGATCAAACATTTGTAACTTAGCATGCATGTATTATAAACTGAAGGTCAAAGTGGTCACATTAATTTGATTTTTTTTAGTTTTTGGGGGGCAGTAGCTCTGAGGGGGTTGAAGGTAACAACCCAATTCTTTTTGCATTAAATACTCTTTAGCCTCTATTAATATTAAATAAATACTTTTTTTATTTTTCTCTACCCTTCACATAAAAAAATATATAAAATACTAAACAAAGAATATATAGCAACGAAGGTACCAACAAAACAATGAATGCAGAAGGAACTCCCTCTGTGGTAACTTAAAATATAGTATGTACCAAAATTGTAAAGCACATACAATCGATGTACAAAACGCCCAATAAAATGACTGTATACCTAAAGAAGCATACAAATATGAATGCGAAACGTCGTCATAGAGAAATACAATAATTTAAAAGTTAATAGACCTATATATGCTGACAGAAGAAAAAAATTACGTAACATTAACTGTCTGCGTCTTTCTGAATCCTATAAGACTTCAAAAAAATAAGAGACAGGGTTACTGCTGAATATATATCGATTAGCTTTAACAAAAAAACTAATCATTTATGTAGATTTATGAGTCCGTTGACTGGTATGCTCATTTAAAAAAAAACACTTCCAGGTCGGGGTATTTGGGCTTAAATTGGCGATATATGTTTTGGTCCAATTTCAGATAAAAAATAATAGCCTCTGAGTCACCGTGCTGGTAATTGTTTAACAGAGTCCAATTGTTCGTAATTACAAGGATTAGATCCCAATTTTGTCATTTAAATCAATTTTAACATTACCATTTTTCGTATCGAGAATCTTGTATGCCGTCAAAATAAAATTGCTGATCGATTTAGGTCATCGATTTTCATTATTCGATATGTTTTGTGTAGTTCAAGGTACTTGAGTTGCCTTTACACTTGGAAGATAATTCTTTTAGCTGTATTTAGAGTGAAAAATTTCACAGGATGATTAAATATTTATACATAATTTTCAGTATAGTCCATGTAATAAACCATTTTTTACATGCAAATGGTGGAGTAGTTATGATTGTTTGATGTGTTTAATATAAATTTACGTTTTAGACCTCGGCGCACCACCAAGCTTCATTTGTTTTGAGGAAAGCAGCTAAATTTTGGGACTTTTTTTTTTCAAGTTTTTACCCAATACCTTCTTAACTATGTATTCCACAGAATAGTTTATATTTTCCTTTTTTAAAATAGAGTAAAATGTGTTCGATGTGTTCTCACTGCTGTGCCCATTTTATTCTAGCGTAACTACGTAAGTATATCGTACATGCAATCAATAAATAGAAGCCCGTCTATTTTCCTGGAAAATGTGAAATCTTGTACATTATTACCACTATCGACTCCAATACTGTAACGCCTGTTGCTGACAGTAAAATTTTCGGTAAAACGTTTTATAAAATCGACTGATTTTATAAAAATGAGCTTGTTAACAATAAAACCGTTTTATAAAACCTTGTTTCATAAAACCTTTTACGGAAAAGGACAGGTTCTATTTCCAATAAAACCGTTTTATGCAACAACCAATGAGACGTTCCGCTCATCGCGTTGATTATAATAATCTCGTATCCATGGGAAACCAAACAAGGGAAACGTCAACAAACATGGCTGGAAGTTCATGGAGTACGTTGAGAGGCAGTAATGTCCTTATTGTTGTTTAGAATAAGAATGCGTTAATAGAGCCATATTACACCGTTGAGTATGTGATCATTAAGTATAAATAAATAAACAATACATATATAGTTATTAACCTAACAGTCATCCAAAATAGAGTGCATTTTATCATTTCAGGTGTTCGCAAAGCGTCTCATAGATGGCAGGACATTGCGGTTTTATGAACAGTTTTACCGTTTGACCAAGCAAGTACGTTTTACGTAAGATTCATAAAACATTCAATAAAATGTTTTATAAAACACTTTTATGGAAACTGTTACCGTGGGCAACATGCATAAGAGAAATGCGAATCTATTAACATCTAAATATCATTTGTAAACGGATTTTTTAGGCTATTGTCATAGACTTATTTGTGTAAACTAGCATGTGTAAAGTCGCATGTAAACTAGCACACGTAAAGTCGCATTAAAATCGAACGGATAGATCTGGGGGTTAAAATAATTACGTGACTTCGATACATCGAACAGCTCCTACTTTCGTATTCACTTCCGAACTATCGACAAATTGGAACGGGAGTGAGCGATATAAATCGTTTGTGTGTTATCTCACCACGGATGTTTTTAAAAAACCCACTTTGATCGATGTTTCAGGCGTACCAACCTCCCCACAGGGTGTTTGGCAGGGGGTGAGTGATAAAAGGATTCTCAATATCCGTGTAAAGACCGGGCGTTGCGTCCCTGATCCCTTGACACAAAAGAAAGGAAGGAGGAGGATTCCTTCGGACCCTTTATCTGGCGGGGCTAAGGATCTTTTAGGGTCTCCACAAGGGTGCGGAAACGAGCGTGAAAAAGGGTCCTTTCCCCACCATTTCAAAAAGGTTTTGCCGAAAGAAAATACATATATGGGATCTTATTGTTGGACTGAAGGTGCTAGGTGAACACAATAGATTATCACAATGGTCATCTGACCAGCAAACACGTGTTAACCTTTGTTTGGAGAAGGCTAAGGGATACCTTGATGTGGGTCAGTCCGGTCTAGATACGATTCTTTTAAACATCGATACGCGTCCTTAAAAGAACATATAGGCGGCTTCACACACTTGGAAGTTACTTTCATGACAGTACCTAGCCATGCAAGTCGCTTGTATGTGGTACTTCGATGTGTATTAAGCACGTACTTCGATGGCATTAGGAGTCGATAGTGGAACTAATCGACCGCGGTTCGCACTTGCAAGGGAAATAGACTGACTTCTATTTTTTGCGTGCAAGTAGCATTTTGATTCAGTGATAGTATTGCAAAACATCTGGTGAAATATTCTTCCTGGTTCATCTCAATTGATAAAACCACAGTTATATATTAAATTAGTATTTTCTTACGATTGAAATTTGATAATATCGAAGTACCTACTAAATGAGTTATCAAATTTGTAACAGAAATTAATATTTGAATAGCAATAGAGTTGTCATGGAGGGCAAGTTTGTTTACATAAACGATTGGAATTCTCACTAAACCCAGACAGTAACAAGATTTGATGGTGATACGATTTAAATCAATTTTAATATTAATCTATGCCTGAGAGTTGATTTGATTAGTTTAGATTAATAAAACTCAATAGATAATTATTCCTGTTCACGAAAACAAAATATTTCATAGTTATAATTAATTTTATCATGAAATATTAAATGATATAATCAACAAATATTTAATACAAAGTGAACTATAGAATTGTGTATAATGATACTGTTTAAAAATTATGTATACGTTAACATTTCCGTATTGATGTATGGTTTTATTAACTGCAGGGTTTTGATGTAATGATTCATTGGTTATTTGATATTACCTCCTTTCGTCTCCTTAGTTCCGCTATTCTTTTATTTGCGAATAAGCCGGAAGTAACGTGTAAGCAATACTATGCCCTGCTATTAGCGATAAAAATCGATACTTCGCTGCACTCGCTACTTCCATAGAAGTCAACTTCCATGTGTAAAGCGGCGATTACACCGAGGAGTTGATTCCTATATACGAGTCCAATTGGAAGGTGAACTTGGACGGGTGTCATACCTACTCGTATACGAGTTCACAATCGATAGTGGCGGAATTCGATACTTGGACGGAGTAGCCACCATCCTAGTTGTGGTTTCAAGTGGGGTTGACTCGATATAAATCGAACAGATAGGATTCAACTCCTCTGTGTAGTCGCCGCTTTATTCGAGTCCACTTGGAAGGTCGACTTGGACGTGTATAGTACCTATCCATATACGAGTTTGTTATCGATAGTGGCAGAGTTCGATTCGATTCGGACAGAGTAGCCACCGTACTTGTTAAGGGAAGCACTTATCGACCAAATAACTGTTCAGTCGAGCTAATGGAAATCGCACGTTTAAAATGTATGTTGCCTCAAATACGACGGATATAGAAATGGATTGACTGCTTACGTTGATGCAAATAAGTTAATTAACTCTTCATTGAGGTATATGCGAAATGTTTTCTTTCCCAAGTTAATTTTCTGGCAAGTTTATTGCCTGAAATTGACGCATATGTGAAAACTTTACCTTCTCAAGTTGTTGAGAACCTTACAAAGAGGTAGGTGTATGTGTATCATTCGCATTTTCAAGATGACATTTCTACAAGTTAAGAGACTTAATTTGCGGTGTTAATTAAATGACTTAATTGAAATTCTTGAGTTGGACACCGAAACGTTGGCAAGGAGTTCTAGTTTGTAAAATTTTTGACCTATCCTTAAGATACAAATCTTACATTCCATGAAATTTAATGCTTAGTAAATCTCTGTGCTCTGTCAAACTTTATTTAAGATCGTCTATTTTGCGACAACAGCGGTACTATTTCCGAAAAAATAATTTATTTATTATTTTTTTCACACTCCGTCTTCGTCGTGTTGGTAACCCTGAGGGTAACCCAGCGGGTGTCTCTTCTGGGCTGGAGTATCGTTTCGTCACGCTTGTATTCCCAGGCGTGAAAACGGCCAAGAAAAAAAAAAAAAAAATGTGGCCGCTTGTATAAGGGGTGTCTCCCCCTACATCCCCCCTTTTTGGAGTACCCTGTTCCATTGGCACAGCCAGGGGTCTAGCCGTATCCTGTGTCCCCCACTTTCGGAAGGTTCCCCCCTCCCCGCCTCTTGAGGCAATTCGTTAAGGATTTCGTGTGCTGCACCCCCCTTATTTCGCAGACAGGATCGTATTGAATAGCCTGAGGAGGGTTTTTGACTTTTAAAAGCCACGTACGTTCATATATATATATTCAGCCTTCTGCCACGAGTTATGGGTAAGGTACTGGAGATCTTTTCGACACACACCGCCATGCTATTCTCAACGTTCATGCTAGCCCTCCTTTTTACACGCCTTGTTGATTTTATAAGAGTGCGCTCGGCGATGCTCAAATGTTTTCTCGTGGGTATGTTTTTTTTGCATCGTCGCGGGTGGTCCCCGTTGACACCGCAGAGTGTCGCCACCGGTCTTGGTGTCGAAAGTGACGAGAAAGTGATTGTCAATTCCAATGAAATCGAAATTGAACGTTGAAAGAAACAAGAATTCCTACTCCTCTGGCAAACTAATTTCTTGTTGACAATTTTATATAACAGCTTGAGACATTGAGATCGTAAACTTGCATAGGCTTGCATGCAATAAATCGATTCCATTCTATTCTCCGTTGAATTTGCAACTGTGGTCGTTATTGTAAGTATCAATATCGACGTTTTAATGCGATGAAATTTAGTAGAATCGAGAAATTTACTCGAACGCGACTCGTATTGCCTGTTGCTCACGGTTAAAAGTTTCCATAAAAGAGTTTTATTAAAAAAATGTTTATTGAAAGTTTTATGAATCGTACGTAAAACGTACCTGCTTGGTCAAACGGTAAAACTATTCATAAAAACCGCAATGTCCTGCCATCTATGAGACGCTTTTCGAACACGTGAAGTGATAAATGCACTCTTTTTTTAGATGTCTGTTAGGTTAATAACTATACATGTATTGTTTATTTAGTTATACTTTCTGATCACACTCAACGGTGTAATTTGGCTCTATTAACGCATTGTTCATTTAACAACAATAAGGACATTACTGCCTCTCAAAGTACTCCATGAACATACAGCCATGTTTGTTTACGTTTTCCTTGTTTGGTTTCCCATGGATACGAGATTATTATCAACTCGATGAGCGTAACGTCTCATTGGTTGTTGCATAAAACGGTTTTATGGAAATAGAACCTGTCCTATTCCGTAAAACGTTTTACAAAACAAGGTTTTATAAAACGGTTTTATCGTTAGCAAACTCATTTTTACATAAAATTAGTCGACTTTATGAAACGTTTTACCGAAAATCTTCCCGTGAGCAACAGGCATATGGCCGTAATGAAATAGAAGTCCATTTTTACGAGTAAAGTTCGATATATTGCAATTTTAGAAACAGCGATTTCGATAAATCGATATTTTTTGTGCTCGTTTTCGATTTGACTGCGATCTTTCTACGCGAGTACAGCCTCGGACGAGTAGTATGCATATTTTTCCGCCCACATTTATGTACCTGCGAAAAATCCTTTCAGGCTTTTCCGTTCCTTTTCAAGAGGACAAATTGTTGACTAGATTCATTCTTTCAAAGGTCACCTGCACCGAACGTAAGGAAGAATGAGGACACTGTACAATTGGTTCCTTTCTTTAAGGGTATGGCCCACTTCTATTGGCGCAGTGACTTCTCGCAGCTGTTTTCTGTTTCTTCTTCTTCCCTTCTGCATACTAACTTCTTGAGGTTTGTAAACGGAGGAATCTCCTTCCTTTTGGAAGTGCAAAAGGATCCGTTTCAAAAGGCGTCTCTTACGAGAATAAAGGAACCGCGTACAGCGTCCTCGGCTACGTCCCCTACATAAGAAGATGAATGTCTCGACTGCTTGACCGGCGGGCGGTCCATTTTCTCAAAGGAAGGCCAAGAAATATTTCATCGTCGGCTGTTTTTAAAGAGTTCAAAACCTTCCCAAAAATTTCTTCCCGACACCTCTGGAAGAAGTGACCACATGGCTGACGATAACATACGTACGTCACTTGACGTGCTTTCTCAAGCTCTGTTCTCTTACGGTATTTTGAACGAAAAATCACTTCACCTAGAATTTGATGAATTTTACTTAAATTTTAAGAAAAAACTATTATCTTTCCAATCATATAAAAATATCAACCCCTTGCCGAACTACTTTTTGAGCAATTTGCCTGTAAATAATATAAGCTGTTTTATATATGGGATAGATTATGGCTGTGGGCTCCAGAGTAGGAGAATATTGTAGGAAATAGGAACTTCTAGCTCCTAGATTTCGTCAAAAAACTAACGGTATGTAGTTTGAATATTTTCTCAACTATTTTTAAAAAATTATCTATTACTCACCGAAGTAATCTTTACAGAATCGCAATTTTAAATCCTGTAGTTTTGAAGGGTTTTCTGCAGTACGGCGGGTACTTATTAAAGTCACGGGTTACTAGGGAAGCTTAAATAATTTCTATTGTTGAAAGTGTCCAAAATGGCTTATTATTAACAAAAAAGCATGCGTTTTTTAAATTAATTAGAGAATCAAAATCTAATTTCTATCAGCCGTATAACGAAGAAAATTTCAACATTATATTTTGATTGCAAATACCTGCAGTAGTTAACGTTCGAAGAAACGGTTTCTTTCCTTGCTCTTTTTAAAAATTACTTTAGCTCAAGATATTAAGCTAAAAAAGTTTCATAACGCATGGCCTAAATAATTATGGATTCATTAATGGCGTTTGATTTTAAAATCCGTTTTTATTCAGCGTCAAAGTGTAGGATTTGCCTCCAAAATAGTCAACGTTTTCGCTATTAAAATAAAATATAATTTAAGTTAAATGAAACATAGGATTCAATGAAGAAAACTTACCGTTTGTTATGTTATCAACACGAGAATAGGAGTAAGGTTTTGTCATTGGGGTATTTTTAACCCCAAAGTTCTCCACGTCTGAGAACAATGAATATTGAAATTATATACGTGCTTTTTTAACGTCACTTTGAAAAGATTCTCATGATCCTGTGCAATCAGTTTATGGTATTAAACTCTTATAAACCATGAGTATAGTTATTTCCACATACACAAGTGCATTAGCCTAGTTGCCTAGCTCACAACAATTCACAACAATCATTTTCCAATCCAACAACAATCGAAGATTCAACGATGAAAATTTTATATCACCTTGGCAACCGCAGGGTAGGCTTTAAATTATAAAGATGAAGGAATACAATACGAAAAAAATGGACTTGGAAAAAAAATAATTAAAATATACTCTGGATATTCTTTTAATGGTGTTGAGGAGATTGGAAACTTAATAGACTTTCAAGGGGTCCTCTTTCTTAATATTTATTGCTAGTCCTTCCTTCGAGAGAAGGGCCTAAAGGTAAAAGAAAAAGGTTTTAAAGAACCTTCTTCTCAGTAAGACAGGTCGGTTCCGAAGCAGTAGAAAGAGGCTAGTTCGGAAGACCCAACCCAGAACCGCTGTCAATCTTCCATTGTGACCCTTAAGGCTCGCGGGCGGTCCTTGGAACACCGCAGGGGTTCAATAGTTCCCCGTTTAACCCCCCAGGGGGCAGCGGATAACGCATTAAGCTCCCGCGTTTACGCGAAAGTCCAACCCCCGCGCTTTTAAATAACACGTGTTTATTTTTTAAGCGTTTCCATGACGACAACGAGAACGCCTCCCAACCTGGTGGTAACTAAAGCGATTGAGTGAATACATTATATGAGTGATATATGTATATAAATCCTTTTCGGTTCCGCCTTTTTCTTTAAGATGAAGGAGGAGCGTGGGTAATCTTCATTTTTTTTAAGAGGCGGTAGCAAAGTACAGTAGCTGCTGTTATGAGAAATCTCAGCGGGGAGTCTTCAGACTAATGCGTGAGGGGGATGGGAATCCTTTCGCTCAGCGGGAGATCGTTCCTCGATATTTTTCATCTTTTATCCGCGCTCAGATCGTCAGCTTCTTAGTGTCAAAACGAATAAACATGGCGTGATTGACATCTCACTTCGTTTCCTTTGGATAAATTCGTGGAGGATCACTTTTAAATCATATTATGTTTAAAAAAACAATAGATTCAAGAATGAGACTTGCGCATAAATTACGTAACAATTATGCGAATTCAGCGGTTGCTATGGAAACTGCGATTGTCGTAAATCTTTACCAGTTAATGAGAATGAATCCTATGTGTAACATCTTCTAAGTGACAACACGAATAAATATTATAGGTATATAGAATAAATAACGGACACATTAACATAATGATTAAAAGATGAGACTTGCACATAAATTACGCAACAATGAAAATTTAGTGGTTGCTATGGAAACTACGATTGTCGTTAATGAATAGAAAAAAAGATGAAAATAAGTCGAATTCAAAGAAATAAAATGTCAACCGACTCGATATTCGAACCCGGATCTCCCGATTTCCGGCGGAATTAACCTGAAAGATACGAAAACCTTCGCATATCTTGTGAAACATGTTGACTTACCTCATTAAAACGCTAAGAAATTAAATGTTTATTAGCCTAATATCAATTTCATTAGGTCACTTAGTCTATTAGTTCATTGGGTCTTGGATCTGTGCGTCATATTTCGTTCTTATGTCTATTGCTCCCGGTAAAATTTTCGGTAAAACGTTTTATAAAATCAACTAATTTTTTAAAAATGAGCTTGCTAACGATGAAACCGTTTTTTCAAACCTAGTTTTATAATACGTTTTACGGAATAGGACAGGTACTATTTCCATAAAACCGTTTTATGCGATAACCAATGAGACGTTCCGCTCATCGCGTTGATAATAATCTCGTATCCATGGGAAACCAAACAAGAAAAACGTAAACAAACATGGCTGGAAGTTTAATGGAACGTTGAGGCAGTAATGTCCTTCTTGTTGTTGTTAGAAGAATGCGTTAATAGAGCCATATTACATCGTTGACTATGTGATCAGAAAGTATAAGTAAATAAACAATACATATATAGTTATTAACCTAACAGTCATCCATAAAAGAGAGTGCATTTATCACTGCACGTGTTCGCAAAGCGTCTCATAGATGGCAGGACATTGCGGTTTTATGGACAGTTTTACGTGAGCAAGCAAGTACGTTTTAAGTACGATTCATAAAACTTTCAATAAAATTTTTTATAAAACACTTTTATGTGAAATTTTACCGTTTGGCAACAGGCATTCGGTTGCGGAAGAAAAAAGCAACCCGATGTTTCTGGGCATGAGACTAAACCCAATTCATTTAAAAATAAAAAGAAATAAACCGTCTCCTATTTGCAGCTGTTTGCCGAGTCAGGGACGGTGCTGGGAGACATAATTAATAAATCGAAATGAAGGGCGAAATTAACTCCATGGAGAATGATAAATAAATAAAAAATATATATATATATATATATATATATATATATATATATATATATATAGCGAAAAAAACTAAAACGAAAAAAAAAAAATGTCGGACCCAGATGATACATTAGTGATGCAAGATAGGTATTCCGAAGCGAAAAAATAGTACACATATATATCTACTATATAATATATCTAATACATCTATAATATATATGTATCTAATATCTACTCTCCAAGAGATAGGTTGGATCTACGTTTGAACGGTTCTAGACATGAGGGAAGGAACACAAGAGATTGCGTAGGCAAAGAAAAAAACATCGAAAAAAAATTGTTACGTCGTGACCCCAGAACGACGGAGTCGACACCTGGCTTCGGGGGAGGGAAACTTGACATTGACAAATGACTGTCTGTGGTCGCGCGGGCTCAACGAGTGTTGAATACGTTCATATGGATTTCTTTTTCTCGACTGGGACGCCTCTCCCTCGGCTAACTCTTGCCTGAGTGGGCTGAGCGGAGTTGGTATTTAATTATAAGTTTTTTAAGTGAAGGAGAGCGAAATATATATCACTTCAACCTAGAATTCGATGAATTTGACCTCATTTTAAAAAGAAAAAACTCACATATTTCCTACGATATCCATAGTTGGGAAAGTTTACAAAATAATTAACTGATTAATGTTAAAGTTAATTTCTGTGAAATGTAACAAGTTGAAAGTTACTTCTGTGAAAAGTAACTAGTAGTTGAAAGTTACAAGTTACTTTTCTGATAAAGTAACCGATTAATATTACGTATAAATAAGTAACTTGATATCCATAGTTTGGAAAGTTTACAAAAAAATTTAACTGATTAGAGTTAAAGTTAATCTCTGTGAAAAGTAACTAGTTGAAAGTTACTTCTGTGAAAAGTAACTAGTAGTTGAAAGTTACAAGTTACTTTTTTGAAAAAGTAACTGATTAATGTTACATTAAAAAAAAGCGACTTGATATCCATAGTTTGGAAAGTTTACAAAAAAATTTAACTGATTAAAGTTAAAGTTAATCTCTGTGAAAAGTAACTAGTTGAAAGTTACTTCTGTGAAAAGTAACTAGTAGTTGAAAGTTACAAGTTACTTTTCTGATAAAGCAACTGATTAATGAGACATTTAAAAAAAGTAACTTGATATCCATAGTTGGGAAAGTTTACAAAAACAAATTAACTGATTAAAGTCAAAGTTAATCTCTGTGAAAAGTAACAAGTTGTAAGTTACAAGTTGCTCCTTTTATAAAGTAACTGATTAATGTTACATTTATAAAAAGTAACTTTAACGATAAGAGTTACTTTTTCAGTTACTTTTGAGGAAGTTTTTAAAAAGTATCTTTAAAAGTTATTTTTCGCAATCGGGATAAAATAACTTAAAAATATACTTGCTACTATAACTACTACCTCAGGGGCTACTGATGAAGGGCGAAGTCTTTCCATGCAGATCGACCAATCCATCTTTGTGGGTAGGTCTCATGAAGATGTTATTCGAATTACTCAAGGAGGACATATTGAACATTTAAGAGGTTTTTTGAACAAAAATAGAGAACCTGCCGGTCATTTTAAGAGATCGCGCAGCTCTGTAGGCCTTATGCCATTGTTGCTCACGGTACAATATTCCATAAAAGAGTTTTATGAAAATTTTTATTGAAAGTTTTATGAATCGTACGTAAAACGTACTTGCTTGCTAGAACGATAAAACTATTCATAAAACCGCAATGTCCCGCCATCTATGAGACGCTTTGTGAACACGTGAAATACACACTCTTTTGGATGACTGTTTAATTAATATATAATATTATATATATATATATATATATATATATATATATATATATATATATATATATATATATATATATATATATATATATTGTTTATTTACTTATACTTTCTGATCACACTCAACGGTGCAATAAGGTTGTTACGCATTCTTCTAACAACAAGAAGGACATTACTGTCTCAAAGTCCCATGAACTTCCAGCCATGTTTGTTTACGTTTTCCTTGTTTGGTTTCCCATGGATACGAGATTATTATCAACGCGATGAGCGGAACATCTCATTGGTTGTTGCATACAACGGTTTTATGGAAATAGAAACTGTCCTATTCCGTAAAACGAATTATAAAACTAGGTTTTATAAATCGGTTTTATCGTTAGCAAGCTCATTTTTATAAAAATATTCGATTTTATAAAACATTTTACCGAAAATTTTACCATGAGCAACGGGCATAACCTTTTGAAAAGTACCGATCTTTGAAACTGACGCATTCTTTTGTAATCAACCTGTATTTTCAAATCTATTCTTCGCATTACCAATGTTGCCAGCTTATAGCAGTTTCGCGTCTGCGTTTAAACACTGTGCTCATTAACAAGCTAATTTTATGTTCCGGACCGTGAAATCGTCCCCCGAACGATAACTTAACTGTTAACCCCGTTAACCGACAGTCTAATGTTTAATAAACTGATGTCGTACTCTCACTAAACATCAATTTAAGGATCAGGCTACGTCATCTCGAGATAAACGATAAATGAACTTTATAAAATTTGAGTCTAAATGTATAGCACACATCAATTCAACAAGAAAATAGTAAATGTTTCTCAGGCAGACTGTAGTCGATGTTACTTTTCTTGTTTACAAGGGTCTAAAGTACAGTAATTAACCAAAAATAAATATCCTTAAATTAGGAAAGGGTGTCCGTTGAAGTTCAATGGGAAGAAAATTTTTAAATAGGTGCATAGGTTTATAAAAAATCATTCAATTTCCACCCGTTAACCATGATTAGAAAACCAACTTTGTTCCGGTTGTCAAAAGGTTAAGTAAACCTTCAGAAATGTCTCCTTGGGTCGTTTTAGGTCCAAAAACCTCTTTTAAACTGGAAATTGTAAGCATAACCATGTCAAATTTTTGTTAAGTAAAGTATTTTTTTAACAATAATTAACAAAAATGTACACGGAGATGCCTTGAATTTCACATGATTAGAAATAAGCTTAAAACCAAGTTCCCACTGTTCAATTCAGCTGAAATTTGGTACACTTACTCACTTAATCTCAATAATTACAATTCATGAATCATTCATTAAGTGCCCTAATTACCGAGGTACAACGGGTACCAATATACGGATATGCAACTTTTGATTTTGTTTCTTTTTAGTTGCCAGGCAACTTTTTCATTGTTACCAAGACGCACAGTCCTTATACACTAGCAATATAAAGGCTGCATTTAATGAAATTTAGCATTCTAGGTGCGTATTTCACTACCTTTTAACGATATTATTCTTTTAACCTACATGGTTTACAATGCTTCATGATGATGCATGTAAATTGTGGTCGTTTATAAACCTTTATTCATGAAAACTATGAATAACAGGAATCGAATTATGATTCAGTTTATAAGAAAAATATTGATAAACGACAAAATAATTTTTACACTTGCACATCTGCAAACCGTAGTCATGCTCCGATGTTATGTTTAAATCAAAGAAAAATTAACCAGCACTCTCATTACTTAGAGATAATTCATTTGTTGGAGGCCATGAAATGATTAAGAATTGTACTAAAATTAAAAGGGTTTACATTTTTTATGGGAAAGAGTCTTTCGCCAATAGATGGTGGCTCTGGTAGAATTTAGCGTTTATAATGAGAAGGAATGTTAATAATTTAAATTTCAAAGGATCGTTGTGCAGTAAATATAAAGACTAAAAATTAGGAAATAATAACTTAAAAAAAGACTTTTTTAAAGGACCACTCTTATATTTAAGGATACAAAAAAATGAAATAATATTTTTTAAAAATACTTTGGACATTTGAAACGTGGGAGCTTCAAACTCCCACGTTTCAATCTGAAATCAGCATTCAAACCTTTGTCATTTATACTGTATCAATATCTATTCCACAAGTACAAGCATTTTTTTGGACAGTGTTGAAAAAACTATGTACTTTTTAATTTTTTGCACGTTTGACTATAATCGTTTATTTTTGAAAAGTAAAGTTTTTACATATATTATTACATTCTATCCAAATACATTAAATTTATATTTATCAGGTGCCTCAGTGTTGAAACTAAACTTGATACAATTACAGAAATGTGGTTTTTTATTCTCGGATTTGATTATTTTAATCCTATCAATCAGATAGCAACCTTCCAACCGTAGCAACGGGTTCAATTAAACCATTAAGAGTGAATATATTATCTTGCATTGCATGAATATTCAGAGGAAAAAGAGTTTTTTAATAAGTTTATTTAGTTTCAAATGGGGACAGGGGGCATTTGGAACGACGCGCAGTGATATTTTTTATCTTTTTTATGGAAGAAGAAAGCTCTAATTTAAAACAAACATAAAGTAATTCATTTGTTAAACTAAAGCCTGAAATTATGGCCGCTTCTTAATGCAATCCATCAAGATTACGGTGACAGGATTAAAAGGGAATTTAAATCTTTTGTTTGTTGTTGGCATGGATATTTTACTCGAGATTATTGCGTAAAAAATGTCCCAGAAAAAAAAATTTACATAGGATGTACACGAATTATTAAGTCGACTTATTATCATTGAAGTAGCCATCGTGGTGATATATCGAAGTACGTCGAAATATTAGGAGGATATTGTTTTGTTTACTCGAGTACTTAAAAAGTACTTTAAAGCAGTAAAAAAATTGATTCCAAAGAAAATATGAAAATATTCGACAAATTTACGTTTATTTCCGCGGTCCGAATCAATATGTAGGAAGTAAAAAGGGAAAGGTTAAAACACTTATTCTAAATATTAATTCTTATTATATTATAGGCGTGTGAAAACATTCGTTTTAAGGTAGTTAGAGCGAAAAACTAATTCACCTAGAATTTGATGAATTTGGCCTCATTTTAAAGAAAAAATCTTATCTTTCCAATTATATCAAAATATATCAACACCTTGCCGAACTACTTTTCGAGCAATTTGTCTCTAAATATAAGCAGTTTTATAAATGGGATAGATTATGGCCTTGCGCTCCAGAGTAGGAGAATATTAATCAAATTAGGAACTTCTAGCACCTAGGTTTCGTCAAAAAACTAACGGTGTATAGATTACATGTTTTCTCAACTATTTATAAAAAATATAATCTATTACTCACCGTAGTAATTTTTACAGAATCGTAAATAAAAATACCTGCCGGCTTGAAGGTTTTTTAGCCGTACGGCGGGAAAAAAAGAGTCAAGTTAGAGACTTA
This sequence comes from Pyrrhosoma nymphula, assembly GCA_963573305.1. Classification (NCBI taxonomy): domain Eukaryota; kingdom Metazoa; phylum Arthropoda; class Insecta; order Odonata; family Coenagrionidae; genus Pyrrhosoma; species Pyrrhosoma nymphula. The sequence goes on along the minus strand of OY754340.1, from coordinate 37,293,264 downwards.
TGTAGCTTTATTTATATAATTACTGAGAATTTTGGTCGTATATATAACTATATATTTGCGCCATTAATATATACAATATTTATTTCTTACTTGTTACAGACGCTGAAATCAAAGAATAAAATTTGAATATGGTGTCCATTATGACTAGGGAAGTATCTTGCGAGAACCACCTAAATGAAAAAATTAAACAAGTTAGAGACTTATTATTTATGTAACCACTGAGAATATTTATAATGCTAACTATATTTTTTCACCATTAAATATTACATTATTTATTTCATACTTATTACAGACGCTGAAATAAAAAAAAAGAATATTAATATATAGTCTCCATTATGACTAGGGAACTATCTCTCACTCAAAGCAACTTAAACAATGATAATATGAAAATTAGAAAATGGCAGAATTTCGACTGTCACTTTTTCGTGAATCATACGCTTCGAGTTCCACGGACGTTCATGAGTTTTATATATATATCTACTGGCTGAAGTACCCGGCATTGCGTCCGGGAACACAATATCCTTCATAATTAAATAATATAAGAGGAAAATCGAATGAAAAATTGTGAAACTCCATACTTTCGGGTATCTAGTATCTGATAAAATAAATTTTAACTCTCAATCTTGAGTGAAAGTAGTTTTACAATGCAAAATATGTAAACCACAGCACAAAACTCTATGCTTAGCTTTCTTAATCAGCATAACTGAGCAAAATTAAGTTTAAAGACAAAAATCCGGTTGTCAAGGGAACATGCTCTTGTTGATTTTTGAGAAAAATGCGCTTAAACGCGATTTTCAAACAAATACGAATCGGAAAAGATAATTGATTGAGATATTCAAAAACGTCATTCTTCCAGTCATTTGATAAAAAAATCCCAACCCTCTATCATGGGCGGAAGTAATTTTAAAAAGCAGAAAATGAAACCACTGCAGAAAACCCAATACGTATCGCAAACCTTAGAAATTACCCTTATTTGGAACTTTTTTAGCACTGAGATCTTTTTAAAATATCCTACAATTTTTCTCCTGTCTTAAACTGATAATTTACAAAATTTCAGCACCGTCAGAGTGAAAATTAATATTTGTTTAACTTACAGACAGACAAACATTCTTCTTTAAACGAGTATTTTCTCTTTGGTGATTTATCGCAACAACAATCGTCTCTAAGTAAACATAATTGATTACCTTGACAACAAAAGGTCCTCCTCCTGACAATTGATCACTTGTTTACATTTTTCAATCCTAGCTCTTGGTTATGTAAACATGTTTTAAACAGACTTTCTATCACTCGATATTTTTTCGTGAGAATCGAAATTTTATTTGTGTGCAATGGAATCCAGTCTATTTTTCGTAATACGCTGGGCTCGTGGTCGATTAGAGTGTAGGTATCGATTTATATATGTTCCATATCGACTCCTACTGCCATCGAAATCGCTATGCACTTAAAGACGAAGTTTAAAATGAATGGTTAAGTCTATTAACTACTGTATTAGTTTATTTACAAGCACAATTCCATACTAAATCATTTCTTAAACTCTGCAAAATAAAATAGGCAAAATTAATCTATCATTTCCTATTTAAATGGCCAAATATAAGCTTTTAAGTAGGACATAAGTAATCATGTCTCTTTTACTGCATAAATAACCGTATATAAAAACCGTTATATACCGTTTTCTTCATAAATATATCGTTTCCTTTAAAAAAATTAGCATTCTCTTCCCATGAATAAGCGAGTAGTTAAATATCCCTTCCATTTAACAGTTGTTTCGTGTTTTAAGACGAATTACGACGGCAGCGACAGTTGAAACGCGATAATCGCACGTATTTCCAATTTATCTTTGATTGATGTCTTGCAGCTTTTATTCTAAATAAAAAACTGTCTTCCACAGTTGCGTTTTTTACTGAACGACAGAGAGAAAGACAGTAACGATCTTTGAGAATTCGATAAGTTTTCTCGAGTTTTCTCTTATCGATTAATCGCGATATAAATTATTCAATCGCAATAATCGATTAATCAAATCGCAATAATAGATTCTTCCTCATCTCTGAAACAATTATTACGCTATTCACTTGCAAAACAACCCTAAAAAAATAAAAAACGTTAATTAATATTTCATTGTTGTGGTCTAAATTACGAGAATCAATTCGAGAATATTTGAAACTACGCCGAACTTGAACAGTTTCCCGTTAGTTGAATATACATGCATTCAATTCGATATGGCATAAATAAGAAGAATGTTTATCGATACAACTGTTTGATGGGTATACTTTTAGATGCTTTAAATTTCACCATAGTAATTAAAATGTTCGCGAAAAATAATTATAAAAGTTTTACTGGAATATGTCTTTTGTATTCAGTTTAAAACATAGGGAGGGATTTGTTAATGGTGTCATATCCACCATATTTGCGGTGATAACTGATTTAACTTGCAATTGATTTCTCGTACATTAAATACAGGTTAAACTGACGCTATTGAATCATAATATTCTTCTTGTTTTTTGGCAAAAAAAGATATCCAGTCTTAAGTTCTTTGACCTCTTTTTAGAGTTTTTATGGAAACTATGAACGGTATAAATTAAATTGTGTTGAAATATGAAAGCACCTGAAGATATTTATAACTCTTAACGAGGCATAACTCTTTAACGTCTTGAGAACTAATATTCCGTGACTTAAGGAGATCTTCTTTCGGTGACATCTCAATCTGATGAGGAAGGGTCCTTCTGCCGAGGATCCTCGACGGAGGAAAGGGTACTTAAAAGGGTGCAATGGCCTACTTAAGGGATCCCATTCATTCATTCGCTGCCTAATGATCCTTAGAGAGCTCCTTAAAGAAAAAACTTATCCCTCGAGTCTTTTTAAGACTCAAAACTTCTTTTCCCTCCCACATGGGGGAAGCATATGGTCTCCCGTCTCCCCTTTGCTGGGCACGTGACTTAAGAAAGCAATATAAAAAAAACGAAAGACATTTAAAACCCGATGTTCTATATGAGGCGTGTTCCGTGTATTGAGATAGGACCCCTTTAAGAATAAGTAAAAAAGTTCACGACAGATGGCCTCGTTTTCGTCAGACAGCAAATTTTTCGCTATATGTCATGCATCTTATATATTCAGTCATATTTTCTCGTAAATTTTTCATACTTATTAATAAGAAACATTTTCAAATTTAATTCTCATATTTACTAATCAAATAATTAACTTTAATGCTTCGTTATTGTACTTATTTCTCTCATACTTTATTCTCATACTTAATTCTCATCACTCGTTCTCATACTGATTCGCGTATCTCTTTCTCATACTTTTTTCTCAAACCTGGATAATTAATTTCTCATCACTCATTCGTGTGCGACTTCTCATACCTCATTCTCATACTAATTTCTCATACCATATTCTCATACTTACTTCTCATACCTTTTCTCATATTTAATTCTCACCACTAGTTCTCAGAATGCTTCACGTACCTAATTCTCATACTTTTTTCATACCTCGTTCTTATACTTATTTCTCATCACTCGTTCTCATACTTATTTATCATACCATATTCTCATACTTACTTCTCATACCTTTTCTCATATTTAATTCTCACCACTCGTTCTCAGAATGCTTCACGTAACTAATTCTCATACTTTTTTTCATACCTCGTTCTTATACTTATTTCTCATCACTCGTTCTCATACTGCTTCGCGTATCTTATTCTCATACTTCTTTCTCATACCTCGTTCTCATAATTAATTCTCATACCTCATTCATGTGCGACTTCTCATATCTCGTTCTCATACTTATTTATCATACCATATTCTCATACTTACTTCTCATGCTTTATTCTCATACTTAATTCTCATCACTCGTTCTCATACTTCTTCGCGTACATAATTCTCTTTCTTTTTTTCATACCTCGTTCTCATACTTATTTCTCATCACTCGTTCTCATACTTCTTCGCGTATCTTATTCTCATACTTTTTTCTCATACTTTTTTCTCATACCTCGTTCTCATAACTCATTCTCATCACTAATTCGTGTGCGACTTCTCATACCTCTTTCTCATACTAATTTATCATACCATATTCTCATACTGAATTCTCATCACTCATTTGCGTACGACTTATCATTCCTCATTCGAATACTGATTTCTCATACCTTACTCGAGTAATAATTTATCATCCCTGATTCCAATACATAGGTATATCTAGTACTACCTCCTCATAATTAATTCTCATACTTACCTCTCGATCTTAGTTCTCATACATACTAATTTTCATACTTTCATACCATAATTACCGTTAATTCTTAATTCTGCTTTTCACTTTTTATTCTCGTCAAATTATTTTCATCCTCATTTTCATATATACGTTCTAGGTTTGATATGACACAGGGGAACAGGTAAATATTGGTTGTACGAAATGACATTTTAAGATTACCCAACCATTTTTTATCCGAGAATTACTTGCATTGTCGGAACGGACGTGGGTATTATCGTACGAGAAATGGTATGCGATATATTGTTGCCACTAAAAAAACAGAATACATGATTTAAAACCAGAAATCTCGACGAAATCTTTCAAGCAATGGGGTCTTGACTTAAGTTGTAAAATTATCTTATCTAAATATAGCAATTGATCGTAGAAAATCCATTCTTGTAAGATAAATATGACCGTATGAACTTATTTTTCACCAAATAATTCCTCTTCCAGGCATTGATCGGTCAATATAGGTGCATTTAAGTCAGGTATACCGCGTATACACTGACCACTTAACTATACACTTAAGTGCAGTGTTCACTTAAGTACACCGTGTATACGCGCTCTCACCACTTAAGTAACGGGTCCAGTTAAGTGGAGACCCCCTATTTAAGTGGACTTGGATGATATCGATAGTGTACCGTCGAGGTGGTCGAAGTCTCGTCATCGATAGGTCGAAGAGTTTCGATAATCATACACCTCATACATTTGTTTATATAATTTTTGTGAGGAGTTAATGTAATTGTGCAATTGTTATTATTCTTTTACATTTTTATGTCGTTCTATGAGTCTAAAAATGTCTTGAAAGGTGTTTTGAGCGATAGATACTTCCCTAGTCATAATGAAGACCATATTAAAATTTTAGTTTTTGATTTCAGCGTCTGTAAGAAGTTTGAAATAAATACTGTAGTATTAATGGCGCAAAGATATAGTTATATATGCCCAAAAATCTCAGTATATAAATAAATAAAGCTGCATAAGTCCCTAACTTGACTCATTTTTTCCCGCCGTACGGCTGAAAACCCTTCCAAACAACAGGTTTTAAAAATTGCGATTCTGTAAAAATTACTGCGGTGAGTAATAGATTATTTTTTTAGAAATAGTTGAGACAACATGAAATCTATACACCGTTAGTTTTTTGACGAAATCTAGGGGTTATAAATTCCTATTTCCTTCAATATTCTCCTACTCTGGAGCGCAGAGCCGTAATCTATCCCACATGTAAAACAGGTTATATTTACAGTCTAATTGCTCAAAAAGTAGTTCGGCAAGGGATTGATATATTTATATAATTGGAAAGATAAGAGTTGTTTCTTTAAAATGAGACCAAATTCATCAAATTCTTGGCGAAGTGATTTTTCGCTAAAACTACCTTAAGTTTCTTCTTGGGCGCATAATTATTGCGCGATGCAAATTTCTTTCCGTTTACACTAGTTAGCGCTGAGTTAGATATAATATCTACGTGTAGACACTCGCCTGCATTTAAATACTGCAATTAAAAGTACACCTGTAGTATACATGATACATAAGATCCAATATTTGAGTAAATTTCTGCTAGAATCACGCCTGCTACGTATTGTTGCAGAATGAACTTTCAAAGAAACTTGTGGAGTATTGCACAAGACTTTGAAATAAGATCGTTCGATAAGTAAATATTTTAGCCTCGCTGAAAAATTTACCATTTCATGAATATACATGCGTTTATGAATTAGGGAGGTACCCTTTTTTCAAAGAATCAGCTCTTCTCCCCCCAAGAGCCTACTCATAACATGAATGGACCCTTGTAAGGGTTCTGCCAGTTGATGAGCCGTGAAGCTCTCAGATGGGTCGTTGGCAGGATATAAAAAAACGTACCCTTAGAAAAAAGGGTACTAAGGGGAAGGTCTCACGAGGCGAATGGTTCCTAGGATATATCCGGTCCATATACTACAGCACGTGTTGGGGAACATGTCCTCTTAGCAGTGGAGGATGACCGGTTGCTAGGGTTACTTACAGCCAGGGCACGTGTCTGTACGGAAAGGGAAAAAAACCCTTATTTTTTTCTGTCAAACATACGAAAAATCCTTTTTATAGCAGAATTCTACGGTTATATTGTATCTTTGGGTTTGTATTCATTCACATCGATGAGATATATATCTAACGCAAAGACCTTTTCCCAGGGGAAGTGTAATTCGTTATAGAATTACGTATTTATCGAAACAAGTGTCATGGAAGTCGCAATATCGGGAAATATTTCATGAAATTGGTGGTCTGAACGAGAATATGTTTCGTTTTTGTTAGTTTCTTTAGGATTTTTTCGATTAAACTACACTTTTATTTAGCAACAGTTTCACCGTGCTATTCTTCCGGCTTCGCCAGGCATTCTAAATCAACAATGAAAAATAAATAAACAAACTTAAGTGGTTATTATGTACAGCATGATTAATCAATACTTAAGTTTTTCAAAAGTCTTTTCCAAGTAGTATAAGGAAGTTTGTAGCCATCTTCTCTGTTTAAGTTGTTAGGTCTTTTGTTTTCTATTTCCAAATGGCTTCCCTGATGATCCGTGTGGATAGTAGCTGATTTCTTAACATAAAACTTACGCCCTTTTGATGTCCATATACTGTGACATTCTTATAAAAGTGTGTGCTTAGCAGAGTGATAAACCAATCTATTCTTCCGAATAGCCCGTTCTTGTTCCTTCAGTCTGCATCCTACGGCTTTCTTTGTCTGGCCAACATATGATTTTCCGCAACTACAGAATATTACTTATATGCCTTCGAACATTGTGGGAGATGATGGATATTTAGCTCCTCTAAGACGATCATAAAATGTGAAGGTGGTGTTAAATCTTGTGATGATCTAATATGCTTCTTCATGATTTTATCTATGCGATCTGTTTTTCCCGCGATGTAAGGTAGCATAACATATCCCAAAGGCTAAGATGTCTCTTTCTCCTTAGGATTCTGATTACTAACTTAGGGTTTAGTTCAATCGCAGAAATCCAAAAGAAACTTTCCAAAATTAAGATGAATTGCAAAAATCTACGAATAAAATATTTTTCGTTGTTTATTTTTTGTTTATTTACTGTTTATCAATATTTAAGCATGTTTACTGGGCACACAATGAATAATAATCGAACAACAAATACAAATATTAAATAACATAGGTCATAGCTGGTAAAATACGCAATCAAATAGTCACAATATTTAGTCAACACATCGACAACATTGCTTAGGTATTTTTAAAAATACCTCTTTAAAAAAAATTTGTTTCTACCTTGCTACATATTTAGTTCATTACAATATATGTTGTATGTAATACACTATCTGTAAATGGGAGAAGAATTACATTATTCACTATTAAAATTCATTACATTAAATGTCATCGTATTTCTATGCAAGTGGTGACATCTATAGTTTGTAATTGGCACGAAAAGGACAAATGGCAAAGAGTATTCAACAATGTTTTCTACCAGCCTAAGTTAAGTATTTGCGAAAAAAAAACAGAAAAAAAGAAAGAAAAAGAAAGAAATTAAACCATCGCACAAAACCCAGTACTATGAAATATCTATGAAATGGACGAAAATGGCGATCGTAATTTAGTAGCTAAAGTACGTATGTCAATGCTTCTTGTGAGCTCTTTCTTTTCGTTGATTGCAATTTTTATATTTTGGTTCATACATATTTACGTATGTTACCACTCGACCAAATGGTCGACTTTTAACTATTGTGATAACAAATAAAAAAATAAATTTATAAAGTCGTGTCTTTTTTATTAATGTCAAAAATCCGTAATTCTTTCAAATGTACTTATGCTAATGAATGTTTTTCTGCTTTATTTCAGGTGAGTATGGGCGTCATACCCTTAATCTTCTCGACATTATGTTGGATGCTTTCAAGATTGTTTCATAGTGTTCCATGGGAAGCGAAATGGGTGAGATAAAACACGCAACTTTGATATTAATGTAAAAATATTTATTTGTTTAAGATTTATTTAGATGCGATAGGGAAGTACCTTTTAAGTTTATGGAAAAGTTTTTCATCTTAGGATGCTTACCAACATTTTATTTTACGTTCGAGCTAATGTTGACGTGTATTGCTATGGTAACGATCCTTAAGGAAGTCCCGCCGTGACTGTCTGAGTCATAACAAATACTAAATTCCACATTTTTAATATTTTGTCAAAAAAATCCCGCTTTCGCTCATGAAATGCGTTACCTATAGAAACCCAAAAGTAAAGTATAAAAAATGCACATTATTATTCCACGAATGTATTTTAAATGTGCACTTTTTAATCCAGCAATAGGAGCCGACTGCACCACCATTTCCTACGAATGACCGCATTTTGACTTCAATTACGGCATAAATGCTTCAATAACTATAAAAATAAGGCGGTAAGATGCCTATATTTTATTTTTATTCAATTTATCTGGATTATTTCTTCTTAGAGACAGTTTTCCAAGAAAATGGCATTTGTATTTTATGGAACAATACTATTTTTATTCCCCGTGTTTCTCTCATTCCCCCATTATGAACACAATATGTAATTTCAAGTTCAATTATACAATAAAATAGCGTGGAAAGGTATTATTTTGTTGTTCATATTTAGATAGTGGACAACGTTTTCTACAAGTAGACAGAATTGGAATAAAATTACATATAAGGTCATTTTACGGTGGTACAACCACCTTTAGTTGGGATGAGCGAGAGATACTACCCTAATCAAAATGGAGACAGTATTCGAAATTCATCTTTTGATTTCAGCATCTGTAGACTAACATGAAAAAAATATTGTAATATTAATGGCACAAAAATATAAAGTTATACTGCCCGACAAAAATTATCAGTAAACAAATATATATATATCCAAATTTAGTCTCTAATTTGACTCATTTTTTCACGCCGTACGATGAAAACGCCTTAATAACCGTATGTTTTTAAACATGCGATTCTGTGATGATTACTGCGGTGAGTAATTGATTATAAATATTTTAAAAATAGTTGAAAAAAACATAAAAAAACTTGTTTTGACGTTAGTTTTTTGACGAAATCTGGGCGTTATAGATTCCTAAATCCTCTCAATAATCTCCGTCACTGTAGAATCTATTCCATGTGTAAAAAAAGCATTGTTTTCAGGCAAATTGCTCGAAAAGTAGTTCGGAAAAGGTTTATTATTTTGATATAATTGGAGAGTTGAGAACTGATTCTTTATAATTAGATCAAATTTACCAAGTTGTAAGGTTGAAGTGATATATTCGCTCGAACTAGCATAAATTCATCACTACAAAGGTTTACGAAAGATGGCTTCGTCGGCGGCCATTTTGTTTCCTGCGCGGCTTCGCATTCAAGTATTGATTTCCGCCCGAAAGCTTAGCGCTGCGTATAAATGTACGCAACCGCAAGGAACATCATTACGTCTCGTTGAAGTTACAATTTGTTTATTAGATTGAGTAAGATGTTCAATAAATACTTAATGATTTAGATAATTATTTTACGGTCTACATGTATAAAAAATGGGTAATTGTTAGGTAGTCGGACTCATCGTATTTTTTTGGAATTTGCGCCCCGAAAAAAGTTTTTTTCCGTAGTTTGTAGAACGTATTGGAAGCCATAAGAAAATATTTGAAAAATACGATGATTCCGTCTACCTCACAATTACAAAAAAATAAAATTATATTCCATAGATTTCTTGATGTCAATCTAATGCTACTTTTTCAACGTAAAGTTAATAACAGAAGCTACTGGTCACTCTCCCTGCGTCAAAGTACCGCATAATTCCTGCCATTCTCCTACCTACTCTATGATTGACGTCACATGTGGATGAAAAGTGTATTTATCATTCCGGCTCATGTAAACAAGGCTTTGTGTTCTCGCTCGTGAGGTTAAAAAAATAATAATAATGTTTACTTTGATTAATTGCTAATTACTGTGACGACATCCTCAGTTCTTCTCTTAAGGCACACGTGAGATCAATGTTTCTTTTTTTGGCTCATATTTGTCCTGTACTTAAGTAATGTGATTAATCGACATCGTTTGGTTTTTTCCATATATAGGTCTAAATTTGCAACAAAGTTGCGCATGCAAATATGTCTTTCGTTTTATGAAAATATTTATCTAATTAATTTAATAAGTTGAAGGTATTACTTTACTTATTTCCTGAGATAGTTAAAAAATATAAACGTTTGATTAAACATATTTGGTTTCTCCGTAGTGAAGTTTGGCAACAGTGGGTGGAATTTGGATATTTTTGCGCAGTTTATTCGCAGGTAATCTTGGGACGTTTATTGGGGTTTTTATTAGTTTAATATTGATAAGCGCTTTAACAACTCACGATTTTGAAATTTCCGTCGTTAATTAACAAAAATAAACTAAAATTATAGGCTAAATCTATTTTGAAAGTGATGGCTGATTGTAGACATTTCGACAAAATCTAGGCACAGGGAATCGTGAGAAATATGCTGGAAGTGTAGATTCAAATTTCTTTCCGTTACTCTGTTATGTATTGTAATCTACATGCTGTAAACCGGACGGAAAATTTTAAAGTTGATTATTTGTTCGCATAATAGTCATACATTTAAGTATACGTCATAACTGTTTGATAATTGTTTCCCTGTAAGCATATTCCAAGTGTTTACAATGTTGCCAGTTATATACGCTCTCTTCTCCGAGAAAAACTCTTTCCGGTGGTTGATTCTTTCGATAATAGATAGAAATTACAACATTGTGAAGGATACAGAATACATATTGCTTAATAAAAGAAAATGAATGACCTAACTTTAAAAAGCTTCAGTCATTTCTGTTCCTACAATTCCGAATATTAAAAAAACTAATTTTGTGGGGTTTCCGTGAATCTGGCTTCAGTTGGTAACATTTAAACATATTTGTTAAGTGTTATCAAAGGGAATTATGGGAAGTAACGTCCGATTATTATCCATAAATGTTTAAATATTCATGTTCAATGTTTTATGCGTGACGGTTTTGAAATCAACGGTGTTTTGACAGTAAATAAACTAAATTTGGATGTCTTTTTGTGGAACTGGTCGCTGTTGGTACGACTGCGGACATTTTGTCTGAGTTTCCTCGCTGTGAATTCTGGGAAATTCGCTCTGAGAGTAATCTGACTTTATTTTTTTTCTCATGGCTTTGCCGCCAAACGACACTCTACCTCTCTCTCTCTCTTCCTCGTTTTCGCTATAGCAACGGGATACGGGAGTAATCTCCGTCCGTTGCCATGGCGACGCGAGTGGGCGTGGTCGTCGAGCGAAGGCAGTTGCAGCTCGGCCAATGGCGTCAAAGGATTGAGGTCGAACGAAATATCGATCCGGACGGAACACCTTATTGCTTACAGCAGCACTCCAGTCATCCTTGGAGGGTAAAATCTCCAAAATCCAGCTCCAGTGGCCTAAGGTTTACGTTTCTACGTTACGAAAACAGTAGGAGATGCATGAAAAACAATAAAACGTAAAGCGAAATGCCTTAAAACGAAAGGACGCAAAAATGAAGATGCGTTAATTGAATCTACATGAAACAAAATTGCGAAATTACGTTTACGGTAAGCACAATTAGGTGAAATTTCCATGTGATAAAAAATTACCGTTGTTGATTAATACTGGCTGACATGAGCCATTTGTAATAGAATTATTCAATATTTGATTCCAATATTTAAAGTAAAAAAACGTGCTTTGAAACGTCTGAAAACGAAATAACGTTGATAGGAAGTACGTTTAGGTGACCATTTCTCTTTGTGAATTCAAAAATATCTTTGACTCTGAGTACTGATATGTCGAGTCTTTTAATCGATATATCGTAACTACGTATTTCGTAACTGCGCAACTGAAAATCTGAAACTACATAGTCGAAGGTTTGAAATTAAAATTGACGTTTATCCGAATGACATTAAGTCTTAAATTACAATTAGTGGATACAAAGAAAGACAGACCATGAAAAGATACTAAGATGAGAATTTTGATTGAAACATCGTCACTCGAAGTGAACACGTTAATCGAATTAAGGCAACAGTAGATGTGAAACAAAAGAAAGTCTGCTCTTCGTTTTTCAATCATGACTATCAATCATTCTTCTTATTTCCTTCATGAAAACCTTCTAAATAGATTATTTTTAGAGATTATTTAGTGACAAAATGGAGGTATTTTTTTATATTGCGAATATATCAAGAATTTTTTGGGGTTTTATTTCTGGAAATATTATGTTTTCCGGAAAGACGTCACCGTTCAGCCATTTTGAAAATATGCCGGAAATAATTGCGAATATATAGTGTTTTGCAAATTACGAAATTTAGCGATTGTTTTTAAATTAATTAAAAAATGTTAAGAATTCAAATATACTTATTTCAATAATTTAAGCAGTTTACCGAAAGCATTTTTACTATTAAAACACGTATGGGATTGTCGGAATATTGTTAACGGAGTTACGTGTTATTATAGAATATAACCTCAATCGAATAGGATTAATTTGATGAGACATGGCGCCCGGCGTAACGATCACGTCACAGTTGGTTGGGGCGTGTCCACTCTATCCACAATCTCATGACACTCCCCACCCAGCCTGATCTACTTATTCAATTACCCCGGTTGTCCGCAAAACACGTTTTGAGTGACGGCCCGGTTGAAACCCTTTCTAAAGGGGGAAACGAGGGTTCTCGGTTAAGAGTACTGACGTCGGTACCCTTATCCAATCAAGGCAGATTTGATTTGCGGTTTTTCTCGCCCCCTATACCCTCCCACTCTTGCCACAAGCTTGCGGGCGTGATATCCGACGTCGTAATACCCTAATACCCTTAAGCCAGGCTCCCCTCCCCTATTCCAGGGTTAATCGAATAAGGGCATATCTTCCGCTCCATATATACATGAGGGGGGCAAGAACCCTTATTTCACACCCTTCAATTATCCCTATCCCGTTAGTGTATGGAACTCTGTCCTAGCGGCGTTAAGGGTTTGGATAGGCGTTATAAATAGATCCTTTTCCGATATCGTATTTACATTATAGCCTTAAGATCCGGGAGTGACGTCACGATCTCAAACTTTGGGCTAACTTTATGATCAAACAATTATAAAATTCGTTTTATATTTGTTATCTATCGATTTTTGATAAAAATGAAAATGGTTCTTGGGAATGCCGATTTAAAATCTACACTACATTTAAAGTATAACTTAGAACAATTTCGATAATTTGATTGTTTTAATGTCATTCACTCAAAAAGAATTTAAAGGTGAATGTTGTGTTGAAAGAATATCTTTGGAACTTTGGACTGACTTTGCGGCCTATATATCCCTTACTCCTGACCCTAAGCCGGTCAGGGAAAATAGAGTATTTGTAATTAGATCCGTTTCCAAAGATATATAAAAATTAGACACAAAGAACATCGTGTTTATATTCATTCTCAATCTCCGGTGATGACGTCACGATCCCAATTTTTGGGATAGCTTTACGATGGAAAAACCTTCGATTTCAATGGATGTAATAATTTTTTGAATAAAATACGAAAGATATTTGGAATTACAAACACATAATATGACTCCAGAAATAAGTGATTTTTGTACGCAATTCTCATTACTCATAAAGATGATCTAAATAGTTATTCAAAACGTTATTACAATATCTGGATTACCCTTATCTTTTACTGAAAGTAACATGATTAATTTATAATGAAATTGTCAGTTTCTTGTGGAAGTACAATCCTCAGCCTTCGTTTACTTTCTAATTAAAAAAAACAATAATTTTTTCATTGCAATGCAACTGTAAGATTTTTGATAAGTTTAACAACAGTTTTTTTTCAAATAGCTCGTCAATCTTAGAAAATAGGGAGAAATGTATTTTGAGTTCCGTTTATAATCTTTAAAAAAATGCAAAATATTCTGGGAAAAACTTCATTTTTATCGTCTAATATCGTTATACTTTCATCGTTATCGTCTAGTTTCTCGGATGACGTAGCTCTTTAACCCTTGAAAAGTGGTAACATTTTTGTGACCTATGTCGCACCCTTGTGGAATCAGTATCGTAACAGCAATGGAAGAATTTATTTCGCGCGGTAGCCATGTTTGGGTGCACTACGCTTTCCTATTAAAGAACAGGCTTCAATGACATGCGTGGATGACGCCATGTTGTGTTATTATTGTCAAAATTCTACGATTCCCAGGAATGCGAATGTGAATTGGAAAATCGTTCCATTTTTAGCAAACAGACTCTTGTAATTGAGAGGGTAAATCGGTCTGGTGACGTCAACGACGTAGTCGTGATGAGATGACTACCATAGATGACGTCACCAAAACGATAATCAAATTATAATTTAGAATATATTCGGAAGAAAGCCTCGATAACACGGTGATTCGCCGTCTCGCCACGGGCTTTGCGCATGGCGCTAGGGAAAATAATTTCTTTGATGACGTAACACTTGAACCCTTAAAAAAGTGGTAAATTTTTTGTGACCTATATCGCACCCTTGGGGAACCAGTATCGTAACAATGATATATTGCCCGTTATAAAGAGGTCACGGTTTCAAGCTCCTCAAGGGAATATACTCGGTATTTGGTATCAACGGATAACTGCCGTCTCCAATTTCGCGCTTCGTAATGCATTTGAACTCAGCTTAAAAACCGTCAGAGGGGAGCTGGCTGCGATATATTATGTCGAAACGTCAAATGATAAAAAAATATATAAAAAATACGAACATTTTTTTGCGTATATATTTTAACTACCAAGGGTACCCTTTTTTACTATCTCCAAGCGTTTTTTTAATTAAACGGATCAAGAGGTTAATTGCTATAATCGTTTCGGATGTACGCGATCCAAAATTACGTCATCTCGCTCTCTTCACTTGAACGAGCGACGTTGTTCATTTAACATTCGGTAAAACGAGAGAAATGTACGCAGAGTATTTTATCGCATATAAGACGATCATTGTTTTATTTTAACTACCCGAGGATACGTGAATCTTCATTCTTTGAATACATATCTAGTATATTACATATTACGTGACAATACGTGTCTGACTAATATTTTAAACTTTAAAATATCGTAATGTAAAAAACGTAAAAAACGAGATACAAACGTAAGAAACGTAGAAAACGTAATGTAACGTATCGTAAAAAACGAGAAAAATGTACGCAGAGAATTTAATCGCATATAAGACGATCTTTGTTTTATTTTAACTACCCGAGGATACGTGAATCTTCATTCTTTGAATACATATCTAGTATATTACATATTACGTGACAATACGTGTCTGACTAATATTTTAAACTTTAAAATATCGTAATTTATCCCATATTTTGTAATGTATGTGGTATAGGTTGTTGCTATGGTTTTAAGATATTAATGGTGGTTGCCATGTGTTAGATGTTTGGTTATAGTCTAGGTGGTTAGATTGTATTTTGCGAATGCTTTGTACTGTTGATGGATGATCTGAAATAGTAATAAAAGAAAATGAACTGATAATTTTATTATTTAAATTTGCAACACAAAACTGTATGCACTCGTAAAATGAGATAAAATGTTAAAATATAAAGTTCATATTTTTTAAATAAATAAATAAATTAGCATTTTTAGTAAGGGTGAACGTTTAAAGAACAAGAAACTCATTCAATATATGATATTTAGCATATCTCCAGCCATTGAAAGATCCCGCCTTTTTTAATTTGAAGTTAACGATTAAGATACCAGAAAAAACCTCTAATAAATGTAAACGGTAATATGTAAAAAATATTTGTAAAAAACACGCTTATTTTCAAGTGTTCGAAGAAGTAAAAGATACTTTCTTCATCAACCCCTAATAAAAAGTGAATACTCCTGGAATAGATATTGGTAGTATTAATGGGTTGAAGACAGTTTATTAGATCAGTTACTGTAACTAGTATTTATAACTGATGATTAGAGTTAGTTTATTGCACAGTTGCGGGCCAACTTATGAAAAGCATCTGCTGAAACGGAGCTTCATATTTGAACAATTGAACAACATTATTTAACGCACAGAAATCATTATAAAATTAGACAAAACAAGGAAGGATAAATTGAAATCGATTTGTTAACAAGCACTTGTATTTATGTAATAGTTTCGCAATGACTTTTATCTCCGTATATACTGAATTTATATCAATATAAACGTCATGTATAACTTGGGTTATAAGTAGGTAACATAGAGATGCATGGTTACGACTTTTATCTCCGAATACACTGTACTTATGTCAATATAAACATAATATGTAACTTGGGTTAAATATTAGGTAACATAACGTTGCAAAGTAACGGCTTATATCTCCGAATATACTGTATTCATATCAATAGTAACATGATGTTTAACTTTGGTTATCAATAGTTAACATAACGATGCATGGTAACGACTTTCACCTCCAAATATACTGAATTTATATCAATATAAACAAGATTTATATCTTGGGTTATAAATAGGTAAAATGACGATACATGGTAACGACTTTTATCTGTGATTATACTGAATTTATATCAATATAAACATGATTTATATCTTGAGTTGTAAATAGGTAACATAGCGAGGTACGGTAACGACTTTTACCTCCGAATATACTGAATTTATACCATCATTAACATGGTTTATATGTTGGGATATAAATAGGTAAAATGACGATACATGGTAACGACTTTTATCTGCGATTATACTGAAATTATATCAATATAAACATGATTTATATCTTGGGTTATAAGTAGATAAGATAGCGATGTACGGTTACGAATTTTATCTCCAAATATACTGAATTTATATCAATATAAACATGATATATATATATATATATATATATATATATATATAATGTCTTGGTAGAAAATCGCTCTCGGCGACGATGCACATGCATAAATAAAACAGTGATACACTAAACAAACACAGAAACACGCAAAAAGGACACTCACAAAATAAAACTTGTACGTTTCGGCGTCAGGACGCCATCGTCAGCGGTAGAGGAATCTCTACCGCTGACGATGGCGTCCTGACGCCGCTGATTCCTCTACCGCTGACGATGGCGTCCTGACGCCGAAACGTACAAGTTTTATTTTGTGAGTGTCCTTTTTGCGTGTTTCTGTGTTTGTTTAGTGTATCACTGTTTTAATTATGCATGTATATATATATATATATATATATATATATATATCTTGTGTTATAAATAGATAACATAACGATGCATGCTAACGACTTTTATCTCCGAATGTACTGAATTTATATCAATATAAAGAAGATAATAACTTGGGATTTAAGTAGGTAACATAACAATGAATGGTAACGACTTTTATCTCCAAATATACTGAATTTATATCACTATAAAATTATGTATAACTTGTGTTATAAGTAGATAACTTGATGGTTTACGTTAATACACTATTTCATTTATCCATTGTGGTTCGGAACGAATTTTTAACGCAATTACCGGACAACACGTAGATAATTAGAATTTATAGTTCAACCGAGTATTTCGGTTAACGATTTTGTGTTTTTTTCCGTGAATTTTCGCTCTAATCTCTCATAGTTCCTCCTATAACTAGTTTTTACGTATTTTTTTTAACTGACCGGTACCTTCTTCGGCTAATTGTTCTGCATATCTCCACGTATACACAGTTAACGAACTTCCTCCGTTGCAATGCGATCAAACAACCGCATCCCGGAGCGATTATAATGGGAAGTAATAAACAATTATTCCTCGCAAACGGCGAAAATTGAGTCTAGTTGCGAGGGAAGAAAACTTACGTTTAATACCGAGGAGTTAATTGACTCTCTGTCTCGTAAGGTGGTTTCAGAAGGAAGAAGGCGCCGATTATATTTCTCGGAAGAGGAAAAAAAACCGTCACATGTCGAAATCAACAAGGATAATAACCCTTACGAGCCCATTATCCGAAAAAAGTTCCGTTTTACGAATCCCTCGACTTGCGTCTTTTTTCTCCCGCTTTAGCAATTTTTTTTTACTCGTATGAGCCCTATACACTCTTAATGTTGGCTTAATTGGGTTTTATCTCCATGTCCGTCCGTCCATCCATCCTCTACTCATATTCCTTCTTTTATAATAAAAAAATAACTATTAATTTCGGACATCCTTTGTTTTTTTTCGTTTTTTCGTAGGCATTCATTTTTTTCAATTTTTTAATAATCTCGAGCCAATTTTGTGACGTCACGAACACCTTCCCTCCAAAGTAAAAAAAAAAATAAGACGCCCGTCGCCAACTTTGTCCCACTCTCGTAGTTCTGACAACGGACCGAGTAAATCTGATTATTTTTCGTATGTATTTTCGTCTTACCAACAATCTGTTCGAGTTTACGTGAAGTTTCGACCAATCACGTAGTCGCTTTTAATGGCCGTATTTTCGCCCGCCAGGCCGATATGATAGCACGTATAAATACATAAAAAAGAATAGCGTGAAATGAAAACAGAAAAAATAAGAATCTCGCTCTTGAGGCAATTAAACCAAGAGCACCAACTGTTGAAATGTAAAAAGAAATTATTTTTAAAATTAAAATTCTGTTATCGCTATCACTCAACCAACCTTTTCAAGGAAGCTTGCTGGAATCATGTGAAAACAGTATTTAAAAAACAAATTAATTTCTTCGTGAATTAAGAGCCCTTCTCACTTGTGATGCTGCATGAAGTCATCTTGTTTCGTGAAGGTTTTTTTAAATTTTAAATTCTTTTTTAAGGCATATTTATTAAAAAGTAATAGAAGTTTCTCATTATAAACTTACTTTTAATATGCTCAACTATATTCCAATAATATTTCCAATCAAATTTATTGATTTTTAAACGAAAAATGAAGGTATGCATCTTTGTATTATACTGAAATGTCTAGAATTCCAAATAAATACTGAAATGTGGCCAAAGTTTCACTTTTTTACGGAGTTACGGCTGCTACCAAGATATGTCATCCATACTTCATTATGATCTTGTAATTGTTGTGGATTATTTGATATGAATCAATTATAACCTGCGAAAACTACTTAATTCAAAAGTAAATAACACTTTTGAGATGAAACGTTCGCAGTACCACGAAGTTCGGCGATATGTAGAACTGATATTACTCAAATTGTACCCAAATATGATTCCTGTCCTATGCGATAAGCCTGAAATTCAGTTTTTTAAAAGAAAATATTTGAAATGAATATTATTTTCAATCTGTAGTAAATGAGTACTATACAATACACTGAAAATAATGTTATCTTAAATGGTGAGACGCCCACTTGAATATTATTAAATTAAGAATATTATCTTAACATCGAATAGTGTCCTGTATTATTAAATTAAGAATACCCTCTTGAGAGATAAGTATAATTCATTCTTGTACATTGAGAATATTTTACTTGTCATTTTTAGTTTTTTATCCTCTTAAATAATGGTTAAAAAAGCAGTATTATTTACCTACCTTGTTAACATACAACATATTGATTCACACTGCCGATTCTCAATGTCAATTATTAAACCAACCGTCGTAGTTCAACTTATATATATATATATATATATATATATATATATATATATATATATATATATATATAATGTTACGTCATGTATGACTCACTACGTCACTACTAACCACGTCATGACTAACCACGTCATGACTAACTACGTCATGACTAACTACGTCATGTATGACTAGCAACTGGAATTAACGTTTCAAGAAAGTCGTATGTGTATAACTGGCCATACCCTTGCGTCAAAGCAACTTCAGATAACTAAATTTTAAATGTCAATTCTGTGATAATTTGAGGAAATCGCGATAACAGTTTTCAGGCAGTAATTAATTGAAAGCTGCGTTGCCACATACGATGAATAGAACGTCAATATTAACGAGAATAAACAACATTTTTTTTTCTAATAACCACACATTTTACGTGAGATACGACAATATTATTATATACATAATTCTAACACAATATTTTCTTGAACCCTGCAAGTCTCAGGCCGATACCGCTAGATGGCATTAGCTCCGACTCAGGTGACAAAATTCTCTAAAATTTAGAAACTCGTCTTTAGATGTCAGCTATGAGAATGTTTTCTTCTTAATTTAAGAGTACTTTTTTCTTCAGTGCATTCATGTGTTTGATCAAGTGTGAATCCATAATGGTATAGATCCCACAGGGAGGAATATTAAAAACAATATTGAAATGCGCAATCGGCCATCTTGAATAGATCAGTATCTCGCAGTAAAAATACGTCCTTAATACGTTTTAAAGACATCGGAATGGATTTTTTAAAAGTTAAATCAGAAACCATTGTACATATAAATTTATGGACCATATGGTATGTCACAGGATACATAAATGTAAAACAGCATTATTCATGTTACGTCAAGTAAAAAATGCGTGCGATATCGATCTGTGAGTTCTTCTCTCCTAAACAAAACACGTTATTTTTTCATATATTTAAGTAAATTGTTTAAATACGTTATAATCACTTTTGAAGGTGAAAGTAGATATTGTTAATGTTTTTTTTTCAATTTTTCAAGAAGGAAAATGAATTTGTTAATTTCTGGAGTTTATTCAAGCAGTTGTATCGCGGTTAAATTGAAAATAAATCACGTTTTGCGGATTCAAGCGGCTTCATTGTTGCTCTTTTGTTGCTCTTTTGTTGTATTTTTTGTGTGTTTTTTTGTTTTTTTTTCGTTTATGTTATTGTTCAATTGTTGATGAAGTTTAATTTTTTGTTATCATACTATTGTAGTTGTCCTATTGTTGTTGTTGTCCTCTTGTTGTAGTTGTCCTATTGTTGTCGCTGTCCATTTGTTGTCGCTGTCCTATTGTTGTCGCTGTCCTATTGGTTTTGTTTTTAAACTGTTGTAGTTTCTTTGTTGGAATAAGTTTGTAATGCAGTATTGTTTGAAAGTCAATATTTTTAAAATAAAATATTGTTTCTTCAAACATAATTTACTGTTTACCCACGTTTACATCAAACAAGTACGCAGCCGCAAAACGGATTCGTTTTGTTTTCTCTCCAACTCTCGCCGGCGAAATTTCGTTCCTCGTTTTTTTTTCTTCGCCGCGCAGATGGCGTTTGGGTATTTGGTCGTAAAACCCTCTCCCATGTAAAGAGAAAAGACGTAAACATTTTCGTTTCCCTCCTTTTTTATTTTTCTTTGTGTTTTCGGAGAAAAGCTGAAGATCACGGCTCGTAAAGCTCGCCCCTCGCGCAAATTTTATCGACCGCCTTTTGTTTCCGATCCTGGGAGTGAGCAAAAAAACGACGCATAGCGAAAAAAGCGAGTGACGAGCTTCAGGTGCTTAAGCGTTAGTTTTATTTTTTTTCTCTCACGCAACACGGTTATATTTATCTCTCAGTGCGGGATGCGATGCTCTTAACTTTTTCTTCTCGTCCCTCTAAAACAGACGCGGTTTACATTTTACGTCAATTCGTTTTACACCGTTTCGTTTTTCGTTGTTTCGTTTTACGTTTCGTCCCTTCTATTGGTTTTTTGGCTTCCATTTCGCGAGAGAAAGAATTTTGATGCCTTTCGCTATTGGTAAAACACAGCATATTCAAGTTTTCGTGTTATATCATCCGTAAAAACTAAAAAAAAGGCCCTGGTTGTAATTGTGATTTTGGTTTTCAAAAAAGACGTACATGTTTTTAAATAGAGATGTAATTTTTGCTCGAGATAAAGAATACATATTTTTTACATGGGTATATAGGTGCGATTGGGTTTATTGCATCGTTCTGGTATTTAAGTCGTAAATGTTCTTGCTGAATGAGCTGTGATAGATTGTCCGACCAGGAGAAAACCGATTTATAATCGGGAATTTATATTTTTTTTGTTCGTAACTCGAATCATGCTTACCTTGAACGAAAGAAAAATAACGTTTCTCTTTTTTTTCTTTACGAACTCGAGTAGGTAGATTTATAATGAGGCGAGTCTCTGAAAGCTGCTTTCTTGAGAGATGCAATAACTTTAAAAATTGTGTTCTCCGAGGTACGGGTAATTGCTTGGACGAAGCATTTTCGGAATGAGTCCGAAGGAAAGATATTTTTCGCTATCAATTTTACTTTTTTTTACGAATGGCTCCGAGCTCATTAAAAAACCCACACGTATACCCGACGCGTCCAATCAGAGGCTCGACGAGAGATTAATCTTCTCTCGGTGGATCGCGCCTCGCGTATCTGTTCGACCGCCTAGTTTCTCATCCCCGTTTTCAATCCAATTCCAGGAGAGCAAGTTGGATGTTTAAAAAAAATTAATGAGGACGAATTATCCTCAAGAGTTATGTTGTTGTTTTTTTATGGTCTATGTTTTTTTTGTTATTCGTTGAGATAAAAAAATAATTATAATTCCTTCCCATTCACTTAAACCGGTTACGTCGCGGTGCGCTTAACCTTTTGACCGTAGTTTCTCTATACTTTATTATTTTTGTCGTTTTAATCATTGAAGTCTCTCTGTGAAAATTGCATCTGCCTATCTAAAGCATTCACCGGACTGATGTTTTCGATCTACGTGCCAACAGTGCCTTCTACTGAGACCGCTACCTCCCAATAGTAGAGCCGGGTAGTTTTGGATAGTTTGAGGGTGTAGAAAACATCCTCGTTGTCTTGTCCCAGATTTTTTCGTAAAGAAATATATTTTCGAGAAAAAATCCTTTATATAAAGAATTTCAGCCACTTTTTTCGACCCAGCTTGTGAATCATGCCATCCCTGGACCATTCCAGTGAATTTCTCACGAATAAGATGAATCAGTTCATATTGAAGGAATATAACTTCGCAAAAATCACGAAAAAATAGTTTATTAAATATTAAATAGAATATTTTGACGAAAAATATTGCTGACTATGTGTATTTACGGCTTAAATATAATCTGGTGTACCTCAACACTGTCGTAACTATCAGGTAACTTAAAATAAGATGAAATACGTAATTTCAATAAGGTTTTTTAATGTAAAAGTACCATTTAAGTTTTAACGGCATAAATGCCTTCCACTGTATCTCGCATGAGGAACAAATTTCGTACGAAAGAAATTTGTTGTAATAGCATATTGATGCGACAATCCGCATGCTTATCGAAAGTTTATCAAGGTTTAAAACTTTTGTAATAGTTAAATGGTTATGATAAAAAAGTGTTGTGGAAATAATTCAGAATTATGTACAATGAGAATAAAAATATGGTTCTTTGTGGAAAATATCCCGATATTAGAAATGATTTCATAAGCAATAATTTTTAAGTACTAAGTAATATTTTTTAAATATTATTTATCAATAATTTTAAAATATTTAGAATTTTTTTTATGAATTTAGCAATAATTTTTAATATTTAGCAATCATTTTTAATTATTTAGCAATAATTAGCAAATTATCAATTATAGTGATAGTAGTCGTGTCCCCAATTACATTAATTACATTAATGTGCCCAATTAATTAATGTTTACAGAATCGCAATTTTAAAAACTTGCCGTTTTGAAGTGTTTTCAGCCGTAGTACGGCTGGAAAAAATTAGTCAAGTTAGAGACTTATGTAGCTTTATTTATTTAATTACTGAAAAATTTGATCATATATATCTTTGCGCCATATTACAATATTTATTTCATAATTTTTACAGACGTAGAAATTAATTTAAAAAATAATTTTAGAATATGGTCTTCATTATGACTAGGGAACTATCTCTATCTCAAACTACCTAAAGTGCTTTCGACCCCGACGCGCGGCGGCCATCTTGAACAACCCACGAACACGCTCGAAGTCGATGTATTAAGGAACACACATTTATCCTTCCTCATCCCTCTTATTTCTTGTATCTCTTGAAAGCAACGTTCTTCATTTCTATATCTCCCTCTTTCTCCCCCTAACGTCCAACTGCTAAACCCCAACCCACTATCCCAGAAAGAGCGCGGAGCTCCGCCGTCAATTCTTTTTAATTACTTAATTATACGTTGGCGCTGGGAGTCGTACATTTCTCTCTCTCTCTCTCTCTCTCTTAAGAAAAGGAGTTTATCTACCCTCCCCGCCATGCCATCCAATAATTTTTTGGCCCTTCCTTCTTCTTCCCCTCAACACACACGGAGACAGCCATCTTTGAAACCTTTCCCCTTTACAGTCAGCCTTACTCAACGTCTTATAAAACATTATTCTTCCCTTTCCATTCCGCTCGTGTTCCGTCTTTTGTTTTTTTATTTTTCTCCTTCCCCCCGCCATTAAATTGTCTTAAAAAGTCTCCAACGTCCGTTTCATCCGACGTATTCTCAAGCTCTCTCACAGATCTTCTTTTTTTTCTCTCTCTCAAGACGCCTTCTGGAGTGCTTAATCTTCGCCTTAAATCATTTCGTGCCTCTCTTGTTTTATTCTTCTTTGAATTTTAGTCAGTGCGTGGGTACGTCAAGAGATGGCGCGGGGGTTGCTTTTGCGATTTGTCACAACAATTAGGAGATTCCTTGGAATAATCTTTGGATTAAAAAGCTTTCTTTAAGACTTAACATAACAACAAGCTAGTTGTTAATGCTAGACTTTAATGAACTACCATCTGTCTGTATTTCTCTTGTTTTTTAGTGGTGTAGGTAACTACGTTAAGAGATGGCACTGCGTTGGCTTTGTGTCTTATAACGTCACATCTTTTTTAGTAGTGTAGGTAACTACGTTAAGAGATGGCACTGCGTTGGCTTTGTGTCTTATAACGTCACATCTTTTTAGTCGTGCAGGTAACTACGTTAAGAGATGGCACTGCGTTGGCTTTGTGTCTTATAACGTCACATCTTTTTTAGTAGTGTAGGTAACTACGTTAAGAGATGGCACTGCGTTGGCTTTGTATCTTCTAACGTCACATCTTTTTTAGTAGTGTAGGTAACTACGTTAATAGATGGCACTGCGTTGGCTTTGTGTCTTATAACGTCACATCTTTTTTAGTAGTGTAGGTAACTACGTTAAGAGATGGCACTGCGTTGGCTTTGTATCTTCTAACGTCACATCTTTTTTAGTAGTGTAGGTAACTACGTTAAGAGATGGCACTGCGTTGGCTTTGTGTCTTATAACGTCACATCTTTTTAGTCGTGCAGGTAACTACGTTAAGAGATGGCACAGCGTTGGCTTTGTGTCTTCTAACGTCACATCTTTTTTAGTAGTGTAGGTAACTACGTTAAGAGATGGCACTGCGTTGGCTTTGTGTCTTATAACGTCACATCTTTTTTAGTAGTGTAGGTAACTACGTTAAGAGATGGCACTGCGTTGGCTTTGTATCTTCTAACGTCACATCTTTTTAAGTAGTGTAGGTAACTACGTTAAGAGATGGCACTGCGTTGGCTTTGTATCTTCTAACGTCACATCTTCCTGTGGATGCAAGACAAAAATTTTGAAAAGTTTTGTTCCAGATTAATGTAGAAATAATTATTTTAAGTCAGAAAGAGATTTTTGGACGAAGTTAAATTTTGAGAACCACAGCGAAATCTTTTTCGCATTTCAATGTGTCTTTTTGTTTTACTCCACGAGTTTTGTTAGTGGGTGTTTACGTTCAGAGATGGTGCTGGGGTCGCTTCGCAATTTGTCAAAGCAATTAGGCGAACCTTTGGAATAATCATTAGTTAAAAACATCTTTCTTTGGGACTTCACTTATCAAACAATGAAGATGGTTGTTAATTAGCTTGAGTTTAATCACTCTTCATATGTTCTGTTTCTCGTGTTTTGTAGTTGTTTGGGTGGGTTAAGAGATGGCACTGCATTTGTTTTGAGTTGTTAAACGTCACATCTTCCTGGAGATGCAAAAATGTTGATATTTTTTGCTCTAGATTATTTTAGAAGTAGATATTTTATGTGAAAGGGAGCAATTAGTTGGAATAGCTTCAATTACGAGAACCGCAATGGATTATTTTTTTCGTATTTGGTTTGAATCTTCCCAAGTTACCTCTTCGTCTTATAAAACAGTATTCTTCTTGCATTCCTCTATTGTTATTCTTTTGTTTTTTTTTTTTACATTTTGTTCTCTATCCGCTATTAAGGTTGTCTTTTAAAAGTCTCTGCGTCAATTGGATCCATTCATTTTGTCCAGATATATCTGTTCGTCTTTTCGTCAAAGATGACTTTGGAGGAATTTATTTTCGCATTAAATTATTTCGCGCCTCTAATGTTTTTCTCTCGCTTTTTTAATGTATGGGTACGTCAAGAGATGGCACTGGGATCGCTTAACGTTTTGTTGAATTCCGCTTGGGGTTTTTTTTCTCTATCGGCCTGCAAATTTTTAATTTGGCAATAAATATTGAAAAAAACAAATTAAATTATCAATTTATATATTACACTAGATATAGCTCGTTATGATAGGTTATCGTTGTAGTCAAGTAAATAACTATTGGATTGTTAATTTGACAATGAGTTTAAAAATACTTCCGACCCTATCTTGTCATGTATTTCATGATTGGTAATGTGCGGGTAACTTTATAGATGGCTCTGCACTCTCAGTGTGTTTCGGTATATTCCAAACTATATTTTTTTGTAGGTTTAAAAACTTTGATCTTATTTTACTTCTAATTTATTTAAAAAGAAGACTTAGATATATGAAAAATGGAATATTTTAGAACAGGAAACCCCTGAGAATTTGAAAATTTATGTTACGTATTCTAAATGGTACTTTTTCTCAAACAAGAAGTAACATTAAGTTTATTGTTTCAAATAAAATGCTTTTAAGTGATTTAAAGATACCTTAAAAGCGTTTAAGTTGAGGGGTATATTTTTAAAAATTATATTATTATAACGTGCGTAAATAACATGTATCAGAAGAAAAATTCCGCTCTGAAATTTAAACAAAAAATGTCAAATATTGCCCTAAGATTTTTTTATAAAAAAATAATATTTTCTAAAGATACCTAGCTCCACAATCACACCAGGACGTTAACCTACAAAGCGTTTGCTAACCATAGCATACAGCTTATTGAAAAGCATGTTCTTCTCTGATAATTTTGAATAGATCCCACCAAATTTAAACAAAAAATATCAAATTTTCTCCAAGTTATTATTGGAAAATATATTTTTTTAGATACTATGCACAAAAATCTCACCAGGACGCTTACCTGAAAATCGTATAAGTTGATATTTGTATATATTTAGACCATTATTAGATGCCTAAAGAGCTCATCGAAAGTAAAAATATACTCTAATTATTCTGACTACTTCTCACGAATTTTAAACAACAAAAATTGTAAAATATTTTCTCCAAGTTATTTATTTAAAAAAAGTAGTATTTTTTAAAGGTAATATGCTCAACAATTACACCAGGAAGTTTACCTGCAAAGCGTTAAGTTGAGATTTTTATAGTTAGAACAGTATTACGTGCGTATAAGGCTTATTAAAAGAAAAATTCTGTTATGATAATTTTAACTAGTTCCCACGAACTATAAAAAAAATTGTAAAATATTTCTTCCAAGTTTTTTCTTAAAAAGAAAAGTTTTTAAAGGTACTATGCTCAACATTCACACCTGAACTTGGGTTGGCAACGCTATTTCATCTGTCTTTTGTTTTTCAAAGGCCGTACATTTCGTAATTATCATTTTTCATGCACCTCAACGCTAACTTATACTATCCGAAGGAATCTCGAAAGTTCATTAGTTCATTCGTTTTTTTCTTTCTTTTTTTTACGACTCCGTCGTGATCAGAAAAAAATTCACCTTGGCTCATAATTACAGGTTGCTCCGACGATTTTTTTCTCCTTAATTCATGTTTTTTTTTAATTTTGTTATTTTTTAATAAGAAATCTGTTTCTCTCAGAGGCTGTAACGAATCGTGTTCTTGTAGATGGGCTTCTCAATGAAGGGAACCCTATACCTTTCTTTTTTAAAATATATTTTTTAACTCCACAAAGGTGCAGAAGGAAAAAAAGTGTATTTTTTTAAAGAACGAGAGAAAAAATTAATATTCTGCTCTATAAAGGCCTAAGATATAAGTGTAAAAATTGGTGTAGTTAATGTTTAATATCACCAAGTAATATTATACCAGAATATTACCAAATATTTTCGTAAATTTACGTAAAAACGAATTTTAAACAAGACGTAAATTTACGAAAACAGTAAATATTTTCTTAAATTTACGTAAAAACAAATTTTAAACAAGACGTAAATTTACGAAAACAGTAAATATTTTCGTAAATTTACGCTCGCGGCAAAATTCTGTGAATATCTGAAAATTTGGTAACTCTGAAATAACCTTAACGGAACACGAACGATGATTGGTTTTACTGTGCGTATGCGCTCCGAACATATCGTCTGACAGAGACTACTAGTGAAAGAAATACTTACTAGTAAAGAAAACATCATTGAGTTACCTCATGATCACCACTAGTTGAAATAAGATGAATTATTAGATATTAACGATCGAAGATGTTAACGACATCTTCCTTGAGCTTCAAATTGAGCTATGTTCTTGCTCTTTAAAGTAAATATACATATCGATGTTAATATCTTCTAATTGCCAAGAAACGATCATAGTTCAAGACTTTAAAAGTATTTCCCATAATTTCAGTTCAGAAGATTTATTCGAGCATAACATACCTACACTTGTCATGATACACACGCTGTTTGTGCGATATATATCGCTCTGTAGTGGGTGCTAGGGCAGTACGATATCCGTGACGTCACAAGCGGTATTAGTGGCGTTAACATGGCGCTTTTACAAGGCCGGGTTGCGTCGTGGAATTTGTCTATGTTGATGCTATAACTAATAAAAGCCTAATTTACATTTTTTCTCCATCTCATGCAGCTATATCTCCTACTACTCTTGTATCTACTCTTGTATTTCTCAGTACTGCTTTAGTTACACCTAGCCATCTTAAGATAGTTCCACCGTAAAATGACTTAAATGTAATTGTATTCGTATACTGTCTACATGTAGAAAATGTTGTCCTCTATATCTGATATGAACAACAAACTAATACCTTTCCACGCTATTTTATTCTATAATTGAACTTGAAATTACAAATGGGTGTTCAATGGGGGAATGAGAGAAAAACACGGGGAATAAAATAGCATTTTTCCATAAAAAACAAATACCATTTTCGTGGAAAACTATTTATAAGAAGGAAATAATCCAGAGAAATAAAATAAAAATAAAATATAGACATATTACCACCTTATTTTTCTAGTTATTGGAGAATTAATGCCGTTATTGAAGTCAAAATGCGGTAATTCGTAGTAAATGGTGCTGCAGTCGGCTCCTATGGCTGGAAAAATGGGCTAAGTATTTTAAAATACTAAATTCGTGGAATAATCTGAATTTTTTATACTTTACTTTTGGGTTTCTATATAGGTAACGCATTTCATAAGTGAAAGCAGGATTTTTTTGGACAAAATGTAAAAAAGTGTGGAATATAGTATTTGTTTTGACTCGCACAGTCGCGGCGGAATCTCCTTAAGCGGGGGTTTATAAAAACTATTCTTGTCTCAGGTCCACATTGTCGCCCGGGAGACGTTTCCGCGGAAGATGTCATTTCCAACATTGTAGCTTCAGAACGAAAAACTAAACTTTTCCTAATACCAGTCAAAAATATACCCATGTCGAATTCTTTGAAAAAATATCCTCATAGACCTTCCTAGTGCTTGGAAGTTATGTTCTTGGCCTGGTAATTTAAGATTTATCGATGTTATTTACTTCTTATTGTTAAGAAACGGTAAGAGTTCTATCAATACACAGTGGCAAATGTATGAACGCGTCTTTGACGTTGCAATTTCATGATTTATTTCCACAAAAAATCCTAATTGAGACTAAATAATTAGGAAAAACAGTCTCAGACATGTTCCTTGAGCTTGAAATATACAATAATTTAATAATATTTATTCTTACAAACATATGTTCATACAGGTAATTATTTCCATTCAGAGAAGTAAGATAATAAGCCTTATAAGGCGATATGTCTTTAATTAGGATAACTTCAAATTCTACAATGCGGACATGAAAAAACATAGGACCAAAGTTACAAATTACATTAAAAAAACATTGACTGTAATTTTAGTGTGTAAATATAAATTTACAACTATAGTGGATGTAAAATATGAATTACAACATAGAATTTCCAACACATACGAACTGTAGCATGATATGCACAATATACAATCCCTTTACAATAACATTTCAATATCATCAAAAGGTACTATCCATTTTTTTAATCAACCTTATGTGTTTACCAAAACAAGTATTTTTTAAAAACTGTATTAGGCAAGATGTTATACAATTTTGGTCCCATATACAAGAAACTCCTTTTGTACAAAGTTAAATTAGGTTTAGGCATAGACATATGCATATGTTGTCATTTCCAGTACAATTATATCAATACTGGTCCCTTATTTATTATATGACACGACCTGAGTATTAGTAATTATTAAGGATTCGCTAAGATTAGGAAAATATATATAGATTTGTCTTTTCTATTAAATAGTTTATTGTTGTCCCCAGTAAATCAGTCTAACGCAGGTAAAATGCATTGAAATCATATTCCCAGATACCTACTTTACTTGTGGTTGATTGATTTGTTGAGATAACCTTTAAAGTGACAACAGGTGTCCCACAAGGAAGCGTAATCGGCCCCCTTTTGTTCATCATTTACATAAATGACCTAGATGCTCTCGAATTAACAGTAAAATACGTTTATTTGCTGTTAAATACGTATATTTCTCTTTTAAGGCCATGCAATTAAACATTTTATCGATGTCTATCACTTCTTATTGTATGTGATACGATCAAATTTCGATTGTTACACAGTGGACACGAATGGTAAAATGCATCGCTGCTTCTTTGTTTCAAGTTTTTGATTTATTTCGCTAATCTATTTCCTACTTTAGACTAAATACATTGACAATCATTCCTAGACACGTTCCTTGAGCTTGAAATGCATATGCATTCGATGTCATTTCCAATACAATCATATAAATATTGATCTCTTCTTTCCGTTACCGCAAGACAAGAGCTTCATAATATTTCTTAAGAATTCGACAAGATTGGTAAAATATATTAAGATTATTTCTTTTCAATTTTCGTTTTTTTATTTTCTCAGTAAATCAGCCTAATTGGGGTTAATTGCATTGAAATCATATTCTCAGATACCTACCTTACTTGTTCTCGAAAAGTGATTTTCTTTGCCATGTAATAAAAAATGAATCGATGTTTATCACTACTTATCGGTACGAAAACATTATAGTTCTATAAATGTAGTGTCATTACGCATAGTAAATGCATTTATGCATCTTTGGCTTTGCAAGTACTTGACTAACATCAAAAACCCAGCCTTATAAGGGTGAATTTAAAATTAAACGATGTTTATCACTTCTTATCGGTAAGAAAACATTAAATTTCTATAAATACACATTCAATACGATGGTAAATACATTGCTGCGTCTTTGGCTTTGCAAGTTCTTGATTAATACCCAAAAACCAGCCTTATAAGAATGAAATACTAAGAACACACCTATTCTAAGACACCTTCCTTGAGTTTTAAATGTTTTCCCGTGGCCATTAAAGCACAATTATATGTTTCTAACGTGTAATTATATTTTAAATAGTTTTCTCTTTTTGAAATGCGACTTGAGTCTATTAATATTTATGAAGTATTCGATACACATTGAAAATCAAGTATCGATCTGTCATTTTCATTGTTCCGGTCTGTGAACGTGTTACAAGAAGTCTTTCTCGCGAGGAATTATGGGAAGGAAAGGCGGTAAGATAGCCATCTCACGCCGGGAGATAAGGGATACCGGCGTTGTGGGTCTAGACGATAAATTACTCCAGTTATCTACAAGTGACATTTCGAAGTCTTTGGCCGTCTTAAAATGTCATGAGCAAATTGTTATGAATGCAAACCGGAAGAAGTTTTTCAAAGTCTAAAAAAAATGTGGATCACGACTTAGCCTTGGGGTACCTCACTTCGCGCCAGTCAACTGTTTCTAAGAAGTTTCTTACGCTATCCTCTCGGAAGAATTAACGGCAGATTCTTTCAACTCATTCTAAGAAAGACAATGCGTATTCATAAGCATTTCCGTTCTTTTCAGTTCGAGAAAGAGAACTTTTCCCTTGAAAATTTCTTCGAGCATAACACATGCTAGAGATGTATCGCCCGCTCTCTATTCGACATGTATTTCTGTCTTGTGGGTGCCAGAGCAATGTGATATTCGTGACGTCACATACGCTATTAGTTGAGTTAACATGATGATTTACTAGGACAAGTTACGTCGCGGAATGTCTCTATATAGCTACTATAACTAATTTAAGCCCAAATTCTAATTATGTCTTCATTTCCTGCGGCAATATATGCTCCTTCTACTGTATCTGCTATAGTTCACTGTACTGCTCTAGTTACTGCTGGTTTTTATCAATAATTTGACTTAATTTTTGAACGGTTGGTAGCATTCAAGATCAGAGTTCGTGATAAGTATGAACATGTGTCAATTCATTACATTTTATAATACATTTAAACATTAAAAGTTTTGCTAACTTAAGATTCCTTTTCAGCAAAATATACTCCTAACCGGCTTCTAATTCTTAACTTATTACAAAGGAAAACATTTTATGGCGGTAATTATAATCTCCTCACCAGCATATAAAAAGGTTGGAACTCTCTTAAGTTAGTTTGAGCGCCAAGTCACTTTACCTAGAATCTGATGAATCTGATCTTATTTAAAAGAAAAAACTCTCATCTTTCCAATGATATCAAAATATATCAACTCCTTGCTGAACTACTTTTCGAGCTATTTGCCTGAAAATATAAGCTGTTTTACATAGGATAGATTATGGCTGTGCCCTCCAGATTAGGAGAATAATTAAAAAATTAGGAACTTATAACACCTAGATTTCGTCAAAAAGCTAACGGAATATAGATTGCATGTTTTATCAACTATTTATAAAATATAATCTATTATTAACCTTAGCTACCTTTACAGAATCGCAAATTAAAAACCTGCGGTTTTGAAGGGTTTTCAGCCGTACGCACGGTGGGGAAAAATGAGTCAAGTTAGAGATTTGTAAAAGATTCGACGTAAAGACGA
Organism: Pyrrhosoma nymphula; assembly: GCA_963573305.1. Taxonomy (NCBI): domain Eukaryota; kingdom Metazoa; phylum Arthropoda; class Insecta; order Odonata; family Coenagrionidae; genus Pyrrhosoma; species Pyrrhosoma nymphula. Next base: position 37,260,101 of record OY754340.1, on the reverse strand, counting down.
CTGAGTTTTCTCATATCTGAGCATTGCCGCTATATTCATTCCGTGAATCTCCCATTCCTTGGAATTCCGGCAAGAAAAAATAACTGAAATCTTCTTGGATAATTTGAATTCAGGGATACATTGCTAAAAAACAAATTTTTGATGATATTGACATCTCTTTGAGGAAGTTGTTTTCATAAACGTTTTTACAAAACTTATGAATCTTTGGGACAAGTTGCGCAAAACCTTTCCCAAGTATATTCAGCAAAGTTTAAATATTTAGACGAATTTTGAAGTGAGAAGCCGATATTTGGGCTAAACTTAATCCAAACATTAACATGGCCCAAATTTGGCGCAAACGTAAAACTTTTTACGCGGGACCCTTCTTATTTCATATACGTAATCTTGGGAACATGTATCGCGGGTCATCTCCGTGGAATTTAGAGTTCTTTGTAAGATTCAAACAACTTTGTAATTTCCACACTGGCTTATTATTTAACAACCCCGTATTACTTTCAACAATTTCTATCGAAAAGAAGTATGAAAAAATTACTGTTAAGGTGGTTCCACCGTAAAATGACTTAAATGTCATTTTATTCATATTTTGTCTACTTGTAGAAAAATGTGTCCTCTATGTATGATATGAGCAACAAAATAATACCTTTCCACGCTATTTTATTCTATAATTGAACTTGAAATAACATATTGTGTTCAATGGGAGAATGAGAAAAACATGGGGAATAAAATAGTATTTTTCCATAAAATATAAATGTCATTTTCACAGAAAACTATTTATAAGAAGGAAATAATCCAGATAAATTGAATAAAAATAAAATATTGGCATCTTATCACCTTATTTATTTAGTTATTAGGGACTTACTTCCGTAATTGTAGTCAAAATGCGGTAATTCGTAGAAAATTGCACTGCATTCGGCTCCTATTGGCTGAAAAAAAGTGCTCATTTAAAATACATTAGTGGAATAATCTGCATTTTTTTATACTTTACTTTTGGTTTTCTGTAGGAACACATTTCATCATTAAAAAAGCAGGATTTTTTGGACAAAATACAAAAAAATTGGAATTTAGTATTTGTTTTGACTCACACAGTCGCGACGGAACATCCTTAATGAAAACACGAAATTGTTTGAACTCGTCGGACGTTAATACCAATAAGTCCGTGTAGACGTCACAAAGGTAATTTAATTTCTCAATTGTCTTGACGACGTCTTTCCTGAATGTTAAACCTTCAGCCCACGGGCTTAACACTGGAGTCAATTGCCGGAAAATATCACCTTTCCAGCTCCATACAATATCGCGGAGATATCTTTGACGCCTTCCCAGTTCGGGCGGTGCTAAAATATCTCTCGGAGCACTCGCTTCATTTGTTTCAATTTTTTATATATCCTTTCGTGACCACGCCCCCGTGAAGCGTGACGTCACCTCACCTTTAGGGGAGCTTCCTTTGCCCGCCGAAGGAGACCGCCACCCGTCGCGAGCACGTCTTGGGTTTGTTGTCGGCCGGGCCAAGGCCGGTTCTCCTCGACCAATGAGAGCGCTCGTTACAGATAAGATAAAGGAATCGAGTCGAAGGGGAAAGAAGGCGAAAGAAGTAAGCTTCCACGCCATTCCTCGTTCAACCATTTGACCGCAAGAGTCTCCCGTATCGACCAATTATAAGTGGGCGGTCCCCGAGTTTCACTTTTTTTTCATCGTCTCATTCTTCTCTTTATTTCTCTCTCTCTCTCTCCCACCAACCGACCGACCAACCGCATTTGAGCGCATTTCGTCTGTCTTTTTTTCCTCTCTCTCCCGACGTATGACAACCTTCTATTTTTTTATATCTTCTCGCAGCTTTGAGCGCATTTTTGTTCGTCAATTTTTTTTTCGATTTCGTTTCGCGTCGCTTTTATTCGGTACGTGTCTTTATTTATCAAAACCGCTCGAGCGCATTTTTTTTCTCTTTTGTTTTTTTGCATTTATTTCGTTTCGTTCTTCTTCATTCGATGGTCAAGCGCTTTGGAGCGTATTTATTCACGTTTTTGACATTTTACTTTTACGTCATCCTTTTTCCTCTCCCTATATCTCTCAAGGATTATTTCCTATTTCGATCGTATTTTGTTTCTCTCTCACAGCTTTGAGCGCATTTTGTTCGTCAACTTTTTTCGTTTTCGTTTTGCGTTCTTTTCGGAACTGACTTTATTAGGAAAATTGCAAAGAAAGGTAACTTGCTACATCTTAGGCAGGTATGAGAGATAATAATACTAATAATCTTTAATGTCCTGTCGGTTATACAAGTACAACATAGGACTTAGTCATACAAAAAATACAAACAAAAGAAGAAACAAGCAGTAAAATACAGACTATAAAAATTTATCTCTCAACAACTCATCAATGCTGTAGTAACATTTATAAATAAGCTGTTCTTTTACTTTATATTTAAAGAAATGTTTCCTGGCTATATATTTAATGGAAATAGGAATCTTATTGTAGATAATTGAGGCTGAATGATGAAGACCTTTCTTGCTTATGTTAAGTGGATGATTGGCCAAATGAACATTTTCTCTACCACGTGTCACATAACTTCATGTATCATGTATCATCCGCATATAAGATAACTTCATTGTGATGTGACAGTGTGAGTGATATGCTGAATAGATTGAGCCAAGAACCTTATAAGAGGACGTTTATCTCCTACGTCGATCGTGTTATCAACGGCCGCGAAAAAAATCAAGTTCCAACTAGAGGGGCTGCAACCGCGTGGGAGGCCAAGAATTTCTAGTCCTAAAATGATTGTGTTAAATGGCTGTTGCGGGGCGAGTTTGAGTGGAAGGAGGGAAGAAACTGTGTAGGAGAGCTGTGAATATGCTAGAGAAGCAACTGCTCGATCGCTGCTCCACGTACAGTGGATAAGAGAAAACGGCATTTTTTCACAAGATGGCGGAGAGGAAAAATCGCAGTTCTCAGGTTTTAAAGTTTCCCATTCCTAGAGTATAAGATGAATTGTTGTGTTGAAAGTATTTTACAAATGCGCAAGGTTTGCATAATAAGTGAGGTGAATTTGGTTCCGATATCTCTGTGAAAAGTGGGCGAAATTTACGAAAACGCTGGCGGGACGAAAGCTCACATTTACCGAGGCCTACCTCGCAACACCAGCGCATGAACTGGCGACTCGTAATTTGAGCAAATGACGATCGGAAGCGCACCAAGATTTCCGTCCTCATTGTAAGGTTCTTGGATTGAGCTGTAGGAAAGCCTTAAGGAAAGGCGGGCAGCACACAGGCTAGGAAACCTAAGACAAGGCCTACAGAATAGGCCTAAGAGATGGGAGGACATCAGTAAAAGATTGTTTGAGCCAAGACGAATCGGAAAAAGTGACCATTGTTTTAAAACAAGGAGACGACAACTAAAAACCGTCACAGGAAATTTTACCTTCGTTAACAGGACGATAGATGAGGAGTTAGATAAGGCATTTCGCCTTAACTATAGAAGTCTTAAATCCTTTCCCAAAATGTTGTAAGGAATTCAAGAAGAGACTTGTGCGTAGCGCGTAGCAACCACCGTAGCGCATGTCGTTCATCTTTTATTTTTTTGTTTCGACATGCGTATTTTTTCATTCCGCTCGTCAATCGCAATTCGTTCGTCAATTTTTTACTGGGTCCTAAGTGCATTGATTTTATTTCGTACGCCTTTTTTTCTCTCTAAAATTTTAGTGCATTTCGCGCGTCGAATGTTTTTCGTTTCGTTTCCCGTGTTGCTTTTTTCTTTATTATTATTAATCCGTCTTTTATTTCTCATCGTGCATTGAGCGGAATTTCGTCTTTCTTTTATTTTATCTTTCGTGTTCGTGTTACGCTTCTTTAATTTCGCTTTCTTTTTTTTTCACTTCTGACGTCATGGCTCTTTCCGACTGGTTCCTTTATTTTTTATTTCGGATGGAGTTTTCTTATTAAGATTAATGCGTTTCCTCTTTGTCTCTCCTCCCCCTGTTTTCTTCGTGAACGAGGGGCGTGGTTTATCTTCTTCCCCTTTGCGAAGAAAGGGTCATCCCCCTTTTCTTACTCGTATACATATATATATATATCTGTCTTGCGTGTTAGTCCGTTGGCAGGGCGGGAGAGAGAGGAAGGGAATCAATAAACCGTCTCCATGGCAACCGAGCCGTGAGCTCCCTGCGTCTGCGTGAAGTCCAGCCATTGTTACGACATGAATTATTTGTTTTTGCCTCGTGACGTTATTTCTAAGCGTAGGTTATAAGACCAAGTTAGGTTATAAGACCATGGACAATATTTTAAAACGATGGCCCGCAAATTATCTTATTTTCCAATATAATTTCCTCGCAAGTTAACGACATTTTCAACCTATTGTAAACCTTGACGCGTAAACCTTGTTTTGTGACACAAAATGGCGGATTCCTCATTTTCGGGGTATCATAGGACTCAGATTGAGTTTATTCTTATCGTTCAACTATATTTTACGGGAAGTAATACATTGCAAATGATATGAGTCTAATCCACGCCCCATTTTGTAACTTCTAAGTGCATGTAGCTAATTTGTAAGACAAAATATGATATTTTATTGACTGTTATTGAGAAGAAGGTTAAATATGAACCGTAATCTATCGGCTTAATGACATCATTAACTGTTTCGCCTTGGAAAACATCTGTCTTTTTAAAAGTGCAGAAATTTCAAACTTTTCGAATTTCCGCATTACTTGCACTTGATACAGGATTCAAACTTTCCCTAACGGATAGCTGAAAGAACGAAGTATTCAATTATTGCATTCAATTATGTTCAACGCATCCTTACATTCATAAATATTAGGTTTTCAATTTCAAAATTATCAAATTATCTCCCCTTTAAACAATCGCATATTTCCTTGGCAACCTGGCTATGAACGGGAAATTTTGCCCGGGCCCGGGCCGGGCCCGTGTATGCGTAGTATATCACAATTACTACGTAGAATTCTGCAAACATTCTGAGGCCTGCGTATTATATCTATTCAAACCTTATTACATTCATAGAACTAACTCAATTGGATTGGTTGGGGTTCCACTGTGTCCCAAAAATCACTGCTTTCTATTTAACCTCGGAATTAATACCGTTTATTTTGAAGTTTTTAGTGTAGGCATATGAAACTCATGAAAGAAATAATTGTTCAAATACTAATGGTCTTTATTTGTAATATAAAAAAATTCGTCACGTCACTTGACGGGATTCGTAATGAGAATGTAAATATCCAACAAAATTCTTGGAGGATTATTAAAAAAGGAGTTTACCGCTGATATAAATGTCAAAGTAAGAGATGCTTCTCGAAATTTGACTGTGCGCGCGTCAAGCGTCATGTTTAGAACTGTCAAAGAGCAAGATTGTCCTCAAAGAGGTGTCAAAACTATCAAAATCTGGTTGATTTTAATCTTTACTTGAATGCAACTTCTCTACCAAGAAATTGGTAATTTTTCCTTCCCAGAAATACGAGGTATGTAACAATGTACATGATACCCATTATTTTGAATAAAAATTAAAATATGACGTTTCTTAGTAATATTTCAAAAATTTCAACACGTCATTTGACGGGATTCGTAATGAGAGTGTAAATTTTCTAAAGCATTCTTCCACGAGTATTTCCAGAGGAGTTTACAGCCCCAGCGTCATGTTTAGAACTGTAAAGGAGTGAGTTATCATTCTCGAGTGGGTGTCAAAATTATCAAAATCTGGAAATATGTATAGTCTTTCCCTGAATTCAAATCATCCAACAATGAAATGGATTCCTTTTTCCTTCCCAGAATTCCGAGGAATGCCAGCTTCGCGGAATGAATATAGCGGAAATGCTCAGATTATGAGTAAGCCTCATTTTATCTTCTCTGAGGAAGAGTTGAATCATTTTTCCCGTGAATAAAGCCTGCTAGCATTATAGAATTTGAGCATATGTAAGGATAGAGACGTCCTCTACGGAGATAGTACAGAGTTACAAGGAATGCGAGTTTCATGGAATGAATTTGGCTTAATTTTAAGTTCTTCGAAATTATTGGCGATCTTCCCATACGCCCTATCCATTGCGAAACTGGTAAACGTTTTTAGTTTTTACTGTTTTAAGAGTTAAAAAAATATATTAGTATGAAAATTTTAATACCACGCATGATTTAGCGAAAAAAATGACAATTCCCACTTTAAGTAAAAAAACTAAGATTACAAATGAGAAGTCAGTTTCTCCTCTGTTTGAATAGAACTAGGATATCAGTCCTGACATCGCATCGTGGAAATTATGTTGAAAAAAACCAATTATATAGTTTTCGGAAACATTCGTTAGTTTGTAGAACTTTTGTTTTTTCTCAACGTGAGTATATATATTTTGTTGACGTACACTTTTTTCATTCATAGTTACCGATGTTTCTCTTCAAATATCGCAAAAATTGGCTGATTACTGGAAAAATAAGGGGATAGGATGTGTATATATTAATTTATGCTAATATATTTTGTTAACGAACACTTTTTCTTCAGCCAAAGAAATGGCCAATCAGCCAAAGAAATGGCGCCATAATCTTAGCTGAAGGCCATTGACTTTCAGCCAAGAGTATAGCGCCATTTGCAGCCATTGGAGTTATTTAATTTCTTATATTTATTAGCCGTAAGAGCTCACTTCCTTGTCAAGAGGGTTTTTGAACTCGCTGCTTTCATGATAGGACTAATTGTAGTATATGAACGCTCTGAGGATGCAGAGTTAATCCTCCACGTAGTACTGACAGCACGCCTTGCATTTTTCATTCGCAACTCCCGTATCGCTGATTATTTCTGATGTGTCAAAACGCGTTAATGTAAACAAACAGTTTCCCTGAAATATGTGGAATATACCTACAGTACCTTATTCTAGGATTGTCCTCCTCTTCATTCACTTTCAACCTCGTGTTGCTAGTGTTTTTCCCTTCAGCTCGCTGAAGAGGACCACTTTGTGGTCGAAATACGCGTATGCGAATTTCACCCTCGTTCCCTGTTTGTTTTTCTGTTCTATTTGACAACGCTCTTTTTGAGCTGTTCTCCCAGAAATCTGGGGCCCTGCTGTGTGTGTGTGTGAGTGTTTTGTGTGATTGCGTGTGTGGTTGTGTTAATAACTTGGCAGCCTTAGTAGAGTCACTACAGCTCTCCGAAGGATCCCAGGTTATAACCCAGGAATCCTTAGCTGGGTCTCATTAGCCTACAAAGGATTCCAATCGGGTTGTGCGTGTGTGTCTGTGGTAGTCCCTGGCGAGGAAATTATTTTCCCGTAAACTACCACAGGAGGGTATTCTGGTGGAGAGGCTGTGGTTGGTCCCTGTTGTGGAACCTCATTCCCGCAAACCAACAAAGTAATTATTTAATTTTTTTTGACGAGTGGTGCATATATTTTACGGCCATTGGAGAAATATTTTATCTGTTTAATATACCTACAGTGTAAATTGACCTTCCCGAGCGAGTTGAATCAAATATTAAACTATTACCGGATAATTGTAGTGTGTTTCGTAAAATTTATTGGCATAGCGGGTCAAAATATTCTTCAAAATTACTTGAAAAAATAATAGAATGGCCAACGTTTAAAAATCATGTTGGTAAATGTTGGAAATTTCTGCACTCAATCTCATTTCCGCGGCTTAAAAGAGATTTAGACACCGGTGCCTTTGTGTATAAAAAAATGGGACAGGGAGGTGGCTAAAAATGACACGCTGAATTATCTAGGGGTGACCATAAATAAAAGAATTAGGTTGAGCGCAGCATATTCAGAATGTTACGGGATATAGTTTCAAAACCCTGCACTTCATCATGACTCCAATATTGGACTTCGCTACGAGTGCTTGGGACACATATGAGATACAATGTCTAGCTGAAAAACTAGAAGAATAGCAAAGAAAGTTAGCTTGCTAGTACGTCTTTGGAAGGCATTAGAGATGTGATAGTGTTTGTGATGTGCTGACTAGATTGAGTTGGGAAAGTCTTAAGGAAAGGCGGACAGCATTACAGGTTAAGCAACCTAAGACAAAGCTTACAGTAAGGATAAGGGATGGGAAGAAATCAGGTAAAGATTGTTTGAGCCAAGCCGAATCAGAAAATAATGACCATTGTTTTAAAATAAGGATACCACAGGAAAATTTTCCTTCACAGGAAACACCCGTCACAGGAAAATTTTCCTTCGGTAACAGGACGATAGAAGAGTAGAATGTCTTAACTATAGAAGTGTAAAATCCTTTCCCAAAATGTTATTTAAATGTTTATTTAACCAGTTACATTAAACTAGGCATTTTTCTGGTGGTAATGTTCCATGTTACACTCCAATACTGAATACACACCTAATAATTAATACTTCACATAAATGTTTTGAGTTGTTTCGCTTAATTTTTGCGAGGCGAAGTCTATAGTACTTGAAGTCCTTCTAAAATATTGGGGAAAGGATTTAAGACTTCTACAGTTAAGGCATTCCACTCCTCTATCGTCCTATTTACTAAGGACCATTTTCCAGTGTCAGTTTATTTGCTGCCGTGCCCTTATTTTAAAGCTACTGTCATTTCTTCCGATTCAGCTTGGCTTGAGCAAGCTTTTACTGATTTTTTCCAATCCCTTAAGCCTATTCTGTAAGCTTTGTACAGGTTGCCTAGCCTGTATGCTACCCGCCTTTCCTTAATAATTTCCTAGAGCTCAATCTAGTCAACATATCACTCACAATATCATATCTCTAATGCTTTCCGAAGACATAATAGGACCCCTACCTTTCTTTGCACTTCTTATAATTTTTCCACTAGTCATTGTATCACATATGCATCCCAAATACTCATAGCGAACTCCAATATTGGCTCTGTACCATCGTTTTTTAGCCATTTCTTTAACTTCCTTCGATGCTTTCTTTAAGTTTCGCATGATTAAATGTAAGTGTTTCAAAACCTTTCCCCGTAAGTTTTGAAAATGCGGCCCCAAACCTAATTCTTTACTTATGGAGGTTATAAGGAGTTCAAGAAGAGAATTCGTCTCACATAAATCAAGCGAATCAACTCAAAACTTTTGTATGAAAATATTGATTATTTAGAGTTAATAGAGCATTGTGAATGATACATTGACTATAACCACCAGACGAACTGCCCAACGTAATGTAACTGGTTAAATAAATACATAAATAATGCTGGTTGGTGAAATTTCCATCAGTAATTGAACGTACCTTGGGTGTAACAGAAGAAAAACGTACATGTTTTCCCATCAACGCCATAAATTTAAGACGATAATCGTTCGAGACTCTCTTTTGTTTTTTTTTCTTGTTTGTGGTCGGTTGCCAAGGGAGACGCGGGCCTGATGCACCACGAAAGATAGCCACACACTCTCTCTTTCTCTTAATTGAAAGCAATTATAAACGTATTTACGAGTTTCAGCTTCGGTAATTATATGTTTGTTCCAAATTTTTTTATCACAGACCAGAAGAAAAAAAAATGGGCCGAAGAATCTACGGTAGACCTTGAGGCACTCGGACGCAAGTTTTTTTTACAGGACATGTTTTTTTTAAATTATAATAAAGTGCCACAGAAAAAGCGAAAACGTGAATGTTCAATACCTATTATTCAACGATTATTCTTTATGGCTCAGAAACTTGGACAATGTCCGAATGACAATGGTGTAGAACAACGGCAGGTGAGAAATGAAGTTCTTGAGACGTATTGTACGGAAAACAAGATTTCATAGAATCAGAAATTCAGGGATAAGATCACAGCTGATTGTAAAAGATATAGGCGAACTGCTAGCAACAGAATGCGATGGCTTGGTCATGTAATGAGAATGGGAAATGAAAGGATTTTTTAAAATTACACACATTACATCTATCAATAAAGGGAATCTTTGATCTTATTCCTTTTATATAATTAATGACACAAAAGAAGCTAATCAAAATTACATCATCATATACCAAATAGTATTAGTTCCATGATATTTTTTATAATAATGGCACATGAAATTTTAAACAAGGAACATCAATGCATAAAAAATAGAATTGGATAGCAGTAATTCATCTCTATAGGATAATAGTCGAGAGAGAGTCGGAGCTAGAGACTCGGAGGCTGCGCGCTAGGCTTAGAGATTGCTTGAGCAATTGAGAATAGATATTTCTTTAAGGTGGCTGGAGCGATTTTTGTTTGTATGCAGATTTGCGTGAAACTTTGTATACGTGTCCTTGTTAGTAATACCTATCGATGAAATAAAAAAAAACTGCATGTTACCGATTTGGTTTCCTGGCAATTCAATGGTATTTTAACAAGTAATCTTATGGAACACGGCATATATTTTGAAAAAATTCTATTACTAAAGTACAGATTTTCTCCTAAATGCGAACTAGTAAGTTTCATATTATTATAATAGCTGCCAACAAATATCAAGGTATCATACCGAGTAAGAAAAGCGTATTTAGATATGATTTTCGCGTAAATTTCGAATTTCGCGCCGAAAATCCAAGTCAAAACAATGCTTTAATTAAGGCGAAAATTTGAAATATAACTCTTGAATCATATACATTACTGCATTGTGGTGATTTCCAACGTATAAACAGGTGTACGTGGGTGAAATGTGGTCCAAGAATATTTTTTTCGACTTACTTGAAAAGTTATTAGAATGTGCCTTCAACGACTCACGATTACCGCTCCAGCCACCTTAAGAGCGACACAGAAGAACATATCATATTAGAACCACACTATATTTCCAGGTCCGACAGAAACGATAAATTAAGAGATAGATATTTTGCCGAACGGATAGGTATTATGGGAATTCTTTTTTACCCCGAACAATAAGGGACTTTAATAATAAATGCTAGGCGTAATTTCATTAGAGCGTCTCCTTTTTAAATAAGTAAACGGCTGGTGTCCTAACATCCCCCGCCACACGCCTATTGGGGCGGCTTGCGGGGTAGTATGTAGATGTAGATGAAGTCCTTCATCAATAATGAAGAAATGTCGGAGAAAAAAAATAATAGTGCAGTTGATGTCCTGCTAAGCCAAAGCGGCTGTCAAGCAGGTTTCTTTAGCTTAAAATATATTTTTTGCTGCGTAGCGTTTGGGACAATAAAGAACTTATCAATGTTAACCTATGAGACACTTTTAGTGATTTTTTTAAGAACAGATATGCTATTAATAACATGCATTGACATAGGTAATTTGTTTAACAAACCAGGGACTACATGTGCCAAAGACCTCTTGCCATGGAGGTTAAAATACTTAGATACAGACAACCTATTTATTCGACGCAGTTACATGTCAGTATTATTAATCACACGTTGCTTTATTAATTTGCTGTCAAAGAAATTGTCACAAATCAACACATCGATTTATACAATTCTTTCAATGGTAACAAACATAGATTCTTATACACATCTCTCACATTTTTTTCCTTGACCATCATATGCTCTACCATTTTATTTTGTAATGTAATAACCTTATTCAGCAAGGTGGAGTTTGTGCTATACCCCAAATCGTCAAACCATAACGTATTACGGCCTCAGCTAAGCCTTGATACATTAATCATTAACATTTTCAACTCATGAGGAAAATGGTACTTTAGGTTCGACATTTGAAACAAAATACACCTTAGTTTGTCACATTGATAGTCACATATACTTAGTCGATAAATGATATGATTACTAAAACTATATTTTTCATTTAAAACTATTTCCAAGTATTTAAAGTATTTAACTTGGGTTATTTTTGCACACGAAAAGTACCTATTGCGCGCATTTCTCGGTTGGCCACCCTGGTTGGAATGTAAACAAAGGCGTGTGTGTAGTTTCATCATTGTGATACCTACAATGATGTTGGAATAGAGGGAAGGAGGTATAAGACCTAGGAGAAGATGGATAGATTAAGTTATAATAGTTATTGAAACAAGAGTACTTGCCTATGAGGAAGGATGTTGAGACGCAGGAAGTGTGGTAAGACCGACCCAGATGGAGGCGCTTAGTCTATATAGACATAGCAGAACTTGGTGGAACTCATCAGTGAAGAATTAGAGGTCAGTCAGAATGAAATAACCGTAGATAAGAGAACAAATATATGTTGAAGGACTTCCGGAAGGACCTCTGGCTGCACCCTCCGTCACTACATCCCACCTCTCTTGCATGTCTACCCTTCTCTTACGTAATAATGCTCTTCACAAGCAAGTGCCACCAAGTTTGGCTACACCTTTACCAAGACCCACGAAAGTGGATAAGGATGGGCCGATATGATGCTGATAACTTATCTCAAGTAAACCACACTTTGACGGGAGTACAAACCTCAACAAAATAGTGATTTTGACGATATTAAAAACTGTAATTAAGGAAACGTGAATATTCAGGCTTTGCATTTGGTTTAATCTCAGGTGACTTCGTTGTTTGTATCGTCCAGACAGAGGAGATGTGAAATATAGAGTTATAAAAGAAAATATTTGAGTTTTTTCTTTAATATTTCAACATTCAAAGCACACAGACTACGTCCACCTCTGTACAAGAGATATTTTTGCCATTATGTTTAGATGAACGTGACACACAACAATTCTAAGGTTATAGGTGTAGCGAAAATTGACGACACTCGCTTGTGGAAAGCATGACGTCTGGGAGAGGATAAGCATGTAAGAGAGGTGAGGCCGAGAGGCCGAGGGTTCATTGAGAGGACCTAACAGTAGCCCTTGTAGTACTCCTACCTGCTCATTGACGCGTCACTCACCTTCACTGACATCAGACACTCCCCTTGAGAATGCCACCAAGTTTCGCTACGCCTATAGTGGAGTGGGAATCACTCTAATTGAGGAAGAAGGTAAATAGTGTGTGTTCGATGTACAAATCTATAAAGGAAGGAAAGGCTTGAGGGGAATTCACTTGAAGGTAAGAGAAACCCAGCTATAGTATAGATAGGATTGGTACCATGGTTTAAAAATAAAATACAGGCCCCAGAAGTCGGATTTACTAAATGAATTCCTTCCTATAGCGCGGAGTGAAAGAATAGAATGAGTTGCCTGAATATATTACTCACAGAGTTAAGAGTTTTATAAAGGTAATAAGAGCTAAATTACTCCAGGGTGCATATTAAGAGCTTGCGTGTATAACAAGGCATGAGTTTCACAATGAGCATATTGTTTGGATTTTATTCAACTTCATTTCTTATGTTATGTTCTTCATCGATTCCACCAGGCCAATTGCCTACAATTGCAACGACTTATTTAAATATATTAATAAATAGATTTGCTTTGCGTCAAAATAAGTCTAAGTATATTAATTTTCTTTCCTATTAAAATGGTGAGGACGTTATATAGAACATGAGGACATTCAAATGTAATGGTTTTCTTTCAAAGTTTAGTGTTTTTGCTGTCTTCTACTTGACTACGCTGTCTTCCACTAAATAGAGATATGCGACTCCCAAAAACCAATACGACACCCTATAGAAAAGACAAGTCGATACCGTAGAGCCGACCAGACAGTCGATATATCGTAAAGTCAACATAAATCCCTCGGCCACCGGGATTACAGTGAGAAGGGAAGAGGGAGAGGAAGATGAACACCCCGGGAGCTTTTAAAAAGGGTCTTTTAAGGGTCAGGAGCGAGGGGTATAGGGGGTTTCGAGAGTACCCCAGTTCATCCGAACCCCCAGGACGAAAGCCCTGTGCGCGAAATGTTGGCTGGTGTTATATTGCTGGGAGAGGGGTCGAGGATCATAAATTACCCTTAAAGGGAGTCCCACAGGGGTGTCTTTTGTGGCCGGTCGACTAAAAGGAGGGGAGTTTGCCGCACTGCCAGGGTCAGGAAACACCCCGCAGGGTTCAGAAAGTCAGGGTTTCATGACGATCTTTCGGTCTAGGGTGTATCGATCTACATATCATTCGAACTATTCTGGGAGTCATGGCAATATATATCTTTCCATAGTCCCCTGTAACAATTTTTCTCATGGTGACAAATTACTTCAGTGACGTTTCCAGCTAATAACTGAAGTAGCGACAGCAAATTTGCTAAGCGAACAATGGAAAACGTTAACTTTATTGAAAGAAGGAAATAAACACTAGAAAAATATAAAAGTTTGATCAAATTGTATGATTTAGCAGCTAAAGATTGAAAAATGGTGTGTTCTAGGAAACTATAGCTTTTGTTAGTTTATCATACCATAAGGTAGCCAATTTCTGTTATGTTCAAAACTAGAAATTATATCGAGTGGTATTATAAATGGTTCATTCCTTTACCATAGGTTTTGGCATGCTTTCATTTGACGAAATGTATATCTTATACCAGTTAAAAATTGTGTCCACAACAATGCCTGTTGCTGTGAGTTGTAGCTTCCCTTATTGCTATGGTTGCAGCTCAGTACGTTTTTCTTACGTGATGTAAATCACATCTTCATCTAATGCTCCCCTTTTCTTAAGTTTACTATTTGAAATACTACAACGACTGAATTTTATAGTGAAACAAACGTATGTGAATGCTAAACTGTAGTTCTTCCTATTCTAATGCTACACGTTCATCCATAGATATCCCTAGGATTATACAACTTAATCAAAAAAAGGAACTACAGGAGGGTAACATTTTGCTGGTATAACATCTATGTGATGGACAACCAGCAATGAATGCAAGATACGTTTCCGTGATTACTTGACCGAATTGTGTGGAGTTAATGCCGTTGAATGAGTGGAAATACTTCTAGAAACAGAAGATTAAAGTCTTTTACAAAAAGAGTTCAGCCATTCATGGTTTTGGGGTTTGAAACTGTCATGCCAGTGAAATTTAAATTTTATGATTTTCCCTATTACACGAAAATAGAACGAAATTTGCGTTGGTAATTATTGGCACGATTAATCGAATTGATGAGTATCGAAAATAATCGTTGATGTATCTACATTTTAATATGAGACACTGTCTCCGGCGTTACTTTGTGGAACTCCATCTATTTTAATAATAATAAACACTTGGTTGTTATTCCACACTTTATTGGAAACAAAACGACCCGGGTTTCAGCATGTCATGCCATCATCAGGATATGCTGGATATCCTGATGATGGCATCAGGATATCCTGATGATGGCATGACATGCTGAAACCCGGGTCGTTTTGTTTCCAATAAAGTGTGGAATAACAACCAAGTGTTTATTATTATCTACATTTTGCTTAGCGAAAGGGTGATGATCGATATGGAAATGGTCCAAATAATCGGAAATGCCGATAAAGCAAACAAGATCGATCGTTTATTCGAGATAATAATTCAGATTTTCGATAACAGGTGGAACGGTCATTCCGGAACTCACTCAACTTCGTATTACGAAATTTACGCGATCAACTCGATTCGATTATTTTTTATATAAATCGATATATCTTCCCGAGTTTTCATCTCGCATGGGCAACCTTTTCCAAAGCTCTCCATCTAGGGTGGACCAACGAGGCATGGTGATGAAATCATCCCAGGTCGTCGCATTCACAAGATTGTGATCCTTCAGGCGTCTTGATTATTTACACCGTAACACCGCACGGTTGCGGGGTGCAACCTCCGTCCTCTCCCAACCCTCGTTGTTCCGGACGTTAGAAATCTCTCTCCCCCATCCCTCGATTTTACGTCAAACTCACCCCAACGCACAAATAGACTCGCTTATCCGGAAGGCACACGATATAGAGAGAAGAAACCTTTCCGACATTCCACCCCTAAATCGCTACTCGACTTACAAATGGTCCATAAAAAGGGCCTCTCCGACCCTTAAATTCACCCCCTAACATGTCACAGGATCTCCTCTTTATCCCCTTCCCCTTACCCCCTCCCTATGGGATAGATAGACGATTTAGGTGGTCCCTAACGACGTGGAGGGCGAGATGGCGTAGCTAAGAGACCGAAAGATTTGGTGGAGGGTGGGAAAGCCCTTTAAGTACATATACCACTTTTATGGCCAGCCATCTAGACCTTGAGTTTGTTTGTGGGGGAGTGTATTGCTTGGTAACGAGTGAATCTCATCGGTTGTGAGGCTACCGAAGCCGTTACCATGTTCCTCCAGAAGCCGACGGTTTATGGGATAGAAGTAGCTATACACATTCATTTATTCAAAACTAGTTTACCCGGAGTTGCTTGCGATCACACTTCCTTCATAACTCAAATCAAATAAGAGGATAATCATTTGAAAAAAAGAGAAAATTCATTAATTTTAATTAAATAAATTAAAATTTATGAAGTTTCTCTATTTGAATAAGTTCTACAAACCTTTTAATCAATGTAAATAACGTACAATACTAGCAAAGAAAGCTAATAAACACTAAAAAAAAGACAAAAGATTGAAACATGTTAATTTTAATTTTTAACTGAATTGACATGATATTTTTTCAATGCAACATCAAATTTATTTTCAATTTTTTTTCATTCACAAAAAGAACTAGGGTCTATCTTTTATTCTAAGAGGATTGAAGTCATTATTTTATCGTGTGAAAGTAAGGAATTGTACAATTTCTGGCAAGCAATATTCTGTGAATAAGATTCAATGTGAATTGTTTTATCCAATAAAATGTTTAAAAATATCAGAAAAAAGAAGGGGAGATAGAGCCACCCATTGGGAGGGAATTGAACAAATAACAACAATTCATTTGTTCAAGTAAACACAATTGCATAATTTATTTAATGTGATTAAATAAATTTCAACTCTATATCTTGAGTGAAAGTAATTTTAAACAACAAAAACACAAAAAACTGCAAATAACCCAATGCTTTACATTCCTATAATCAGCTTAACTAGAAGTTAAATGAATTTAAAATTATTTAAAGACCAAAATATGGTTGCCAATCGTCTATTTCAAAGAAAAATGTGCTTTTTTGCAGCTACAAACCCGGTTTTCAGACAAATACAAATTCGAAAAGATAATTGATTGAAAGAGTAATAAAGTTCATTCTTTCAGTCATTTGATATAAAAATCCCAACCCTCTATCATGAGCGGAAGTAATTTTAAAAAGCATAAAATGAAACCACAGCAGAAAAACCAATGCGTAGCGTAGCCAACAAAAAGGCCCCTTTTTTGGACCTTTTGGGACCCCTAAATGCCTTTGAATTTACCAATAATTTTCCTCCTGTTTTGAACTGTCGGTCTGTAAGATCCCAGTGCTATCGAAGTAAAACTCTAGATTTGTATGAAAGACAAACATAGAAACATTCTTTTTTACATAGGTTGATATCCACCAAGGTATTTAAAATGTTTTCGTGAGAGTAATGGTTTGATTCTTGATATCATCCCAAGGTTGGTATTCTTATTATGCGTACCGCGGCAGAGTAACGACTACAAAGATAGTAGAATATAAAATGGTCAGAAATAACAGCGAGTTGATTTAAGTCTTAAATATATTTCTCTCAAAAATTTAATGTCTACTTCACGTTGGTCTTTTAATGGGATATCTAAAAGATACGTTACCATGGATGGCAATCTGTTTATAGAGAGTGACAACAAAGTTAAAAAATGTATCAAAAAGTTAAAAATATCATCGAGTAGCTAAGGGACCTCATCGTTAAAAGTATCATCGAAAAACATGCGTTTTTTCAGCTAAAACCGTTATTTTCAGACAATTGCGAATTGTAAAAGATAACTCATTGAAAGAATTATGAACTTCATTCTTTTCGCCACTTGTTAAAAAAAAGTTCAACCCTCTATTATGAGCAGACGTTTTTTAAAAATTAAAAAAGTAAACCACTTTCCAAAAAAACAATATGTAGCGTAGACCACCAAATGGCCCCTTTTTGGGACTTTTTAAAGCCCTGAGATCTTGTTAAAATAGATTACAATTTTTGTACTGTCGTGATCTATTAGTCTGAAAAATATCAGCACGATTAAAGCAAAACTAGATTTTTATAAAATACAAACAGACTGGCATTACATTTTATTGGTACCTGTTTTATTTTTTTATGTTGGACCTTAATTTGCATTAAAAGATGGTGAATCACTAACAAAATGTCTGTAAAATATATTTGAGTTTATTTCTTATATTTTAAAAAGAAGCCAACGGTTTATAGGATGTGTACCGTTAAATGTATTTCACTGTATTTATATTCCGTAAGAACGTTAAGAAATGGTTTCTTTCAATTAAAAAAGCCGGTCTGGAATAACCTGGCAGGTGATTTTTAGTCAAAAATATACTTTTGCAAGAAGTTTCTCTTGCATTTGAAACAAAATTTATTTTTTCATGCGAAAGTGTAAAATTGTAGCGTCTGTAAGATGTATGAAATAAAAGTTGTAGTATTAATTGTCCAAATATTTAACATAATTAAGAACAAAATTGTCGGTAATTAAATAAATAAAGCTACATAAGTATTTAACTTGACTCATTTTTTCCCGCCGTACGGCTGAAAACCCTTCAAAACAGCAGCTTTTTTGCGATTCTGAAAAAGTTACTGTGGTGAGTAATAGATTATTTTTTATGAATACTTGAGAAAACATGCAATCTACCGACCGTTAGTTTTTTGACGAAATCTAGGAGCTAGAAGTTCCTTATTTGTTTAATACTCTCCTACTCTGGAGCGGTCAGCCATAATCTATCCCATATTTATAAAACAGCTTATATGTTTAGGCAAATTGCTCGAAAAGTAGTTCGGCAATGAGTTGATATATTTTGATATAATTGGAAAGATGAGCGTTGTTTCTTTAAAAGTTGGCTAAATTCATCAAATTCTCGGTGAAGTGATTTTTTGCTCCAACTACCTTGCTAGGTTTTTACTCTTTCGATTTATATTTCGGTCGTATTTTATAAAAAGGCCTCAACACGCGTTTTTGTTAAATGTTTTTTTCCTACTTCTGCCATTTGAAACGTATGCCTTTTGAAGACGATTCATAATAATTTTGGTATCCTGTTTGCTTTCGAGATATGCGACTTTCCTACAAAGATGTCGTCTCGTTTGCAAACAGCTGATTGGTGCACAGTGCGTACAGCGGAGACGTTACCGACGCTAGCCGCAACAATGACCCAAGTATGCCAACAATGACCCAAATTGTTAGAAGTGCGTCGATGAAGAAACACTCAACTGTTTTTACGAATGAGACTATATTGTTTGATTTTAAATACTATAAGGCAGGGAATAAAAAATGTAATTGAAAAATTGAATAATTGAAAAAATTGAATAAAGAATTCAAAAAAGCATTTTAATTTGAAATGATGGTTTCTTGAAATAAATACCCCATTTCAACTAGAAGGAAATAAGAAGTGTTTATTTCCTCAACCGTGTATTGCATTCCTCCCGGACTTAAATATTAGAAGTCAATTAAGTCTTCAGTCTAACTGCTGAATAATTATCAATAATTTCTATAGATCTCAAACTTAATTCCCATTCTCGTTCTTAAAAGGAAATTACTTTTGATACAGACGTTGATTTAGTTAGTGAATCTTCCAACTCGTTAACCGTATATACAAGTTCTATTATGTTTATGTTTGCAGCTTTTACTGGGAATGGTAAAATGATTTTCTTTAATTTATGGAACAGACTATAGTTTCAAGGTCATCACCTAATTCCTTTATATATTGTATACTTTTCCAGGAGCATCCGGGTCTCAGGGGTTCGCCGCTGGCCATGCTGGCGGCACAGTGCAACAAACTATCGTCTAAGAGTCCGCCGCCCCTGGCCGACGCGGCCGTGGGAAAGGGGGGCGCCGGGAGCGGCTTCCACCCCTGGAGGAAGTCCGGCAACGTCGGACAGCAGGGCGGAAACCTGGCGTCTTCGGGCGGCCTCGGCGGCGGGGTGCAGAAGCACAGCAACTCGCCGCCGCCGTCCACGGCGCTGCAGTCGGCCGCCCCGTCCCTTTATGGCGCTGGTGGTGGTGCGGGAGGATGCGGAGGTGGAGGTTTGGGTGGTGGGGCGACAGGTGGCGGAGGAGGGGAGCTGTACTTCGGTCACGACCCGCAGGCGGCAGCAGCGGCGGCCGCTGCAGCCGCACTTCTGAAGGTAAATATGGCAACACTGCGATGCTTGGACATGCATCCTTACAAGTTGTCCAATGTGATTGTCTCTGTGGTAATGCAGAAATAGCGGCAACGCCGTATCAAAACTCTGAATAAAATGTAAATATATTGGTTACTTTACTACTGACAGGTTGACACACATCATGCGCACCAACTGGTGTACGCGAGGCCGTACGATGCGTGGAACTTCGGCAACACGGCAAACACTGGCAACGTCGCGAACGGTACAGGTGCCACGGGAGGGCACCACCACTTGCACCACGCGTCCTCGCACCACCAAGGAGGACACTTGTCCAAGGGAGGAGTGGATTCGGGACTCTCGTCCGGCGTTGCAATGTCATCATCCGCGTCCAACGTTGCCACGTCTCTGACGACGGCCGCCACGTCCTCTTGCGGCTCTACGTCGTCCTCTTCGTCCACGTCCTCGTCCAACTCGGGAAGCGTGGCAACGCCGCTCAGCTGGTGGGACATGCACCACAGTAACCCTACGGCGTGGTTAGACATGGCAACAGCGCCGGCGGGGTCGTTGGGGTACCACCATCACCACGCGACGGACTACGCGCACCACCTGCACCACGCCCACCACGCCATGCACCATCACCACATCCTACAGGTTGGTGTCTAATTCATGTGTACAGCGACCGTCGTTATTATTTTTAAAAATCGATTGGAAAGAAATTTATTTTTGATAATCATATTTTATTCGATTTATTTTTTACTTTTCAAAACTTTTCCCTGGCTTCTATCAATTTAAATGTCTTCACATGGAAGTTATTCAATCAAGGTGACAGAATTCATTAATTTTTTAAACATTTATTTGGAATAATTAATATTCCTTTTGCATTTCGACAGAAAACTTATGTTGTGGGGTTATTTACTCTTGAGAAACAGTTTTTTTGTACTTGCTATTTTTGAGTAGTGTTGAAGCCGTTACGAATCAATAAACACGAACTATTGTAGTTACCACGGATTCAAATATAACACGCACCATGTACAGTCTACAGCAAAAGTAAATATACAAGGGTGAGGCTTTGCCTGCGCCGCGATTTGGACAAAGCACTTACCACGTCAAGTTGACGTGGAAACGTTTACGGTACAATATGCGAAGTACTCAGTCAAATGACTCAGTTATCTCTATCGCAGGGATATTATGAGTCCTTCGTTTACATTACCGGCATCCCTATGGTAACTCTCTGCCAGCGTAGTGCTGGAAATGTGATGGAAACGTTTGAAATCGTCTACCATAGTAGATCATCCTACTAGGGTTAGGTTAACTTGGTTATTCGCCTAAAATGATTAATAAATGTAATTAAAATATTTGTATTAAAATTTTATATTTATTTTTTAAAATTGGAACGCAAGTTTGGTAACAATCCGGGTAGGAAAGAAGTATGGGCAAAGAATGAAGCACGAAAAGCGTCCCGTGAGGAATCCCGGCTTTTCGAGTGTTGATGTGATAATCGCTCAGAAACGTGGTGACGAGATCCACGTTTCTGAGTGATTGAACACACAGATAATGTTATGATATTATTCAATACATTAAAATTATCTGTGTGTTCTCTAATGGGAAATATGACCCAACATAACTTCATCGCTACGCTTGTAACTTCCACAGGTCACTTCGTTACCATGAGGAATTTGGCGCGCCTGTTAATGTATAATTCACCTATTTTCTTTGGAACATGAATGTTCGTAATTGGTAGGTCACGAAACGAGTCAGTTGCTAGGGTAAATATCGTATCTGATAGAAACGTTATCAGATCTAACATAACCATGGAAGTATGTTAGTAATGGATACGGGGCAAGTTTTTTCCATCCAAATTTCGTTAGAATTAATCGCGGTGTACATCCTATTCAATGGAAGAAACAACTACCCCTAGTTTCTTAAACCTGCACTGTGAACAATTTTATTATGAGACGAAGAAATTTAAACTGCATTCGTATTCTTATCTATAGATATAATGGAGTTGAATCGAGTAACGTAAACCTTTCTTTTGAAAACATGAATTATGTGGAATATGAAGTAGGTAGGTATTCTCTTCAATAGAAAAAGTATTTCGATATACCAAGTCGCATAGATGTTTGGTCGAAATATCACTACTACGCCAAAAAACGCAAAAACTAGTTAATATTTTGTTTGATAGAAATTTACTACCCTATCCCGGGTTGCATAAATCTTTTGTCGAAAAAATCGGAATTGTGTGACACTTGAATGCAGTATTCAATCTCTTATAATAGATAAAAATATGACGACGCATCCATTTAAGTAAATACTATGTCGAATAGCCTGAATTACGAGACACATATAAGAATGATTATTCTGTTCAATGGAAAATAATTTCGCCACCCCGAGTTACATATGTAAAAAGAAAAACATTCGACGCAATATCGAGTTACTTGAAAATATTGTTGAAAAGTCCGCTGTACGGAACACACATAAGTAGGGTTATTCTGTTCAATAGAAAAAATACGATTGCCTGAGTTACACATAAATGTAGTTAGTTTTCACTCTCGTAAAAACAAAGAAAAAATTCGATGCGAAATCGAGTTAAATAAATAAGTGAAAAAGTCCGATTTGTAGGACACATAATGAAAGCCTCATTCTGTTCACCAGAAAGTTAAGTACGCTACCCCGAAATACGTAAATGTTTTCTCAATAATTCTTAAGGAGGTTCGATGGTTTCATTCAACTTAAGAAAATTCGACAAAACTTGCTGGAAGCATTACTTACGTTGTCTTAAATCTACCTGATTTTTTTCAGAATTATTTACAGCATATTACTTAAGAAATTTGATCGAGAAGTGTACAAAAAATGGGTTCTTAATGGGAACACACGGTACGAGTTGCATAATTCATCAAAAAGAACCTTTTTCTAGTTAAGAATAGGAGAAACAAAAATAAAAAGCAAAGTACACAAAATTATTTTCATGCATTATTCTATTGATGATTTAAATTATTTTTGTTTCTCTTATTCTTAACTAGAAAACATTCTTTTCGATGAATAAAGCTAGTCGCACCTCGCGTTTCCATTTAAGAACCCATATGTAATTTCACATGCCTACTTCCAACATCAAATATCCTAAGAAATCTGTGGTGAATAATTTTGAAAAAAATTCTGGGGGCTTTAGGAAAACATAATTAATGCTTCCAGCAAGTTTCGTCAAATTCCTAAAAGTTGAGTGAAACCACCGAACGTCCTTGTCCTTTAGACGCATGCTTTGTTCTCTAAATTGTGCAAATTCTAATGTTTTTTTCTCTCCTGTTTATCGATGTACTTTTGTTAGGACACGTATAAGGCGATGCTTCACCCGTCTCCCACCTCGCCTTCTTCCGGTTCAGCGGCACCGTCGCCCTCCTCGGCCGGCCCCCCGGGCTCCGGCCCCGGCGGCCACCACTCCCAGGGCCCCCAGCCTCCACCTCCATCCCTCCCGCCCCCGGCCCTGCCCCCGTCCGCACAACAATACCTATCGCCCCACCACCACCACCTACACCACTACCCGCTGCACATACCGCCCCCGCCGCCCACGGGGGCGTCCTCAGCCCCCGGGGGCCCCGGTTCCGCCCCAGGGGGGCAAGGGGGGCCGCTCTCCGCCTCCGCTTCGCCCCTGTCATCGTCTTCGGCCGGTCCGGCCGCCAACTCCCCCCGGTCACAGCGGCGGTACACCGGCCGGGCGACTTGCGATTGTCCCAACTGTCAAGAGGCCGAGAGGTTGGGGCCAGCCGGACTGCACTTGAGGAGGAGGAACATACACTCTTGTCACATACCCGGCTGCGGGAAGGTGAGTAAAACTGTAGTTACTTCGATTTTCACGCCTACGATAAGACGCTTGAAAATGTCAAATGAACTTATGATAAAAAAATATGGACCGAAGATTGCACCTTGCAAGACACATTTTGAATCTGTACAATCTTCCGGTTTAAGTAGTGAGCTTGATATTCTTTGGGAGAAGTACACTGTTGCCATATTTAACGTCTATTTTGCGGGAAGCTAAGTAAAGCTGTAGTTATTCCGATTTTATACTTAGGATAAGACACTTGAAAATGCCAAATGTACTTGTGATTAAAAGAATATGGACCGAAGATTCTACCTTGCGATACACTGTTTGAATGTGTACAATATTCAGGTGTAAGTAGTGATATGAAATTGATATTTTTTGGAAGAACGTACACTGTTTTCATATTTCACGTCTCCTTCGCGGGAAGGTAAGTAAAACTACTTATTACGATTTTACGCTTACTAAAATACGCTTGAAAATACCAAATGAATTAGATGTGAAAAAAATATGGACCGAAGATTCCTCCTTGTGGCACACATTTTGAATCACAATAATATTCTTGATTAGGTAGTGTGTTTTTTATAGAAAGGACGTACACTCTTGTCATGTACCCGGTTGCAGGAAGGTGAGTAAAACAGTAATTATTACGGTGTTACGCTCGTAAATTTTATCTAAGTGTCCCGTGGAAAAAGTAAATATGAAAAATTGCGAGAGATTGTCTTTAAACTTTCATAGACTTCCATGACAAACACGGTTGCAGTATGATGAGCAGTTTATGGTGCAATGAAATTAATTGTGAAAATTCCATTCAAAACAGTGGTGAATAAATAAAGACCGAGGACTATGCCTTGCAGGTTTTAGTTTTTAAAAAGATGTAATACACTGCTGTCGCATACGATCAAGATATCGCGGATAAATAAATGAATTTTGGTTCTCACTAGATTACACTAGAAAATTTCCATCTGTGTTTATCTGCTCAAAATCTATATATTATTCTGCTCAAAATTCATTAGTAACCTATTTTAAGTTTTAAGGGATCTGCCAGACACTCTAGGCTGACAAACACTGAGACTTTATTATATACACATTCTTATTGCTTCTTTTATAGGTATGAAGAATCAGTTGTCATACTCTATTGTGATTTAGTATTCAATAGGACGCATGAGTTTACACCACATACATTCTCATTCTTATTTTTCCTTTTCCAGGAATTAAGAACTAGCTGCTAAACTCTATTATGATTTCGTATTCAATGGGACACATAAGTTACAAATACATTATAATTCTTATTGCTCATTTTCTATGAATGAAGAACCAGTTGTCGTACTCTTTTTTTATTTAGAATTCAATAGGACATACGACATACCAATACGATCATATTTAGATGTATCATTTGTTCAGCTGGATTCTACCTGTGTAATGTAATTGACTATCTTAAAGTGTCATTCGTTAAAATACGATAAAAGAATAGTTAAGATGCGTGTCTTGAGCAAACTAATTCATTGTTTGTCGTGTATAACGTTTTTGCATACGAAATTCCGTGACATTTTCAACGATTCCTTCAACCAAAATATTCCAGATAATTCCATCGTTAGAGACTAAGGACGTATTAATTATGAAAGGAGAAATGTGAATGATGCGGTCATCTTCAGCGTTAGTAACATCAATTGAGAGCATTATTTGCTGGCGTAAAAATTTATTAAAAAAAAATGACGAGAAAGATGGAAAATTTGCAAGAATACAATCGAATGCCGTCGGAAAAATAACAACCATGTTGCGCTTCACGTTATTTTGTTGGTAATTATCGTAGCCATCTGGGTAGTTTTCTTTTTTATACGATTAACGTGATGTCACACAACTCTGTGATCGAATTTAAATTTTTCTATTTTTTTTTCTCGCGAATTATGAAATGTTCGCCGATACGTCTTGAGTTAAGCAGGTTTAATTGGCGGAAGACAGACATTTTAGATCGTCGGTGTTTTTCGTCTGGCTTAAATTCGTTTCAATCATCCCCCTTCACTTGTTTTTTTTCGAAGCGATTTAACGAACATTTAAGAAAGAAAATACCCCACATTAGGGTTGTTAATTAAACCACGTTGGGATAGCAATGCATCGCTGACACTCCACCATTTTTCCTTTTTAAATGCCCCACATAACGAGCGATTTCCTTGGTTCGACGAAAACGATTTGTATTTAGACCAAAAATAATGATAACTAAAGGAAAATGGCGGTCAAATTCGAACCATGTTTTCATTCCATCGCCATCTTGTGTGGTCCAGTTCGATTAATCTATTTTCTGTAAGCAGGTGTGGTCTTAAACACATATTAGAGTTAGCCGTGCACGCGGTCATAAAATCTGCCGTTTACCTATCCATTGGATGGAGCATATAACGTACTAGAGACGTCCTCAGAGGCCAGAGTTGTCTCAAGGACAGGTCAGATGAGCGTGACGTCAGACTCGGTTAGCCTGCCTTATAACGCCTTGAAATGCCTAAAGAAACATCCTTTTTTAAATAAATTTCTGATCTCCGACGCTATTATTATGAAATCAAAATTATAAACGTTTTAGGTGGTTAATAGACTAATTATTATTAACGAAGAAGACGCCATTATGAATTTATTATGGTTGTTTTAGTAGGAAAAAGTCTAGAACGTGTACTACCGGAAAAAGGTCGCATTTAAGACCCAATTTTTAGCTGAAAGAACAAATTATAATGAATTCTGTAAATGAAAGAAACTTGAGATGAAAGAATACTTAAAAAAATTAGAAGTCTTCGGACTCTTACGTGTAAATACCTCTGTGGTTTACCATATCTGACGTCATTAATTACATAATTTCTGTCGCCCCACTAACAATATATCGGAAAGATAACGCTAGTGACGTATATTTATCTTCTCCTCAATGAGCCCTTTTCTTAGTTCTTGGAAAATGTTTAGAGCAATGACCAAAAAAATTAATCATGTCCACTATAGAAAACGGTGGTAAATTTTGAACGATTATCATAAATAACCAGACGCATGTTATGAATACGTCGCCATTTTGTTTGATCCGATTCCATTGATTTATTTTAGGTGAGCAGCAAATGTCTTTTAACGCATATTAGGGTGAGGCTAACAGGGTTCGTATTGATGACAGGTTATTTTCATGGCTGATTCATGAATTTAAACTGTCAAGAGTATGTAAGTGATCCAAAATTCAGCTAAAATGAACATTATTATTAGGAAGTTCGTTTGATTTCGATTACAATATACCATCCAGACAAACCAGCAAAAAAATAGATAAAGTAAAAATAAGCGGCGTAAAAATATGGACGAATGCTGTAGAATACCTGAAAGAACAGATACAAGGGTCTTACGGAATTGCAGATATCTCGTACTATGGATTACTACTAGCGTCAATTGTTTCAATGGCGAAAATGGAAGAATAAGAATGCGTGAAAAAGATAAAGATTGTATGTTTTCACCATAAATCTTTTATTATTTGTGAATAAAATGCTGTAATTATTCCTTTTTTGTTGTAAGACGTTTATTAGCGTCCATTTAAAATACACCTGGGATCACACCATAGACATCGCCATGGCAACCGTAAGTAAACAAAGAAGATGGCCGAGGAAGTACATACTGCGAAAACGCCAAGAGAAGAAGGACTGTGGACGGCATTATTATTATCATAACTGCAATCTGGTTCCAGAATTACTTATCAGGATGCAGAATTGAATACTATACAATTAACTTTTTAAGTTTCCCCTGAGAAATAAATAGGTGAGTTCTTCATTAAATCTGCAAGATATTCAATTAAAATGAATTCAACCTGTCGCGCTGTTGCGCTGATAGTTAGCGCCTGACCGCTAGAGTGCTCTGGTTGAAATGTATAACCATTGGAGTAATATGAGTGTCAGACACTTGACCAAATCTTTGGGGGCTTTCCAATTGCCTTGCGCAGATTAGCGCACATCGCAACAGATGGGAACACACGAGCGCACGTTGAAACGGACAATTGGAACGCATCTGCGATGATGTGTTTCCAAGATGGCGGAACAATCTCGGTATATTTGAATTGATTATAGTAAGTGGGCTTAAAATTACAATTAGATGAAATGAGAGGCATTACTGATGAATGAAAACATGTAAACAATGTATAAATGGCTTGCAGAACATATAATCATGGTATCTTAAGACAGTCCTGTTTCTACTGCAACATTCATTTCCCCGCCATCACAAGTTTCATCTGCTAGCGCATATGGAACAGAGGTCCCGGTGTGTTTTCATCTGCGCTGCGCTAATGACGTCACAGCGACAATTGGAAAGCCCCAAAACCGAAACAGTTTGCAACAGATCAGCGCAGATGCACAATTGGAAAGCCCCCTTTCTAAACTCAGGTCTAGGTCGCCAACCACAAAAACCAGCGATGCATATAGTTACCAAGTATCGCTGTAAAGTTCGACTGTAGGTACCTACAGGTTTTCGTTCAAGCCGACCGTATTTTGGAAAAGATACGAGATTAAAATCGAAAAGACAGTGTTTTTTTCAGCTCGTAAACACTCAAAATCAAGAGTCTGACACTCACATATTACTCCAAATGGTCATACATTTCACCCAGAGCACTCTAGCGGTCAGGCGCTAACTATCAGTGCAACAGCGCGACAGGTATTCTATTAAAAATTTAATATCTTGCACATTTAAGTGGGAAATTACCTATTTATTCCTCAGGGGAAACTTAAAAACGTAATTGTACAATCAATTCTGCATCCTGATAAGTAATTCTGGAACCAGATTTCAGTTATGATAATAACAATGCCATCCACAGTCCTTCTCTTGGCGTTGTTTCCGCAGTATGTACTTTCTTGGCCATCTTTATTTGTTTACTCACGGTTGCTATGGCGATGTCTCTCGTGTGGTCCCAGGCATATTTTAAATCGACGCTGATAAACGTCTTACATCAAAAAGGAATAATTGCGGCATTTTTTCACAAAAATAGAAAAGATTTATAGAAAAAACATACAATCTTTAAGTTTTTCACGCATACTTATTTTTCCATTTGAGCCATTTAAACAGCTGACGCTAGTTATCCATATGAGATATCGCAATTCCGTCAGACCATTGGTCAAAATATTTGGCAACCAACAGAATCGTATAAAAAATCAAGTTTAACTGTATTTTCCTTCGCAAAAATGTAAATTCATTCTCATTAAAAAATCTTGCGCATACATATGCGTCACTGTTTCAACTTCTTCGTTTCGATCCTTGCAACGCCAGAGGTCACCACCAGAGAGAGAGGTGATCACGGTGAAAGGAATTAACTCTTGTATTGCAAATCGGTCCACGTGTTGGCGGACACGTATTATAGGGGTCACAAGCAAGCCATCTGGCGTCGGGGTGAGGAAACAATCTCGCCAAACGACTGTCTACGAGCGCACGTGAGATCTACGATTAAGAATTGTTTTCTGCCGTAACTCGTTTTCCTCCAAGATTGGAAGGCAATCTTTTTTTTCTTTCTTATGAAGGGTTCTGAGAGAAATGAAATTATCCAAAGGAACACGCGTTAAGAGAATATATATACACGCATGGAAACGTGATGAAAACTCCGTCCAACGGACCATTATTCTCTCGTTGCCGTCAAGGAACGGATGCGTACGTGACGTAATCGGGTTGTTAGGGAGTGGATTACCATGGTGATTGACTCGAGACGTCAACAGTTCCTTCATTTCCCGGGAATTGTTCGGTAATTCCACCGTTTTGTGCCTTGTTTACACGCAAATATATGCAGTAAAACCTTATCAAATGCCGTATACGATCTTGCATGAGAATACAACATATTTTGTAATATTAACGTATATGGTACGAATAGAAAGAGACGTATTTGGCGTTATATGGTTGAATTTAATCAAATCGGAGGCAGGAATTTCAAATTTCCACTAGTAACTTAGATCTGTAATAAATCTGTTTTTAAACCGATCCTTCCAGAACAACATAGCTCATGGTATTTGCAAAATGTTTTTCAGGGTTTTCATTGAGTATCGTAGATATTTCGAAAGTTTTAAAACATGTAATACGCAAATATCTTTAGTAATACCTTACTTTTTGCCGTAAACTATCTTGCCTGAGAATACAACATATTTCTTGTTATCTTATCATATATTGCACGAATGGAAAGAGACGTATTTGTCGTGATATGGTGGAATTTAATCAAATCGGAGACAGAAATTTCAAATTTCCACTAGTATCTTAGATCTATAATAAATCTATTTTTAAAAAGATCCTTCCTGAAAAACATAGCTTATGGTATTTGCTAAATGTTTTCCAAGGTTTTCTTACAGTATGGTAGATATTTCAAAAGTTTTAAAATATCTAATACGCAAATATCTTTAGTAATACCTAACTTTATGCCGTAAACGATCTAGCCTGAGAATACAACATATTTTTTGTAACATTAACGTATATTGTACGAAAAGAAAGATACGTATTTGGCGTTATATGGTGGAATTTAATCAAATCGGAGACAGGACTTTCAAATTTCCACTAAGAACTTAGATCTGTAATAAATCTATTTTCAAACAGATCCATCCAGCACAACATGATATTTGTTAAATGTTTTCCAAGGTTTTTCTTTCAGTATCGTAGATATTTCAAAAGTTTTAAAACATCTAATACGCAAATATCTTTAGTAATACCTTACCTTCTTCCGTAATTGATCTTGAGTAAAACTAAACGACATATTTTTGTGTTCTTAAACATGTTATCAAATGCTTTACGAACAAAAAGTGTAGTATTATCAGGCTTAATAAAATAGAATTTCATCAAAATAGAGAAAGGAATAGCAAATGTCCACGGTTAACATTGTTCTGAAATATATCCATTTTAAAACAGATCCGCTCTGTACAGCATAGCTTAAAATATTTAATAAATTTTTTAAAGGGTTTTTAGCCTCTAAAACCTCGACATTTAAAAATATTTAATACGCAAATATCTTCAGTAATACCTTACCTTTTTACAGTAATTGATCTTGACCGAATCGAAAGCATACTTTTTATCTTCTTAAACATCTAATAATATGCGTTCTATAGAAAAAGATATAATAGTATCAGGCGTGATAAGGCAGAATTTTATAAAAATATAGACAGGCATTGTAAATTTCCGCTAGTAACGTAGATCTAAAGTAAATATATTATAAAACAGATCCTAATACCCAACATAGCCTAAAGTATTCACTGAGTATTTTTAAGGTTTTTTCCTCAGTATCTAGCATAGATATCTTGAAAGATTGCAAGCTATGTTTAAGACATCAATTTACTTGGATTTAATAGTACTTTATTTCGTATAATATATAATTATTAAGGTTAAGCTAGGTTAGACACTTCATTATCATCGTTACAAATATGTTCTCCAAATGTGAAAGGCACTGAAACCTTCTTAAAACCAAATGAATATATAAATACATTTTTAATCAATTTTATGGATTCTTGAATCATAATCTGTCTTGCAAATCGAATATTTCATAGATTTATATTTATTAGCGGTAGTTATTTACTAGATAAAGCCCGTAAACAGCCTGTAACAGCGAGGGATAAAAATGTTGACTCTAATATTTCGGTTTTGAATTCAGTTTGCATTTAATGCAATAATATATAAATAGAATTAAGTTAAAAAATTAATAAAATTTGCGTTAAAAAAATAGTCGTGATATTCAAAAATTGCACCTCCAAATGCTTTCATATTCTCGTATCCTTACAACATATATTTTACGAGCTGATTTCTAAATATAAGCAGTAGACATATGAAGGATATTCTGTCGATAATATATACTTAAGTGTCGTGTGCAGTTATGGTGGCTTTTGTACTGCCAGGTTTCAATTGGAGACATCGGGACTCGGCAAAATAAATAGAGTGTTTTATCCGACGATTACCGTAATCGGAATATACGAGGTTCTTTGGCTATGAAAAAAAACCATTATTTTTTTCGATAACGTATCAACTTGGAAATCCGCATAGAATAATTGCTTCCTTAAGCGATTTTAAAAAAGAAGCAATTTCGTTAATATTAGGTTATAAAAAATGACGATCGATTACGGAAAAAACTCATTTCCTCTCTTTGAAGAAAAAAGTGACCGAAGCTTGTTACAGAGTGGCGCGAAAATTAACGACCACGAATTTATTCGTGCAATAATGTGCAATAATGGATTCCGGGGAGAACACGTGACTGAATTTTCTTATGGTCCAACTTCTCTCTTTTTTTAAAATATGCTTTTTTTAACTTTACCTCTTTGTTTGTTGGTTAGACTGGATGGAATTTTTGTAATCGAAATCTAATTCCCACTTCCCAATGTTCTATCGAGCTGAAATTGGACGCACATAACTAACTCTCGATGTCATTAGATGAATCATTCATTACATTCACTAATCACCAATTTTATCTACTGAATTTTAACGTTTTATATATTTTATATAGTAAAAAGTCTTTTGCCGGTAGATGGCGCTAGTACAAGTATGCATATATATTGCGAAGAAAAGCTAATAATTTAAATTTCAAGTAACCGTTGCGCAATTGATCCCAGTGGGGAGAGAACATGTAGAAGACATTCATGAACTAACTCAAAAGTATTCCACCACTGATTTATCATGAGCATATAACCATAGAACGTTCATTGAATGTTCAAGTGTGAACTATTCATTTGAGACGGTTCATAGATCGTTCATTGAATGTTCAAGTGAGAACTATTCATTTGAGGCTGTTCATAGATCGTTCATTGAATGCTCAAGTGAGAACTATTCATTTGAGACTGTTCATAGATAGTTCATTGAATGTTCAAGTGCGATCTATTCATTTGAGACTGTTCATAGATCGTTCATTGAATGCTCAAGTGAGAACTATTCATTTGAGACGGTTCATAGATCGTTCATTGAATGTTCAAGTGAGAACTATTCATTTGAGACTGTTCATAGATCGTTCATTGAATGCTCAAGTGAGAACTATTCATTTGAGACTGTTCATAGATCGTTCATTGAATGTTCAAGTGTGGATTATTCATTTGAGACTGTTCATAGATCGTTCATTGAATGCTCAAGTGAGAACTATTCATTTAGACTGTTCATAGATAGTTCATTGAATGTTCAAGTGCGATCTATTCATTTGAGACTGTTCATAGATCGTTCATTGAATGTTCAAGTGCGATCTATTCATTTGAGACTGTTCATAGATCGTTCATTGAATATTCAAGTGTGAACTATTCATTTGAGACTGTTCATAGATAGTTCATTGAATGTTCAAGTGTGAACTATTCATTTGAGACTGTTCATAGATCGTTCATTGAATATTCAAGTGTGACCTATTCATTTCACGAATTTACTACGGATAGAGTATGGCACAGAGTTTATAGTCGTAACGTCGATGTAGTTGGCAATGCAGGTTGATTGGTAACGATGGTCCTTGCTTACGATTTTACTACGAAGTGAGTACGGCACAAAGTTTATAGTCGTAACTCCGATGTAGTAGGCAATGCAGGTTGATTGGTAACGACGGTCCTTGGCTACGGTTTTACTACGAAGTGAGTGTGTCACAGAGTTCACAGCTGTAACGCCGATGTAGTTGTCAATGCAGGTTGTTTGATTGCGACGGTCCTTGGTTACGGCATCAAGACTGAAAGAGTAAGGCATAGAATATGCAGCCGTAACACCGATGTAGTTGGTAATGCAGGTTGTTTGATTGCGACGGTCCTTGGTTATGGCATCAAGACTGAAAGAGTTTGGCACAGAGTTTGCAGCCGTAAAACCGGTGTAGTTAGAAATGCATGTTGTTTGGTTACATCGGTCCTTGTTTATGGCTATACTACGGAGAGAGTGTGGCACAGAGTTAATTGTCGTAACGCCGATGTAGTTGGCAATTCATTTTGCTTGGTACGACGGTCCTTGGCTACGGCTGCACTCGAGTTTACAGCCTTAACGCTGATGTAGTTGGCAATACATACTGCTTGGTTATACGAAGGTCCTTCGTCACGGTTGTCGTGGGGAACTGCATGCACTCTGGATGTGTCATTTCGTGTATCTATTCGCCGATCGTTCCTCTTTTGTTTTTCACGCGCGCGATCTTCTTCGGTTCGCAGGTCTACGGTAAGACGTCGCACTTGAAGGCGCACCTCCGCTGGCACACTGGCGAGCGTCCATTCGTCTGCAACTGGCTCTTCTGCGGGAAGAGATTCACGCGCTCCGACGAACTGCAGAGACATCTGCGGACCCACACGGGAGAGAAGAGGTCAGTTGAAAACAAAAGCGACACGACACCCGAAAACCAAAGCATAGGTATATATATCATGCATAATAACTAAAGATTAATCATTCGAATTTAATAAATCTGTTTTATCTTTGTTTTGATAAGCGGGTGATAGTTTATAGATGTACTAATTTAGTTTTAAAGTGAATGTTGACCCGATCTTAAAGGCTTGGGAAATATATCTATTTATGACGAGTTAAGCAAAATATTATTTTTTTTTTAATTTAGAGAGAATTTTTCATGAAAAAAGTCCTTAAAAAATTATTAATAGTATAAAAAAGTTTTTTTTTAGCAAAAAAACATTTTTTTTTCTTTTTATTTTTTGATAAATTCTTTTGAAAATTTGAACATATTGAAATTGCTTCGTTTTTCAAATCATTTTGAACAATATCTTTCTAAATTATCTTAATTTGTTGGAATTGTACAGTGTATGGCTGAAGAATGTATTGTATAAGTACACTTTATCAGTTCTATCTCAGGTAATTCTGAACTTTCCCGGCTTAATTTATTCAGACTGTATCGCAACTGTCACAATTTTTTAAGAATGCACAATACTCGCATTAAAAATCACATTTACTTTTTATTGAACTAAAACGAGTATTATTTTTGCTATCATGTGTACATTCTTTGAAAAAAAAATTGCACAGCACAACGAATAATATCAAAAAAAAGCAAGGTTTCATTTTTTGCGATACAAATTTTATAGGTAAATATATTAATTGTTGCATTTAATTTATCAGAAAAATAAAAATATGGAAATAAATTGCAAAAAATCATCACTTTTATGTTTTTTTTGCTAAAGAATATTTTGCAAAACTCGCATTTCACTGTAAAAATACAGTAAATTCAAAGATAGGGTAATAATTAAAGTCACTTAATTAATAGATTGGGCAACTAACATCTTTTACATAATTTAAAAAAGCTGTATTTATTTTAATTTTCGCATTGTGAACTTCACATAATAGTTTTACTATCGAGGATGTTTTGTTTTTTTTAATGACTTTTAAAATGTCATTCAATTGCATTTCATTT
Organism: Pyrrhosoma nymphula; assembly: GCA_963573305.1. Classification (NCBI taxonomy): domain Eukaryota; kingdom Metazoa; phylum Arthropoda; class Insecta; order Odonata; family Coenagrionidae; genus Pyrrhosoma; species Pyrrhosoma nymphula. The sequence continues at coordinate 37,225,138 of OY754340.1, read as the reverse complement.
TGCTAGCACGTTCTATGATGAATTATATTCAACATTATATTTTTAAATGTCGCTCTATACATTTTGGTTATGTTCGTAAAAAAAGTAATTAGTCATCACAGAGAACTTAAAGAGCTATATATAAAGTGTACTTATACAATAAATTCTTCAGCCATATCCTGTAAAATTCAAACAAATTAAGATAATTTAGACAGACATTGTTCAAATTGATTTGAAAAACGAAGCAATTTCAATATGTTCAAATTTTCAAAAGAATGTATAAAAAAAAAAGAAAAAAAAATATTTTTGTTTTTCTAAAAACACTTTTTTATACTATTAATAATTTTTTAAGAACTTTTTTCATGAAAAATTCTCTCTTAATATATCTTGCTATTATTGAATTGCATTTTAATTTTCGGTAATGAGTGAGCTGGCATAAAAAATACCAGATGACCATTCCAAATTGGTTACAATTTTTCTTCAAACCTTGAATTAATATTAGGCCTAAAAGTTCGTACGAGAAATGAACCAATTAATAATTACCTTGGCACCTATTTTGGAATCTTTAGCTAACTTAATTGTATATGTTGTCTATGTTTCATGTCCAATATTGTTTGCAACATTGTATGTTACATTGTATGCAATATTTTATGTAAAATGGCAAGAGAGCACTGAAAATGTCCATTTAAGCTTCAAAATACAGGAGAAATGTTGTATAATTCAAACGCGTATTATATTGCTTTTGGTATCTCGTACGCTTTTTGTGTAAATTGTAATAATTGTAAAAAATGGTCTGAAAAAAAATTGTAACAGAAAATAATGATAATTTTTGACAATTGTAAATGTCTTAATTAACTACACATTGAAAGTAATACATACTTTATAACGAATTTGTATGTTACATTTTCGTTATCAATTATGTATTACATGTGCTATATGCTTATGTAAATAGTAATATATATATTTTTACTGCATTTTTCAAAACTCGATTGTAACCAAGGTAACTGTTTGTTGATAACTCGTTGTTAAACGATGACGAATTGTTTCATACTTTCTCAAACTTATTCGACTGTAGCGTTCGGTTCAGCTTCTGTTTATATATTTTTACGCGAAATGTTTTCAGGCCTGGTTTTTAACCTCTGGTTAAATATTTTTTAATGCATAAATTAACGAAGTTTTTTTACACGTTATCCCAATGTAGATGCTCAAATCAACTAAACGACGATCTGATATTATGTATGTATAACTCTCGGTTATAGTTTAAGAAAAAGCAGGGTCTATCTCACGGCTAACTTTAGCCGGAGGTTATAAAACCGTGACAAAATATTTTACTCCGTTATAGATAGGCAATGTTAGTTTATATTTTGCTTTCGGCATATTTTTTATGGAGTAAATTGATTTAAAATTAAAATTAAATGGGGTTTCTCATGTTACAATGTTGTAACCAACTTACGATCGAAAATTTGATCGAAAAGAATTCTTCTTTATCGTTATTAAAACCCTTTCTTCGACTATTAAACTGCGTTTAGTTCTCTTTTTCACTTCGAATGGTATTTCATCGATTATTACCCGCTGCTTTATCGTTTTATCTTAGAACGAATGAATACAACTTGATATTTTTTTTCATGGAAGTGTGTATTCAACTAGAAATCGAAGTACTTAGAAATTATTGTAACTACAAAAATGTTGGAGTATCTCCAAGACAATATACATAACTCCTTCTTGTAAACATATTGTTTTTATACTCTGGTCGTAAATTTCTTGAGTTACTTTCCAAATACATATAATTTGCGAGTAATATGAAGAGGTACAATAATATGTTTTCTCTTCTGATTCTGTTAAGTTTGCAAATACGAAAGAAGTCTATAAAAAATCTCGACTTATTAAAAAATTCAATCCACTGTATATTTCAGATAGCATTAACCACCAGCTATCAACTTAAATAAAGGTTTGATCTTATCGTAAAGGACAAAGTTTTAGCTACTGTAAGCTGTGGAGTCATGTTTCGTCCCTGAATTAGTATCAGCTTTGAGACCAGGAAACATGTTGTAGATGACACTCATTTTGAATAAAGATACGCTTATCCATTATCCAACGAGTCTACGAAGCAATATAAAATTATTTTTGTATTATATTCGGTTTCGTATTGGTCACAGGATTAGTACTTCTATGTATTTTGTCTGCGTATCGTTTTCGTATCGTTTTCGTCTTACATACGGGTCTCTATTGGTTCGCATTCGAGTAGTGAATGTATTCGGTGCACTACGCAAAATCGAAATCGGGTTACATTCGGGTCTCTTAATGTTTCCATCCGAGAAATGAATGCATATGGTGCAAGATGTTAAATCCAATTCGGGTTAAATTCGGGTAACTTAAGGTTACTAAGCGAGAAATGCATTCGGTGCACGATGTAAAACCCAACTAGGGTTATATACGGGTCTCTTTTGGTTGCCATGCGAGTAGTGAATGTATTCGGTGCACTATGTGAAATCGAACTCGTGTTACATTCGGGTCTCTTAAGGTTTCCATCCGAGTAATGAATGCATTCGGTGCACGTTGCAAAACCGAACTCGGGTTACATTCGGTCCACCTTCGGTTACAATTCGAGTGATTGTGTTTTTTTTAAACTGTCTTGCACACTCTCTTGTCCTTGTTGCACCCAAGGGTTTGTTACCTCCGATGTTTTATTCCTCCTTCCACCCTGTATTTTGAGACGGTATTCTTTCCATTTTCCCACTCTTTTTCCCTTGATCCTTTTCCTACGTATAACCCGAATGATTCCTTCCCAATTATCGAAAACGTCCGCCTCTCTCCTTCCCTCCACAATCACTCACTCTTCGTCATTCACATTTTCCTTGCCCTATTCTCCAAAGAAGTAGTGTCCTTCTTGTCACCGACAGGTTCGCCTGCCCCGTTTGCAACAAGCGATTCATGAGGTCCGACCACTTGGCCAAGCACGTCAAAACGCACGCCGCTGGCGGAGAAGGAGGAGAAGACGACGAAGAGGTGAGTGTCAGGGAATCGAGATCGTTGACAATCATTCGATTAATCGAAAATCGATTAACGACAAATCGATAGTCGATTATTTGTTCATCGGCTTGTTGGCTACCAAAATATGCTATAGCTGAATCGATCAATTGATAATCGATTATTCGTTGAATCGATTGTTGTTCAGTAAACACTCACTATGTAATTGGCTGCAAATAAATCAATCGATAATTAATTATTTATCGATCGGTTAGTTGGTGATCGATTTATTAGAAATCAATTATTCACTAAACACTCACAAATTAATTGGTTAATTAGAAGTCAATACAGTGGCAATGGATTAATTTAGACCATTGATATAACTTAGTATGGAATGGTTAAGCAGAAAAAATGATTGTTCGATTAATCAAATGTTTGATTATCTCTTGGTCATATGTTTGACAAATTCTTTGACGGTGAGGTGAGTACATGAAACCTGAGAAAGATATTACTTTTAAAATTTTTTTCCTCATAAAATGAGTATAAATAATGAGATTCTCCCTATGCCTGTAAAAATGGTGAATTATTATGATTAAAAAAAAAATTACGAGTCTTCGAATGTAAAAAATTAAAAAGTTAAACTTACTCTAGGCAAAAATTGTTTTAAATTTCACGTAATTGAAAGTATAATGTCAAAACGAAAGTGAAATTAAATTTTTTAGCAAACCTCACCGTTCGAGAAGTTATCTAAAATTTATGATTTTCTAGAGCTGTCATTAAAAAATTTCTATAGTAGAATTTTTTTTTAAATTTTCGCTATAAAATATCTAAACGAATGTCCATCCCTTCCCCCCATATCCATGTACCCCTTCTGCGAACCCTTACTTGTCCCTGGCACACCAAATTCCTTTCCATTCAAGGGTGAAGGAGTAGGAGAACTGGAGGAAGGCGAGGAAGTTGACGATTCGACGCCAGGGGCGCCCATGGTCCACAGGGTTGCCAAGTTGGGCGGCAAGGGAAGCGGGGACTCGTGCAGCGAGAGCGGAGGCGAGGACGCCAACGGCACCAACGGCGTGCCGCCCATGGGACTGCACCAGTTGGCAACGTCGCAGCGGGACGCATGAGTCAGGTTGGGAGGGGGGAGAGGGGAAGCGCTGGTAAACACCGCGCCCCTCTCCTCTTTCCTCCCGATACACTACTACGCCGCGAGGTGATGCGGCAACGTCGCGTTTCACTGAGACTTGGCAACCCCACGGGGCGAAGCGGCAACAACGCGACCCCCGGAGGCAGAGGAGGTCGGCGACGCCACGTCGCTGATTCGGTTACGTCGCAGCTTCATCGAGGAGGCTTGGCAACCCTGGTAACCATGCTGACAGGCAGCGTGACATCAATGTTTTTACCCTTGAGGCTCGACAACGCCGCTGAGGATACTCTTGTAATCTGTTTCCTTTGCGAAAGGGCCCACATATAGCCCAATGTGCTTAATACCTTCTTGTAATTTGGAGTTTGAATCTGGCAACACCGCAGTGCAATGAACGCATCAGAAAGAGTGCTGTTGGGATACGGATTTGAGGGTAATGAGGACATGGTCAATGACATTTCCAAAAGGTTGTTTTACAGCAGCCTCTGTTGGTAGAAGCTCCTATGCGTCGTTGTACATAACTGTAATAAGTGCGACTGTTAAATAGAGTGGTTGTGCGGAGTTAAAATACTGAGAGATTTGGCAACAGCGTATTGTGAACCTCGTGAGCATCAAAATCGAAGGGATTAAACCCTTAAATCTACTATGATCTTCCTTGTGCGGGTTAATGATTGTGCTCTAACAACGGAAACAGTTTATGGTGATTGTTTAATGTCTGTCTCCATAACGGCTTCACTCAATACAATGGAAGTTGTGTGTCATTATTGCAACACCGCATCCCTCGATAAATAGTGTCGTCTATAGTCAGTGACTGAATCTTTTGCCGCCAAACTCAGCATAAGAATGCCATATTATGGACTGAGTAGGCTATAATTACGAAGAAACCAATGACTGTGGTCCTCCAATAGATTTATTTGACCCGAGACTCAACGTTAACCAATTAAAACTTATCCAGTCGCTTGTGTACAGTGTTTATTAGCGTAGGCTTGGAGATGATACGGAGACTTGGCAACGTCGCTTGTGCTTTTCGTCGTTCATTTTTTTTATAATCACGTGTGAATTCGACTCTGAATTAATCTAGAGTGCCATTTTGTGTGTATGTGTGTGAACTCTTTATTTTCCGCGAAACCGAACTTTTCCGAGAACGTCCGAAGTTTCGTGTGTGGAAATTTGGCATCAGTGTGAAACGTCATCTGTAATCCATGAAGAAAACACGTGTTATTATGTTTCTTTTTTTTACAATTTTGTGTGTTTTACTGTGTAAGTGGCCTGCGAGTAATTGTTTTTGTGAATCTATGTACATTGTTAGTCAGTAGTTTTGAAAACAATTATGTTTAACTGTTGAGGATGAGTTGTAGGGTAGTTATAATCGGTCTTTTTGAAATATCAAAAAAAACGTTTCTTCTGAGAAATCGTAGCCTAGGTAAGTAAGTGTTTTTTAGCTGATCCACGCTGTCAGGATTCTTCAAGCTGTTGTCTTCGCGAAACCTTACCGAGATAATTACTCTTTAATTCTGATTTTTGATCAACCTTACCTTTTTAGATAATATCCTAGGATTACGATAAATGTATTACTCTTCCCATTTCTGTTTTTTATCCATTTGGTTTCCCAAAATTCGATTGTAATGAAGTAGTCCTTCACTTAGGGAATGCCTTCATCGTAAATACAGGAAATAAATTTAATTTGGTGAGTCACTGAAGAATGCTTGAAGGAAGTTCTAGTCATTTTTAGTGACGGGTTTACTGAGTCATGATTTTTTTTCTTAAAAAAGGTTTTTTTTAATTTTTCCGAGTGGCTTTTTTTAACGGAAATATTTTATTCTTTTATACAAAACGCTAATTATTATGTTATTGATTATCGAAAATGCTTGTGAAAATTTATCATTTTTTTGTTTATGTCATGGAAATCAAAGTCTCTCGATAAAAACTGTGATTTCTTAATTTTTTATTTGATTTTTTTTAACTAAGAAAAATCAAAGTTTTAGAATTTTGCTAAATTTTTTTTTGGTATCATTGAAAGTATTTTTTTAAATCCTTTATTTTTTCGGTTTTTTACCTTTCGTGCCCGGACTAACTTTTCCATTGTTTAAAAATAAATTTAAAAATCTTTCTAAAAAATTATTTCTGTACTAAATTTTTATATGATTTTCTATTTAATTTCCCAACTACTTCAATAGTAAGTAAAGAGCATTTCTATTAACCGTTGCTGTCATTGAAACATATCGCTCTACTGTGAAACGGACGCTTACCTACTACTTAAAAAAGTAATCTATGCGGATACTGAGGAGGCTTTAAAAACTAAGCTGTGACATAATAAACAAGCTTTCCGTCTAATAAATAACATATCATGTTTTACGAGGAAGTCAGAATTACTCGCTTTATTTTTTCGTACATAAAATAGTCGCTCTTTGAAAAAACATTGTGTCAAACTTCTTTATATGTACCTTATCATTAAGGAAAAACTTTAAGAATATAACTAGTTCCAGAGAAGAAGGAGATATTGTGAGTTGTATGGTGTGAGATACTGAATAGTATAGGTGTAGCAAAACATGGTGGGGAGAGGAGACCATACAAGAGGAAGAATGAAGATGTTTAGGTTCACTCTATAGGCCCTCACCCTGAGCCCTGTGGTACCCCTGTCCGCTCTTAAATTTTTAATTCGCCCTCTGGAACTCTCCGCTGTTGAGTTCCATCAAGTTTCGCTAGATCCATATTGACGAAATCGATCTTTTATCCATACGGATCCCTTGCGCTAACTTTTTAACAGTATTCACTTGTTTTTTTTTGTTGACTTTTGTTTTGAATTGACTGTATTTGTAAACGCATATTGCAATCCGTGACACAAATACGTCATAATATTTTCAAGTCTATCACCATTTTTCTTTATATTAGTAAGTAATGGGACATTACTCCGTAACTAAGGAGAAGTTGCTAAAAAATACGTACGTCTTAAAAAATGAATTTTGCTGTTTTATCCAAAGTTATAGATTTTTTTTGCGTAAGTGGTAACCGTTGATGAAATAAGGAGTTGACGAATGTTAGTTGACGTGCCTGGAATTCCCTTATTTCTTCTTCCTGAGCTGGTTTTATGTGTCGATGGCAAAAATAAAGATGTTTGCCAGAACTGGAATGTTTGCTAATCAATAGTTGCCATCGTGCGTATGAATTCCGTTAAAAAAACATGGTGGATACGATCCATTTTGATAACCTTTTGAAGCAAATTTAAATTTTCTTATCGCCATGAAGTTTAGTAACCTTTTGATAAAAAATCATCGTAAAGTTAAGCATGAATTACCCAAGTAATCAACTTCCTTCTATATTATCCACATAATTTTGATGGTCACATTTGACGCAATTCCTGAGCGTGAACACAACAATGGAACGATCAATCATTGTTGAAGCAATTTTACTCTCAAAACGTCCAACAACAATGCTGCTGAGCGTACAACAATGATACTAAGTCTACAATCGAACGGATAGCCACAATTTTCTTTGTTACGTCATGAACAGTAAGCTTAAATAATAAATGATAAGCGCCCACCATCAACTGATCATAACGTTACAATTTTCTTTACAATACATATTATCGGAATTCCATGCAACTCACAAGTTCTCCGTTTTTCGTACAAAGCCCTGATCTCCATTAAAACGAATGGAAAACTGTAACCTGAGAGTCAAAAAAACAATTAGGTGTTCTTTCAAAAAAACTATGTATAGATGTAACCTGCCGAAAAAATAACAATGTCCGATTTATTTTTTACTGAAATCTATCAAAATATATATATCTGTCGACTGCCAATCAAACACAACGAGTCATTTGGTATTGCCATTACTTCCTGAATCACAAGGGAAATAAAAAAGAAAAATACTTGCATATTAACCTTTATTCGTGTGATCAGATACAAATTGAGTGAATGTCGTTGATAAACCTTGTATTTCTTTATCTTTCGCGGTTTGCTTTCTTTGTTTTTTTGTGGAAAAAGTCTGTAAAAACTCCCATTAAAGTACGAATCTAGGTACAGTCATGATCTTATATAGTTTCAGTACTACGCGAATAAATAATGTAATGAAAAAACGTCATGAGAGTCAAAAATCTCAAAATAGATTCTTTTATTGATGGCTACATTTGGGTTATGGACGTAAAATAAGGGCATGCCGAGAAACTTACTTATATTTTAGAATATTGCTCATATTTGTCGCAGTGTTGCCAATGGTTCCCGGATAGCCCATAAGGTGAGCACGCGAATCGCAAGTTTGGCAACAGCGCGCAGCATTATGCCCGTATAGTCAACTATAAGTGGAGCACACTATAATCATCGAGATGATTAGTTTTGCATTACATCATTTTGTTTTGTGAGCATGCACATATATCTAATGCTCTTCTCTGTCATATGGTTGAGTAGCAACGTGTTCCATCATTGTTTACAGATGACATAACCGGTCGATAACGATTATTGACCCTGAGAGGGATATTATGGAAACTAATGGAAAAAAAACCTTCCAAAATTGTGATGAAAATGTTTCTTTGCTAGAAAAACAAAGCAAAATCCTTCTTTGCCATTTAAATCTACGGACTCTACTTATTTTTAATAAGAGGGTCTACTTGAATAATTGGATTTACCGCAATAGATCCTAATTCTCGCGGAATCTTTGAATAAACGATTGCTTTTCTTCTGGAATCGGACTCCCGTATTTTTCTGCCTAAACTATCTGTCAAAGACAAAGAATAGATGCTCGCCAGAACATGTAAATCGTTGAAGGTTTTGAGAAAGATTAGCTAAAATCATCTCACTGTGAACCAGAAAACATTTGTCGTGAAACTTCGGGAAACTTCGTAGAAAATGTTTTTGAGGGATCGTTAAAGAAAGTTCAGCCTAAGTTCGCAAACATATTTAATGTCCCACGGGAGTGTGTTGATTATCCTACATTGTGTTCTACGCATACTTGACTACACGGGCTTTATGGAGTGCGCTGTTGCAAAACTTACGATTCGTGTCCTAAGCTCTCAGACTAGTATGCAACCTAGTGCAACTCTGCAGTAAATCCAAGTAGGTTTCTAGGCGTAATAATGATTGCATGTCTACTAGGAGACTACCGGATATGCAGTAGTGTACCACAGAGATTCATGTTAAGTTTTCTGCTACACTTGGCAACGGCGCAGGTCCGACCTATTAACAGGAAGTGAATATTCATAAGAGCCCAAGCTGTCAAATGTACTCTGAACCATCTATAGTTTGTTTTGATTTTTATACCTTTTTCTTGAAATATATTTCCTTGATCACTGCATTTTCTGTAATTTTTCAAAGGTGTGTCTGTGTGTGAATTGATGAGTGCTCGAATATTTCGTCTTCAAAGACATAAAAACGCTGCTTGTGATGAGAATTCTCATAAAAAAGCAATGATAAGTGAAGCGCGTTTCTAAGGTGGACGTAAATAAAAACAAGTGACTGATGAATGTGTTTTTGAGTGGTTGCTATGGGGATGATTTTTCCTCGTATTTTTGAAAGAAAAAAAAAGAGACTGTGTTTCGCTAGTGAGTTAGTAAAACAAAAATTAAAAAACGGTGGTTAAAAACATTGAAAACTTTATGTGTTCGAAAAAGTATGAATTTTGTTTTTTTGAAAATAATAATAATAATCGATTTTCTTGCCTTTTTTGCCTGCTCCATTGTGTGCTACGATTGTGTATTTTATATCACATTCTCTCTAATAAAAAATAACAGTGTTTTTTGGCGGTATTTGAATGAATATTGCATGTACAATTATATATATATATAAATGTATTGAATGAATGACAGTTCTTTGATAAGTGACTTGTGAACGGAATTGTTTTTATTTGTTGGAGGTCATGAATATTCATCAAATTTTTTCATTAGTTTTTTATTCTTCGCAATCCTTTCCTAAAACCCCGCTTCGTAAAGAGAGTTTATCTTATATAATTTTGAGTTTTTTTTAACTTACGAGGAAAGGATTGTGAATTATAAATAAACATATATGTGTGTGCATATTAACAAAATGAATGTGTGATGGTTGATTGTGAAAATGATGACAAATCATGTAAAATTGTCAATTGACAAAAGGTTGAAATATTCTTATCATTTCAATAAATGGCTGGCCTAAAAAAAAGCATTTTGGAGGCCATTGAAACAAAAGGTTTCTGTGATGTCTTACCCAGGTTATTTCAAAGATGCAATGCCTTGTTTCCAAGTCAAGCGTTCTTGCAACTCCCTGTTTGTATTGGATAGGATTCAATATACCAACCCACTTATATCAAATCTTTCTAGATGATCTAGAGGATCTCTTTATATTCCAGAACAAGCGATACAAAGAAATATAAATTGCCCTTAAAAATACCACATGACCTATAAAAAAAGTTCATTTTACTTTTCGTTTTCGATCAATTTGATGATTTTTACAAATTTTATAATTCCTCCTCGGCTTTTTGCGGAAGCCATTTTTTCAAGATGGCGGATGTGATTTTTTAAAGATTTAAATGTATTCTGTTTAATAAAAATTAGTACTAGCAATGGTACAGGAGAGATGACAGTCACAAAACATGCAAAACGTTTTTATTTTTTCATCTTTCTGTCAATTTTCGTTTATTTTTGAAGTCGTACATGAAATCTTCAAACAAAAAATTGAGTTTCCAGTTGAAGAAATAGTACAATATGGGGTACGTATCAAGTTTGAAAGCCTGCTCCGTACTTTATGTACATAAAGTAGCAAATTAGAGGTACAATCTTGGAAAGTCTCTATCATGTGAAACTATATCTTTTCCTTCAAAAAGCAAAAAAAAATAAGAGTATCGCGCTTAGAAAACACCATTTTTTATTTTTATTTTCTCCGTTGCGGAAGCTATTAAAAATAAGTGGCTTGTGAAATAAAAAACTTTCTATTGGTACAAAATATCGCTTAAAACATAACGAGTTAAAAATTCTACTCGTAAGAGAAATATGGTACCCGTCAAGCAGTCTTGCAAACAAAATCAGATATTTTTAGACTACATATTCTCCATAAGGATATATGTAAAAAAACTAAGGCTTGCAGAAAAAATAACGGAAAAAGTAGATAAAAAAATCTGAAATTTGAGATTTAAATTATAAGAGATTTGTGGAAATTGAAAATTAGGTATAAATTGAACAAAATATACACGGATTGACCACACATTCTTGAATGTTTCCAGGGGAAACCAATTTTAAAAGTATAAATTTGATTGTTTTAGGCTTGACTTCGTGTTAGTGACAGATATATCCGTTTTTAATTTTTAAAAATTTGTACTTTTTTCACACTTAAAAAAAACAAAATATTAAAAAAAAAAATAAAAAATAAATGAATTATGTTACGGTGGAACTCATCCAATATTAGTTTTGGAAACAAATAAAAATATGACTTCTCTCGTAAAAGCACCAGTTTTTGGATTTTTATTCGATTTTTAGTGAATCAGTCATAAGGTGTGGAAAAGTACACATATTTTTATTCAAAATGGACAATTATAAAAGGTTCAATTAGAAAAAGTTAGATAAAAAAAAGTATGCACAAGAATTCTAAGATTTGAGAGTTTTTGACCTTGAAATTTTGAGAACAATTTTGCAATATATTCTATACCCGTCACAATAACCATTCTTATATTTAAAGCAAATAAAATAATTGTATTCCCTTTAAATCAGCTATTATTTGGCTTCATTTTCATTGTTAATTAAGTTCATTGAAAAAATATCTTGCCTAGAAAATACCAAAACATTATAAATTAATTCTTAATGTTGAATTTCAGTGATTTGAGATTTTATTTTGTGTGAAACTTATGACAATTACAGTACAGACACGCATCGAATGTAAACTAAACGTCTTATGCAATTATTTTAAAATTTTTCCATGGGAATTTCGTCGCGGTAGGAAGTGAAAATGTTGGAGACAGTTCATTTGCACATGAATTACGAATCAGGTTTTCTCCTGTAATGCATTTGACGGTTACAGATTTTTATAAACCAACCAGGAGAAGTCTTGGACTTGAGACCCAATATGCTATTTTAAAAAAATATTTTAAAAAATATTAAAGTAATGAATTTGATTACGGTGGAACTCATCCGAAATTGGTTTTGGAAGCAAATAAAAATGTGACTTTGCTCGAAAAATCAGCAGTATTTTTGGATTTTTTATTCGTTTCATAGTGAATCTGGCATTAAAATGTGGCGTAGGATTGATCATTTATACTTATGCCTGTTGCTGACGGTAAATGTTTCTGTAAAAGAGTTTTATAAACATTTTTATTGAAACTTTTATGAACCGTACGTAAAACGCATGGTACTACTAATAACACAAGGTAGGTCGGCGCGCATATCCAGATTGGCTGCGTGCACATCCGTGACGTCACCTGGCTCCCATAATCAGACGAGAACTCAACAAACGTATGCAGCTTTTCAAGTACTGCCGGTATTTTGGTTTGAATTTGATGAAAAAAGACGATATAGAAATGAATATTAAGGTATTTGGTATTTAGAGGAGGTATTAACCTTTACTCAAACTTCACATTGCTGAATTAATTGCGGTAATGTCCCCGAAGAAACATTATATCTTAACTACACCCAGCACTATCTATCAGGTCCGTACTTGCAATCGAAAAAAACATTATTCCTTGGTTCGCGTGGCATTAAATACAATTACGCACTGAAACATTCTTTGTCTTGTTCATCATTTAAATATTGTACCAACCATCTAGGAGCATGCAGGGAAAAATTACTTGTTGATTATAAATTAACTTACTTGTAACGCGTCAAAAATCAGTCCTGATACCGTATGCAGTGAAAAATAACTTGCTGATTACAAATTAACTAAACTAGTATAGCGTCAGAAATCATGCCTGATAGCGCATACAGTTAAAAATAACTTGCTGATTATAAATTAACTTACATGTATAGCGTCAAATATCATGCCTGATAGCGCATACAGTTAAAAATAACTTGCTGATTATAAATTACCCACCTGCATAGCATCAAAAAACATGTCTGTTGGTGTATACGGTGAAAAATAACTTGTTGATTATAAATTATCTTACTTGTATAGCATCTAAAATAATTCCTGATAGCGTATTAAGTTAACTGTCCTACGAAATTCTATATATTCTCACATTCACGCAATCGTTATCATCAATGGTGAATCATCACTTGATTCACGATTTCAGAAATATACGAACTGATTTTTATTAACGTTTTGTAAATTAATACATTTCCTCTGCGAAATATCTAACAACAATTGTAATAATGAGGAAACCGGGACTAGGTATATCTAACACGTGTGTAATTCACCTTGTAATTCTGGAATTCCAGGCAATTATGGTCGTTTACAGTCGTTACCCAGCAGACCCATTTATCCATCCCCTACCCAGCAGGCCCCTTGAATTTTGCGTCCGATATAGTCAAAATAAAGGGAGCTGCTAGTTAGGGGATGGTTGGGGGTTTAGATCTGGTAACTAAGGACTTCAAACGGCGGGAAATGGAATTCGCAACTCAAATGTTTCAGTGGTGACGCTCGTGATCATCATGGATACGGATAAATAAAGAGCCAGACGCCGCATGAAAACAAATAAGATGGCCTTTCGACGTGCAAATTGCTTCAACGGTGTGGAGAAGAAGATTTTGTGTGACCTGGTGTAGAAGCATATAAAGAGATATAGTGGAAAGTAAGAAAACGGACGAAGTTTCCTGCCGCAAGAAGAAGAAATAGTGGGAAAAAATATGCTGCGAGTGTATATGATGAACATCGTTGTGGAATGAGTCTGGCGTCACATCAGATATTTATCGAAAAAGAGCAAATCTCACCGTTGTTTTATTAACAACAAATCTTCGAAATTATTAACTTAAGGCTATGCACGTTCATTAGAGTCAGTTAAGTTATTTCTGTTATGTGTTATTTTTTCGATAAGGGGGCCCCTGGTGGAGCATATGCATCTCCTGCCAGAATTATGATAAGGGGGCTGCTCTGGGGGTGGAAATTTGACTATAAATACCGTTTTTGACGAAGGGGCCGGCTATGGGACTATGGGACTGCTGGGTAACGACTATTAATTCGGCCCTTACAGTGTCTAATTTTGAGGATACCGGGACTAGCCTCGGTAGTAACCTTATACGGAGTCACCTGCAAGTGCACATAAGTGCGATATTCCACAGAGGAGGAAAAATGCGATATTCGCCTTGACCTGGATTCGAACCCGGATCCCTTGACTTCACGCCGAGTGCTTTTAACCAGTTAATCTACCGAGGCAGCCTTCTCCGCTGTGGAGGTTGTATATTGTAATTGTTTATTTTTGTACAAACAAAAGCTTATCCCTATTACCTCCTTTGGTATTGTAAATCATTCATTTTTTAAAACAGTTCTGAGATCAAAAGTTTATTTTTTGATTTGCAAACGACTTTATAGGAACTCTGTTCAGTTTCAATCTAGTGAGAGAAATTGGAGATGAGTGTTTTTTCATCAATTTGCTAAAAGAATAATTTACCTTGGACAGTAAATGTCACGAAAATATTTTTTAATGACTTTATAAGGAAGGTGTAAGAGGGAAAGAATGACAGTAGGTAATGGCATAAACAAAACGGTGATTAACCCTCCAGCGGGCGCGCTGTGACACAAAGTGCAACATTGTTTCGTTTCGTTGTCATGTTAACAATAGTGGAAGGTCAGTGACCCAAACGCACCAATTATTCCTTCTTTGTAACAGTATAAAGATTTCTGCTGGAAATTGTTGCGCAAGGCGTCCCGCATTTCTTAATAAAACGTATTAGTACCTGATGTGGTCGTCTTTGTTGCACTATGTGCAACGCGCGCCTGGTGATGAAATTCGATCCAACAGTGGCACTAATAGATCAACATTGTTACTTTCTCTACGATGTAAAGTGATGTAAGTAGGTAGGAATATAAGAATTTTCACCATTCCTCCTCTGATATATGGTTGAGCTAACATCTAAACGTGTAGTGATTAGAAGCAGCTGTAAGCGGAGAGAAAAACCTTCGGAAATTGAGTTGTGGTATTATCTCCAACGCGAGCCCTATGATGTATATATATATGAGTATTGACGTTCGTATGACGAGTATTGACGTATTCGTATGACGAGTATAATTTTAGGAATAATTTCCATTGCATATTTTTGTCCTTTTATTTTATGTCTTTATCTCTGACCAGCTAACACTAAAATATACTTGATAAGTTATCGAAATGAAGAGATGCAAATTGAAGACGTGAGCGAGAAAGCAAGTAAGAAATTCGGAAAGTGCGTATTGTGTGGCCGTGGAAAGTACATATCAACGACAGTCAAACGTATGAAGTGCAATGACTTTCATTGCCAAAAGCACTGTGGAACAGTAACTACGTGCAAACAGTGTGCATAAATGACGTAACAAAGACTTAAGAGATACAATCTTTCTAATATTCTAATTGAGTTTTTGGCATTGCGTAAAAATAAAAAAAAATTGAGCAGATGTTTTAAATGGTGAAAGTGTCTGCAAAAATATGTATTGCATGCGTTAACTATGTAAAACATTATAAATAAAACAAGGAAAGGAATGTACCCTTCTTTATTCTAGTTTTTGTCACTAATATCAGCAGAAAACAAAGTGCTGCACCGCGCGCCCGCTAGTCTCAGAGAATATGGCGCGCCCACTGGAGGGTTAAGAATTGGTCAAAGTTGTTTAAAAGGAAAATAATGATTCAAAGACAAAAAAAGGCTCGCAAAGCAAAGACTTCTTATATTTGAACCAATATTATCAAGAACAATTGATAAGAAAATACCAATGAAATAAGCACTAAATATGAACAGTGTTTTTTTATAAGTTCCTGCACCTCAGAGGTACTTTATCATATCTTATGATATATTTGAGACCTCACCTAAGTTCTCATTGTATATTTGAGACAGTTTGCGAAGAAGATGGCTATTGTACAGTCAATTTTATTTGTGGTTGCACCACAAAATTGTAAACCCGTACCCTGCTGATAATCATCAACTTAACAGGAACACACTGGATAAAATCATTCATAATGAACAGAAGAAAGAAAGTATTCTTATAAATTTATGAGTATCTTTATTTTTAACCCATTCAAAGGGAAAAACAGCATTTAAACTATTTGTAAAATACATTTTTATTCTAATTTTGGTAAGTTTATTTTGGTTTTCTTCGATTAAACTAAACTTTTATCTAGCAACAGTTTCGCCGTGCTATTCTGCCGTCTTCGTCAGGCATTCTAAATCAACAATCTTTATATATATAAAAGTCAATGTATGTATGTATGTATGTATGTATGTTCCACATCTCCTCCTAAACCACAGGAGCGATTTTTATGGAATTTGGAACACGAGTTTGTCACTGATAGACAACAAACACTGTAGGGTTCAATTAACCTAATCCCTATTTTTTCAGGGTTGAGGGTGTGATCCTTACTAATATGTATAAAAATGTAATGGTCCCTGTCTGTCAGTTGCTCCATCACGCAAAAACTACTGGATCGATTGAGCTGCAATTTGGCATGCAGATTGAAGACATATCTGGTTGTAACATATGCTATATCAAAAAGCCCTCAGGGCCCCCAAAGGCCCCCTGAAGGTCCCCCCTGGTGGTCAATGGCAAGCATTGGGTTCGGTGCAGTGGTTTAATTTTTTACTTTTTAAAAGTACATTCACTCAAGATATAGGACTGGAATTTTTTTAATCAGATAGCTGAATAAATGAAGTTTCTAATTGCATCAATCGATATCCTTCTACGCTCCGTATTTGTCTGAACTTCATGTTTTCAACTGAAAATTCTCACCTTTTTCTCTGAAATCAACAATAACATATTTCCTTGACAACCAGAGATTTGATTTTCAGAGAATATTCACGCCTCTAGCATTTAAATATCACTCTTTCCTGAAGGCCAATGTTAGTACGTAGAAAGAAAATCCGTATAAGAAGTGCCCAGAGTCCCAAAGGGCCCATGATAGATTGCTTCGGGGGGTAATCGATAAATTCAATGCATATTTACAACAAGTATACTCTTCAACGTCTATTCTCAAAGTAGCTCTCAAAGGGGCACTGCATGTAGGTACATGAGATAACACTTATCTACGTAGTAAACGATACACATAAAGGAATTGAATAGATTACACACTTAATTAAATATGCAAGAATATTTACGTGGAGCGAATATCAATGGTAATAATGCCTCTGTTGCTACAACAAACACGGCGTTGTTTATTATCGTTTAATTCTCAGATGTATTACACGTAGTGGAACCGTCTGCCTCTCATTTCGATTGCGAACTGTTTTTAAGACCAATTCCTGCATCATTAACGTCACGAGTTATTTATATGTTTAAAAGTGTTAAAGTGCAGTTAACTTATGTACATTCACTCAATCATCGCGTTGCCTATTCTTGAATCTCACTTGCCGCTGTGTTTCCGTTCCTTGGACTTAAAAATATATCCATCAACATGCCTAATATAAAAAAGAGTAACCTTTCGAAAAGATCTTCTAAAGCAAAATGAATGTCTTAATTGCGAGAAAATGAGCCCTTGAAAGAAAAACGACAAAGGTTAGACTTGGATGGTCAAAGACATGCCCACCAGCGATCTCATGAGATTCTCCCCGTGGTGTTTCTCGGGTTACGCTAAGATCCTCACAAATTTCATCCTTACACAACATACGGACGCGTAACCAGCTCTAAATCTGGTTCAAATACAAACCCATCTGTTTCGAACCTTCAATCTGTATTAAGATGGTGGAAATTATAATGACGTCACTACATGCTTCAAACCCGAAAGAAGAACGGAGATCCTGCGCAATTAACGACATCCGTGCATGAAAATCAACATGTGCACTAAGAATCACCATATATTTTTTATTTAGCAACCGAAACAAATGATAATGGCTTTATGCCGAAGGCGCAGTCCGGGCGATGGAGGATTCATAGGTCAAATAAACATGGCTTCTGCTGCCATTACTCCTCTTGACGTTGTCAACCGCTGGATTGTACCCCTCTGTCAAATCCTGATTAAGATACTCCACGCACACATCAGCGTTGAATAGTGCAACTGAATTAAGTCATGGAATGTAAATATATGTATGTAAACAAGGGAAGCGATCAAGCTGTTAATCACTCACAAGACGGCCCAAGAGAAACGTAGGGACGAGGTGACCATCTATCAACCTGGGTGCTATTTAAGTAGTAAAAAGTCTGCATGGCCGATTTTTGGGTTTCCCGTGCATGAAAGTGGACCAACAGTCACTCATCTCTCCGTGCACCTGGAAAACGGTCAGCGTGTCTACTACAAGGAACACAACATACAAATAGGTTTCAACTCCTCCAATGACCACGCATACAGTATTTCTTCAGGCTTTGCGGTTTTCTTATACAATAAGTTTAACGTTTTTCACACCCGTTGAATTTCAACGGGTATCTTCCGCTCGTGAAAAATAAATAAGGGACATTCCATGGTGGCCAACGTAACATTTTAGCAAATTGTATGCCTTATTTTAATTACATTCATACAAAATCCTGTGCATTTATACAGTTTTTTCTTACCACAATGCATTCAACACTTACTATAGTAAATAAGGAATGTGAAGATTAGCAATATTTAGGACCAAATTTAAAAAAATATCATTAATTAAACACTGTGACCAATGTGACAAAAATTATACCTTAACATTAGTTACTCGAGTTTAATTGCATATTACTCTGTAAGTTTATCACTTAAACAAAAGTTTGGGTTGTGACCAACGTAACATATGATTTTCCATTGAGAAAGTAACAGGTTTGTGTCAATTACTAGTGCTGCATTTTGAATTTCTTGTATGCTGAGGTGATAACTTTTCTTCAGATTCAGAATCAGCAGGAAATTCTCTTAAAAATGACATATTTTGGTTTCCTTAAAATTTAAAAAATAAGCGTGAGGTTGATATTACAATGGAATGTCCCATAAACAAACTTAAGCGGTTTTTATGAACAGCATGATTAATTAATACTTATTAATATTTATTAATATTAATACTTAAGTATTTTCCACGTATAAGGAAGTCAGTATCCGTCTTCTCTGTTTAGGTTGTTAGGTCTTCAACAAACGGCGAAACTGTTGCTAAAAAAGTTTAGTTTAATCACAGAAGTCCAAAAGAAACTTACCAAAATTAAAATGTACTGCGAAAATCTACGAATAAAGTACATTTTTATTCCATTATTTAAAAATATAAATAATATATTTTTATATATAAATCCGTCTGTATTTCCTTCTACAATGCAGCAGGCTGAAGGTTACCTGAAGTACACTACTAAGCCCGTCAGATAGGACGTTAAGCTAAAGCAAACAAACCTTTTTGGATTCATTGCCGAGAATTCTCCTCAGTAACCCCTCCAATATAGCTCACCACAACCTGGGATAAATGCTTCCACACGCCTTTTTTCAAATTCAGTATCCCTGTGACTTTGGAGAAGGGAGAGGGGGGAAGGGTATAAAGTAAGGGTATTTTTTACGGTCAGGGTACCATTTTCAGCTTACGCAAGCGATTCCCTTTTTTATTTCCTTTCTCCCCACCGCCAACCCTGGGAAAAAAACCCCAATAGCGCCCATGGACTCAATTGACTTTCGTATCAGAACTTCGACCACGCCCACTTCTTTCTCCAGGGTTTTGTTGTGCGTCGGTGAGGGTTAGGGCTGAGAGGGTGGGGGGTGAGGGGTATGTTTAAGGGTACGGTCTCGGGGTGGGTGTGGGGGGGAGGAAGAAAAAGGGATTCTTCTATCAATCTGGTCTCTCCCACAATATCCCCACCCCTATCCGAATCGGATCCACCCTTGGATTGAACCCTTATAAATACGTCTTCACTTGTTCCTTTCCCTTCCCCCTCCCCCCCTCGTACCCCTGGGAAAAGGATATATTTCGATTCATTGGACCTTCGCATCATTCCACTCGATTCCACTCGAAATGTTCAAGTTCTGACAAAAAAACTACGCCATACGCACAGCATGAGGGAGACCCTAACCCCCCCCCATACAAAAGCCCTCGATAACACTCAATACGAACTTATTCCGTCAAGTAACATATATTCGTACAATAATTTACCTCCCCGGCCCCATAAATTATCTCAAATTTCCCCTCCGTGTTCATAAGACGTAAGGAGTACCACAAGGGTGGTACTGTGGACCGCCGAGTTTTTATAGCATCGAGGATGTCCAAATAAATCAGAGAAAAAAACTCTTAAATTGAAAAATTAAAATGTAAGGCTATGAAACACTAAATAGTGTTTCTTAAATACGATTCGCAGTGTTCCTGTATCTAGAGATTCACGTTTAGTTTCAGTAACAGGAGAGCGTATTAAAAATAAAATTTTAATAGAAACAAAATAAGTATAAATTTAATAATTCTATTATACAATTTAAATATTTACTTGTTCAAGCTGCTGTTCAAGGTAATAGTTTTTCTTAAACAAGAATCACAGTGTTCCTGTATCTAGAGATTCACGTTTATTTTCTATATCAGGAGAGTGAATTAAAATTGACATTTTAATAGAAACAAACTAAGTTTTGAGAAATAAATCTATTATACAATTTAAATATTTACCTATTCAATCTGTGTTCTTCACCATAACATAACTTTTATTTGTTCTTTTATATTTCAAGACCACTAAATAGAACAGTTGTTAATGTTATGTTTATGATGATTTACCCGCAAACCACTTCATAAATACGAGTAGAAAAAGTATTTTTTTTTCAAATTGTTTTAGCTAATATTTATTACTACTCAGAAATTACTATAATTGGCCTTAAAACCAAGTGATCATTTGTCAATCGGAGTTGTGCCTCCGTAACATTTAGCAACAACGAGTCGATTCAAGGTGCTAAAGCATCTGCGCTGTCATCATGTTTACATCGTAAATTCCGCAAATATTTTTGATGAATTGCATGAATTTATAAGTAAAACTACAAATTAATTCGCACCAAATGCTCATTGCACATTCTTTTATACTGTCTTCTTGAATGTAAAAACCATAAAAAATGATATGGTGAATTATTTTGGAGATATTGTACGATGTTTTGTGATACGCTGAGTCTTCAAGAAGGTTTTCTTAGAGCCTAAGGAAAATGAAATGTTCAAGCTCTAAAGGTTAGCAGAAGATTTTCTTCCAGAACTCGATAACGTCTTAAACCTCCTGAACCGAAAAAAATTAAAAACCAGTTCAAGTTTCTCTTTTTGCTTCTATAAAAAATACTATAACAACTCAGTGTGCAGCTCTTTTGAAATCAATGAAGGGTATTCTCTCAAATTACATGGCAGAAATGTTGCCAGCAAAAGTATCACTTAGAAGGGTTATACTACGCTAGTCTCGTACTAATTATTGACAAACTGGAATAAATGAATTACTATCAAGATGAATAAATTAATTGGAGGACATAAGACCGGAAAATATTACCAAAAATCAATGATTTTTTTGTAAGTTCCTCAACGGAAGATGGTAGTATCTCTGCTATGAATACTTCATAATATAATTCACAATTTCTCATTATGTAATGTATTACGTAGTACAACACTCTGTTGATAATTTATTAAACTTGCTTAAAAACTGTAAAACTTGTATTGTAAAATAAATGGAACTTATTCAATGAAATATTTGAATATTTTGAATATGATTTGAACAAATTGGACCTGGTTGCATGTTGAGTTATACCTATATACTACTCTTTTCACATACAAGCTGACATGAGAATGGTTATATCCACAGATAAGGGTTGCTACCGCAGCTGTAACGTGCACTGTTGCCAAGTTTCCTGATTTTCACATTGTCAACATAGGGTTGTGAAATTGGCTCAGATATATATTTTATTGTTCACTTGTTTAAAACAAAATATTAGGTCAATCTCCCAGAAATGGTGCAATTCGCTTCATAAATGTATAGGTAATCTCTTTTTATGTAATTTTTAGAGATAAATAGAACATAGCTCTTTAGTTAAAGGAAAACTAGAATATGTATTTCGTTGTTAGCTAGATAATGTAGCGTAAAAAAAGGTTTAATTTGATGATCAGCTTCTCACAAACCATGAGGTAAATCAATCCCAAATTTAACTCAGACACTTCTAGTTATATTAATTAATTTTGCATATAAATTCATTTGTTCCTTGAAGACATTGATATGTCAAAGAAGTAGCTCTAAAAAAAACTACTTTGAAACCTTGTGGTTACTTTAAAAGCGTGTATACCGATTAACGAATAATGTACTGTCACATGTTATTTTAATGTATACTGTATGTATATATTATGAATGTATACTATTTTGTATCACATATTATGCATATATACCATACTATGATGTATATATACTGATTGCGTATTAAGTATAGTATATATGTAAATTATGTGTATATTGTACACTGTATGAATATGTTTACTGTATACTGTATGTATATGTTTACTGAATATACAGGGTGTTTTAGGAGGAAAGCGCAATACTTCTGGAGGAGGTTGGTTAAGTGATTTTATGCGTTGTTTGTCCTATGTATATCGGGTCGCAACTATTTATTTACCGAGCTATGGCAACGCAAACATTTTGTCACTAGCATTCGACAGTCATCATGAAAACGCCGAATATCAATGACTTATACTGGTTGAAGAGATATGAATCTTGTGACAGTGGTGCATAAGATACGTATGGTTCTTTTTACTTCTATCATCAATGCTAATATTATCTTATTTTCAAGATGGCTCTGAAATATTCGTAGTACTTTCTTACTTCAAAAACAAATACTTAACGATAGCAATTTTATTTTCGGAGATACGATAAAATTTGTTACTAGCAAACTTATAGTAAATTGTGTTGCCTTACCATTGCAGCAAGCATCACTTTTCTATCTATGTTTATACGGAGGATATAATAATAATAATAAATTGTTTTATTACTCCAACAAAATTGTACAGTAATAGGAACTTGATTACATACATACTGGAGTAACTTTATGTAGCCATTAAGGATAACCTGTTTCATGGCTACCATAATTTACAAAAAGGTCATGCGCACATAGAAACGTTCTTAGACACAGCATTTGAATTTACAGTACATAAATATATTACATGGTATTACATCGAAGGAATATATCCTCCATACTTTGTCTCGTAAACAACCAAGACTGTATATTTTTCATAATTGAGTTTTGATTTTTTGATATCAGACATGAATCTGGTAATGTATTATACACTTTTGGGCCTATGAACAAAAAACATCGTTTTTTATAGCGTAAGGTTCGGTTTGGTATGGTGACTTAAGTTATGCCATTACCAAGAGGCAAGAAATATCCTTGGGAGGAAGAGCTTTAAATTTATCTAATTACCAAGGTGATTTGCGGCAACAATTAAAAATTATCTCAGAGAAAAAGAACTCAGGACAATATGAAGCCAAGGTCATGGTAAAGTAACTGAAATTACCATGGTTTACAGTCACAACGGTGACAAAGGATTTAAGAGAGAATTAGCAATGCGTTGTGAACATAGTTGAAGATGATTCGCCTAGTTGAATGCTTGATAGAGATTTTTCTCCACGTTATTCACCAGCCAATAATACGAATGCTGATCTTGGGTCACCACTGGAATACGCCAGTATCGATCGTTATCGAAGATCGGCGATAAATCTCGTCTGTGACGTGTGCGAGTAAAAGAGAAAATCAATTCGCTTCCATTGTTATTCACCCCTCCGGAGAATCATCCTTTGGATACGTCAGCAAACGATCTTCTTCTTTTTTGTGGCCCTACCCACGGTTTCCAAGGAAACGGAATGTTTATTTTATTCCGTACACATTCCCATTATTTTGCGAGAGGGAAACGGGTAGTTTTTTATGCATTGAAAGGAGTACGTTTTTTTGTATATAGAGTGTCCCATTGTCGCCGCCTGGATCCTTATTTCATATGCCCAACTCAGCTTTTTTTCTCCTCTACGCGTTTCCCATAAAAAAGTATTCTTTATTCGAGTTTACCCATCTTTCGTAAAACGACTTTGTCACCAACTTTTTCATATGTAGACTGTTCCACGATACTTTGTCAGTATGGGCTCCTTTGGAGAACGCGATGTTGCCAAATGTACGCTCCGTACATGCTTCCCTTTCAATGACCAAGCGGGAAACTGTTTCAAAACACAACAAAACATTTAGTGTCCTTTCAGCAAGATATAACGCCATATAAAATTCGATTAAACTTGAAACAACCGAATAATTAAGAACACGATCTAATTTTTTCAATTAAAGAAACATTCGCCAAAAACTGCTACGGGCGTACAGTCAGCGTTGTTACACAGATGTTTAAACGAATTAGGCTGGGAGCCGATAGAGACTCGGAGGCTGCGCGCTAGGCTTATTAGATTGCTTGAGCAATTGAGAATAGATATCTTTAAGAGAGACACAGAAGAACATCATATTCGAACCCCACTATATTTCCAGGTCCGACAGAAACGATAAATTAAGAGAGATATTTTGCCGAACGAATAGGTACTATGGGAATACGTTTTTCCCCCGTACAACAAGGGACTTTAATAATAAATGCTAGGCGTAATTTCATTAGAGCGTTTCCCTTTTTATATGAAAGCGGCTGGTGTCCTAACACTCCCCGCCACACGCCTATGGATGCGGCTTGTGGGTTAGTATGTAGACGTAGAACACATCAGTCAGTTATCGATATACTATGAATGAGATATTTGCCAAAAAAAACGGTCATTTTCCGTAGCAAAATGGTAGTGGTTATACACTTCAAAGGGACTTCTTATTTATAAAAGAGGAATATTTAACATATAGATCTTGACAGAAGTTGATTAGTGTAGTTTTTATTAATTCTAGACTAGTTTCAAAAATAAATCAATTACTCTCTGAAGTAATTTTTACCGAATCACATGCAAAAAAATACCCTTCTTTTAAGAAGGCTTTTTAGCCGTACGGCGCGAAAAATGAGTCAATATGGTGACGATGAAATGACAATATTTTGAAAAACTACAATTTTCATATCATTTTACAACGCATAAGTAGCGTATTCATCTTAAAATGTAGCCATTTATTTTAAGTGAGAAAATGTTAACCTTTGTTCCGAATCGGACGACTCAAAAGTGTTCGATGTAGCGTCTAACAGAATTAAAACCGGTCATTGCTCTGTGCACTACCCTTCCTCCTCGAATGTCATATCCTTTAGTTGCTAAATAGCACCAAGTTGTATGCCCAATGCATATCAGCCTGTCGTGTTTGTATGCGATTAACGCTGTAGCATTGAAACGATATCATTTTTCTCCAACACAGGCAATGTGAAACTGTCTTGAATGTCTTATGGTATCTTAGAGAGAAGTAACTCTCTAAGAAAGCAACTCTCTTGAAAGGTATTCTCAAAGGAGTCTACATGGCTATAAAAGAAATAACTGACACAAGCATTGTAAGGTCTATTGTTGAATATGTAACCACGGTGTGGGACCACCACGAGTTAGACCACAAACAAAGGCGGCCAGGTACGTGTTTGGTAGACACAAGGGAATGGATAGTGTGACGGAGATGATATAAGTTTTGGGTTGAGACTCTCTTGAGAAACGAGAAGGAAAATAAACAGGCTCAGTGCGACACACAGGATTGTTTGTCTCAGGATATGAGGGCTGGGAAGATTTAAATGGAACCTTTGAGAGACCAAATTATGAAGGCAGGAATGACCACCCATATAAAATATAATTATAGAAACAAAATACTAACGCATTTAAGG
Organism: Pyrrhosoma nymphula; assembly: GCA_963573305.1. Classification (NCBI taxonomy): domain Eukaryota; kingdom Metazoa; phylum Arthropoda; class Insecta; order Odonata; family Coenagrionidae; genus Pyrrhosoma; species Pyrrhosoma nymphula. Next base: position 37,199,330 of record OY754340.1, on the reverse strand, counting down.
AGGTTCCTCCGCGACTGTGTGAGTCAAAACAAATACAAAGTTCCACATTTTTTATATTTTTTCCGAAAAATCCTGCTTTCACTGATGAAATGCGTTATCTATAGAAACCCAAAAGTAAAGTATAAAAAATGCAGATTATTCCATGAATATATTTTAAACGAGCACTTCTTTCCAGCCATAGGAGCCGACTGCAGTGCCATTTCCTACGATTTACCACATTTTGACTTCAATTACGGCAGTAATTCCCTAATAACTAAAAAAATAAGGTGGTTAGATTCCTGTATTATATTTTTATTCAATTTCTCTGGATTATTTCCTTAATATAAATAGATTTCAACGAATATTTCTTGTGTATTTTATGGAAAAATGGATACTATTTTATTCCCCGTGTTTCTCTCATTCCCACATTATGAACACAATATGTAATTTCAAGTTCAACTATAGAATAAATAGCGTGGAAAGGTACTTGCTTGATCACGGTAAAACTGTTCATAAAACCGCAATGTCCTGCCATCTATGAGATGCTTTGATAACACGTGAAGTGATAAATGCACTCTGTTTTGGATGACAGTTTAATTAATAACTATATTCTATGTATTGTTTATTTACTTATACTTTCTGATCACATACTCAACGGTGTAATAAGGCTCTATTTACGCATTCTTCTTCTAACAACAACAAGATGGACATTACTGCCTCTCAACGTACTCCATGAACTACTTCCAGCCATGTTTGTTTACGTTTTCCTTGTTTGGTTTCCCATGGATACGAGATTATTATCAACGCGATGAGCGGAACGTCTCATTGGTTGTTGCATGAAACGGTTTTATGGAAATAGAACCTATTCTATTTCGTAAAACGTTTCATAAAACTATAAAATAAAGGTTTCCATAAATAAAGGTTTTATAAAACGGTTTTATCGTTAGCAAGCTCATTTTTATAAAATTAGTCGATTTTATAAAAAAATGTTTTACAGAAAATGTTACCGTTAGCAACAGCCATAAGGTAACCATAAGTTAAAACATTGACGTGCAGCATGGCACTCTGTGCATTAAAATGGAAATGTGAAACTAAAATAGCCAGAATAAGGATTGTTTCATGTCAATCGAATCCAATATTACAGACACATTGCTAGTCTTTCCACGATTGTCATCTGTTGACAAACTCTTAAGTGGGTTTCCTCTCAGATGTTCCTACCGGCGAAGAAAAAAGGTATGTATTAATTCTAACCCTTTTATTTCTTTCAATTCCTCCTTCATCCTTATTTTCATTTAAATCGTCCATTTCCCGTACACATATATGTATGCACAACCAAGGAGGAACTCAAACACCTGACTCGTTACCTCTTCGGACACGGGCGACGACAGCTCCTTCCGGCTTTCGGACTAACGAGGTTCGGAATAATAGAAAAAAACAAGACACGCACGAAATGTTTCCGGCGAAACAAATGCCTCGCGTGTCCGCCGAGTTGGGTAAAATTATCGAATGCCTCAAAGCGACACGCGAAAAAAAGACCGTCAATCTGTCACTTTTGGGTCAAAGGAAAGTTTTCATTCACGAAATGTGAGTTCACGTCTGTTCAGTCATTGTATTCATCAGTATATAATAGAAATCAGTGAAAAACATGCAACAATATGCCAGTATCACTGCGCGCAACAATACAGCCGATATCGGGAGTACTGTTATTGATCACTGGAGTGTTTTGGGGGAGTAAATACTTTGACAATGGTATCCGTGGTTATTGTTTAGTTGTTGATTCTTTAATAATGCTGTCAACATGAATAATATACAAATTTTTTCATTGCATTGATGCAGGAAGCTTTCTTTTTAATTTTAACTCCAACGTTTTGTTTGTTATTTGGTGGTGTGTCTGGATATAATATTGTAATCGAACTATAAACCACTACCTAATCTTCAATTGAGCTGAAACTTGGAACGCATAATAACTCTCGAATATTACAATACATGATTAATAATAATAATTTTATTCCTCGTATAGATCCATTGAATATACATTAATAGCAGTTTTAATTAAATGAAGGAATACACGTACCCCTTAGGAAACAAAGCCTCCTGGTTTGAGGTTACCGACTCTTTCAAAGGTAAACATGGATTCTCATACAAACTAATATAACATAAGTTCCTCATCTTCACCATAAGTGCCATTTAAGTACACTGAATACATAATATGGTGACATTTCTGTATTTAAATATTCACATGGGCATGTACTTAGGAGTTTTTTTGTAGTAATATTTTGTAATATTAATAAATAAAATAGAAAAATGTATGTAAACCTTGTACATATAATGCATATAAAATTACACAATCTTTTTAATTAGGTATTCTACCTCTTTCTGACTGAACAAACAGTCTCAAAAGTTCTTACAGCATTTAGCGTAATTATTTAATGTCGCAATGTTTTGAGGGAGTGCACAAACCATGTTGGGACTTAGATATACTGGTAGGAGTGGTGAAACAGTTCAACATTTGGTTTGGGTATTACAATACCATAATTTACTCTCAGATTGCACATTTTAGGTTTTCCCTTTTCACCACTACGGTTGAAGAATATACTAAGAATCTTGTAAACAAAGATATGTCTCAGAGGTTGGAATGCTAAACTTTTAAAATAAAGGAAAATATTGCTCTGTGCATGGTACACATTCCATATCTTTTAGTATGTTTTCTGTGCCAGAACCAAAGGTTTTTATCAAGAACCTTATAAGAGGACGTTTATCTCCTACTTCGATCGTGTTATCAACGGCCGCGAAAGAAATTAAGTTCCAACTAGAGGGGCTGCAACCGCGAGGTAGGCCAAGAATTTCTAGTCTTAAAATGATTGTGTTAAATGGCTGTTGCGGGGCGAGTTTGAGTGGAAGGAGGGAATAAACTGTGTAGGAGAGGTGTGTATATGCTAGAGAAGCAACTGCTCGATCGCTGCGCCACGTACGGTGGATAAGAGGAAACGGCATTTTTTCACAAGATGGCGGAGAGGAAAAATCGCATTTCTCAGGTTTGAAAGTTTCCCATTCCTAGAGTAAATGATGCATTATTGTGTTGAAAGTATTTTACAAATGCGCAAGGTTTGCATAATAAGTGAAGTGAATTTGGTTCCGATATCTCTGTTAAAAGTGGGTGAAATTACGAAAACGCTGGCGGGACGAAAGCTCACATTTACCGAGGCCTCCCTCGCAACACCAGCGCATTAACTGGCGACCCGTAATTTGAGCAAATGACGATCGGAAGCGCACCAAGATTTCCGTCCTCATCATAGAGCTTACTGGAGGGGGCATAAGCTCTCAGGGGTGAAGCCAGGCGTAACGGTATTCTTGCGCATTTAGCCATAGTGTCCAGCCCAGCTTCGTGGATTTGCCATAAGCCTACGTGCGAAGAAAATATTAAGTTTTTCTGAAACCAGTGGCTACAGAGGTCATATAAAGGTACGTAAATACTTAATAGTGTGTGTATTTTTCTGAAAATTATTATCTATATCCGAAAACATGCCGTCAGGCAGATATATGCTATGTTAACTTTGCATTCGTAGATGGTTTTCTGCTCTGCTTACGGGTGCAGTAATCGCACAGATAGATGAATAACTGGTGTTACCTTCCACCGGTAAGTTAAAAAACTTCATAAAATAGTCATACCAATGCAATATTGTATCAAATGGACGCTACAACAGATAAATATTGAATTTGTTGCCTACGATGTTGCATGTGTTTCGGGTGCATTATTGAGTAGTTGATAATATTTTGCCAGTAAACCGCAGCAATTATTATCATAGTTAGTAGCATGTTCAGCTAATTTGTTATGTGAGTATAATATTACCGGTAGGAAATAATGCGACTGAAATGTTTGCCCTACCACAAACCTTTATGATGGCTTGCAGGGTATTACGCAGATGTTATGCGGAACCAAGCATGATGTTACACTATTTCACAGTAATAATCCTAAAGAAAATATAGACTTTATGATGAGTTAGAAGTGTGGAATAGTATTTATTTCAATTAGAGTGAAAGAACTTAGGAAAGTGTGGCCTTCACGTGCCTTTGGTATCATCGGTACTCTATGCTTAAAACGGAGATAAAGAAAGTTTGACAACGAGGGATTTGTTATTCTAAGTTTGTGAATCACGTTCTTGGTATAGAAATATTTGCAGGGAAGTGTGTTCATTTTGTAATATATAAAATCAACTTTAGCTGGTCAATTAACCGTTATTACCGACCCTTGTATTTTGTTATGAATTAGGCGAGAATAGCGAGAGTGAATGCTCATCACTTCTCGCTTTACGTTTATTAATATCCCGTGTAGTAAGTTATCGGTGAAGTGAATTAGTCATTATTAATTCGAAACGATCTTCTTCAATAAGATGCTGACATTAGATTTTAGAAGTTTTATGTATTAAATCAAAGAAGTAAAGGAAAGTATACAATGCATAGACAATCAGGGGTGGAAATGCTGAAATGATGTTAAGTGCACATTGTATTTCTTGCAGGTGTAAGCTTTAGTTTTGAGTGCTAGGTTATCAGTAAGCTGTTGTGTTGTGTGTGACAGTGTATTTCAAAAGACATAAGGAATTACTTTCGATCACAGATGGATGCACACTAACATCGAGAAAATTAATCCGGCCGGTTTAACTTTTCCATGCACGAATGTGTGTATGTTATATTGTGGAAGGTGTATTGACTGGAAGTATTTGTTACTTCCTCTCGATAATAATAGTGCATGGTCGTGAAGGCTGTCTTAAAGCAACTCTTTTAGTGTCAGAGGTGAGAGGGAAAATGACCTATTACTTTCCTACCACAGAAAACTATGTCAGAAGATCCATTATGGCAAGATTTTATGAATTGCCTATGTATGAATGCCTTAAATGCTTATTCGTGAATCCATTTTGAACTTGATGGGTGTGTTTTCTTATTTATTGTTAGAGCATATAACGAGGATCTGATGAATTAAATATAAATCAAGCCAGTCTCGTTCTAAGCAATATTTCTATGGTCCACATATAGCGCATTGGTATTGGAACTGATATTTAATTGCTGAGTTAATTTTTATTTACTCTTTGCACATTACTTCCACTACGTAATTGCTGACACTGTCAACAGTCTTAAATTATCAACCTTAGAGTGTTGAATGTAATTTTCCATGTTTCATCATGAACTTGACAGAGAGACTGTTGATGCTGGGTATTGATGTTGAAGCTGGGTGTTGATGTTGAAAAATGAGATGTGTATGCTGCTTACTTGAGTGCAATCAATTGTATTTGGTTCCATCATCTTGTTGGAGCTGAATTCCTTTGTGTTATCTTTGATATTTCTCTATGTGGTTTACGTTTGGGTTAAATTATCATATCCTCAGGCTCTTTGGTCATTCTTTTGTGTTCACAAGTATACCCTAGGTATTTTTTATATCATGGCATGTATGGATATCATATATTACTTCTTTCCTCGAATTTCGGATTCTAGTAATTTTTAAAATTGGAGAAGTAGAATTATGTGAATGTTCTTCTATTTTTCTTCTACTTGGTAATGCATGTTATTTTTTCAGGTTATAGATGACCTTTAATAAGGTGGTATTGGAATCAAATTTGGAGTTTATGATATGTTCTTGATATACACCTCGGGTCATTATTTCATTGATGTTCCTAGAATATCTACTTGAAGGGAAAGAAAGTGGTTCATTGTGGTAAGATATTGTCATATCTTGATGTGTTTCCCTAAGCAATTGCAACATTTTTTTTGTATTGGTATATTTCCAAAAATAATATTTATCTGTTAGGAAATATGTTGCTTTTTCTGTACAAGTACCTGTTATTTGTCACGCAACCTTTCTTTTTTCATTTTTCAGGATATCCTTACAAGTTTGCTGGGCCTTTAATTAAGCAATTTCCGGAAACCATTTGACATTTACTTTCCTGACATAAAGCATAAGGTGTTGCAGTTACTGACTGGAACAGTTGTGAATTGCAATCGCATTGCTTCGGTATTGCATTTTTGACCTCACTCATGCATTGTAAATGTTTACATTTGATGTTGACCGGCCAAAGGAAAATCTTGTACTTGAACAATCTTAAAATTGAATTGTATCGTAAATTAATGTTTTTGTAACTTGCCACTTTAATTAAATGTTTATGCTTGAAATTTTTTTTCAATGACCAACAAAATGTTTCGCCCTTCTTGTGAAGTTAAATTTAGAAACACGCATTTACTCGAGTTCACTCGAGTACAAATGTGCATTACGTGAGGTAGCACGGCTCTTTTCCAGGGGCTTTGATAGTGAAAATGTAATAATATAAATAGGAAATATAGTTTAAAGGTAATTCGGTAATATGTCATACGCATTTTGTCGAGTTGAGTACAAACGTGCATTACGAGAGGTAGTACGACTCTTTTCCAAGGTTTGACAGTGAAAATAAAATAATATAAGTAGAAAATATAGTCTTAGGGTGATTCGGTATTGTGCCATTGATAAAATTATTTTATCTTGGGATTTGGTCAATAATTATATCATACAGTAGCAGTTCTTGGCGAGTTTAATGGTGATAAATTACGTTCGCAGAAGAAACGTTGGTTGCATATCCAATCTCCAATCCATCTTTAATTTCAGGAATAGGATTCAGAAAGTTGAAATTAATGCAATTTTCGAATTGACAGCTGTTATTTTACGAGTAATATTGAGTCAATTATGTTTGACAAAACATCGCTTTCTCCGTTAATAATACCATTCCTGCGGGACACAACGTCTCTAATCCACTAGCAATTAATTAATTTTGGCATGTATTACTAGTTACTTTCAGCGCACCAGCCGCAAAAAATCCCCAAAGGCGTTACTTTAAGAGTAAAGAGCAAAAATTGATCGTTGCCCCGTAAGAATCTGTGTTATAGCTGGGCTGGACAATATGGCTAAATGCGCAATTATGCCACGCCCCCTTGGCTTCACTCCCCGCCAGTACGGAGCATAGGGGGCGCCCCCTCCAGTAAGCTCTATGGTCCTCATTGTAAGGTTCATGGTTTTTATGTTCGTGAAATAAGAACCACCCCAGCATGAGAAACCATATTGTAATGTTTTTAGCTGTTTTACGTGGTATATGAGGGACAATAAGAAGAAATTGAAAAGGTAAAACAAGAAAAGTAACCAAGATAAAATGACCATAGGAAGGACTAAACTAAGTGGTTTACTTTTTTACGGAAAAAAGTCTTTTTTGCCAATAGATGGTGCTAGTGGAAGTTAGCATTTATAGCGAGAAAAATTGATAATAATTAACATTTTTAAAGAACTGTTGTAAAATTAATATAAAGACTAAAGAGTAGTATATAATTGTATGTAAAAATACTTTTTAAAAAACACACTTATATTCTAGTTACTTTGAATAGTTATTGACCACTTTAATAATAAATTGGTTAATTAATGTTAATGGTGGTTTGATAGTCTTTTTTTTAAGAAACTCAACTTTCTTTTTCCGCCAAGACGTTTCACCTTTTTATTAATGAGGCTTCTTCAGGACATACAGTACAATGCAAAGAAATACAGTTAATAATAATTATAATACTACAAAGATAATAAAGTTTTCAATCATAAATTTAGTACCTACGTCAAAGGATTAACTTTCTTACTGCGACAATGGCAAAAACAAACTCTTCCTCTTAGCAAGAAAATCAATTTAAAAACAAAACCAAAACGGAAAATGAATCTAAGATTTTGTTTAAAAAATATAATAGGTGAAAATAAAAATATGTCAAATGGATAGTATAATGCATGACTTTATCAATTGGGTATTTTCCACGTATTTCAAACTATCGATATTCTGATTCAGTTACTTGAACTTATTGCATTGGCTAAAAATTTTCATATCAAATTGTATAAATTTCGGTTATAAAAGCTAAAGAAAGTAGAAGTTTACGAAAGCTCCCGAACACACTCCGAAAACAACCGAATGGCCTGTGACGTCATTTTCGCTGTTTACATTTAGACCCAGACGTTTCCTTATGCTTACAGTGGTAACAAATGCGGCGAAATTAGTTTCTGACGTGTTCGCGTTTCTAGATATGCCTTTAAATGGCATCTAAGTAAGGGATATAGATGGTGTTTTGTGCCACAATGTACAAATACATCGGTTGAAACACCGAACAAGAAATTTATTCACGCAATCACGACATTGAATGATTGAAATTTCTTCCTTGGATTTCTCAATGTCCACCCGTAAAAATGTATACTTTACTCCACACTTTGTGTTCTGGACATATTCTTGCAATGACTGTGCACAGTGGTCCATCTCTCTTTACTTGGACGTATCCTATAGAATTATCACCATAACTCTCACGAGAAGCTTTATAATATAACAACACTTAAATTAAACTTTGAATAGACATTTAGTAGATGAGAATCTATTTTTAGGCATTTCTACAGCAGATAATCCACTTCTATAAACCTCCTCTACAAACAATCACTAAATAGCAAATAAAAAATTAACGTTTTAGGTGTGTCGAGATTGGCAGCACAAACATTTGGCGAGTACTGTGATATGTTGATATGTTACTAAGATACTGTTTGTTTACTGTTGCATGGACTGATATGGACTTCGATAAAGAAAGAAGTATCATAATGATTATGAGTGTATTGGAAAAACAGTTAATAAAGTTCATACACCAAATACATAATTATATCTATCAAAAATGATATAAAACAGTAATGACGATTTTAAAAGCAAACTTTTGGCGTACATTTTTTGGACTTAAGCTCAACGAATTTCCGCAGCATTAAAACGCTCGTCCTTCATTAAAACGCCTACCATAAACATATCCACTTCGGGTAAATTATCTTATGTGGTTTTAATATAACCATTGCACGCCATAGCCTTTGTTTTCAATGAAGACACTTTAAATATACGGTAGATCTTCTACAGTTACTCACTTTCTCCCTCACATCCGTCTATCGCTCAGCGAAAATGACGTCAAGCCAGTCAGATTTCGTTTCGCAGCGGCGTAAAAAAATTTGAAATTTCGACTATTTTAATCTTAAATATCTCAATTAATGTTGAATCAATTTTAAAACTACTTTCACTCCGCAAGCTTGTTCGAGTTTAAGTAACATATAAAGATCCGTAAACTTAAATTTAAAATTTTGGAAAATACCCAATTACATACATTGTAAATTCAAATTTCGAATGTATATTACATATTTTACGAATATAAAAAACATATTCGTATTGAAATTCATCAAAAACAAAACCAATATGGAATACCAAGCTTAAATTCTGTTTGAAAAAATATATTAAGTGAAAATAAAAATATTTAAAAATTAATAGTTTAAATCATGAAATTAACAATAACAGATGTCCTAACTTCACTAACCATGTTTAACTACCCTGTTTCTGGTACAGAAATGTTGCGATTGGTAGGGTAATGTTTTGACATCCCAGTCTGGGATATCACCTGGTTGAATGAAGGTGTCATTGGTTCGTCGTCATTGGTTACCCTTCGGAGAATAGGTGTAAATGATAGTTTTGCTACATTCAAAATCAATTAACCCTGTATAGTCTGCCACATCGAAGTGTAAAGTAAGAGCGACAAATATGCATGTATTCAATTGAATATACGTATATTTTTCACTATATACAGTGTAGTCATTTTAAATAATATAGTTTTATAACAATATATATAATTGAAATAAATTCCCTTGAAATTTATATTAAAGTGTAATAAAAAGTAAATAATAATTTTTCACCCCTCGGCAAATATAAGAGTTGGTGCTTTTAAGTCTTAATCAAAATCTAGCCTCTGTCATATCTATTATCGATATATATTCCACAATGGCGCCCACCTTTTTTTAGGAGTGTGACCATGAACCTTACAATGACGGAAATCTTGGTGCGCTTCCGATCTTCATTTGCTCAAATTACGGGTCGCCAGTTAATGCGCTGGTGTTGCGAGGGAGGCCTCGGTAAATGTGAGCTTTCGTCCCGCCAGCGTTTTCGTAATTTCACCCACTTTTAACAGAGATATCGGAACCAAATTCACCTCACTTATTATACAAACCTTGCGCATTTGTAAAATACTTTCAAAACAACAATGCATCATTTACTCTAGGAATGGGAAACTTTTAAACCTGAGAAGTGCGATTTTTCCTCTCTGCCATCTTGTGAAAAAATGCCGTTTCCTCTTTTCCACTGTACGTGGCGCAGCGATCGAGCAGTTGCTTCTCTAGCATATACACACCTCTCCTATACACTTTCTTCCCTCCTTCCACTCAAACTCGCCCCGCAACAGCCATTTAACACAATCATTTTAAGACTAGAAATTCTTGGCCTACCACGCGATTGCAGCCCCTCTAGTTGGAACTTGATTTCTTTCGCGGCCGTTGATAACACGATCGAAGTAGGAGATAAACGTCCTCTTAAAAGGTTCTTGAGTGTGACGAAATAAATAAGTTTTAACTTTTTAGTACAGTTTAATATTATGGATGCAGTGTATGGATGAATAATAGCGTGGATAAAAAAACATTGTTTTACATATCATTATGAAAGCATTAAGATTTCACGTATAAATGAAATATTTACCCAGAAATTCAGTCGTGACTATATTGTGTTCCAATCAAGAATGGTATTAGCAATACCGCAAGCAGATTAGGGGCCGTTCAAGTATTGCGTGAGACGATTTATGCCATTTTTGACACCCCATCCTCCCCCTATGTAAGGCAATGCAAAATTTTTCTAAACCCACCCCTCTCAGTCATACGTAAGACGTTAGATATTTGTATATACTTTACGTAAAAGGTAGTTTGAGAGAAAAATCACTTCACCTAGAATTTGAAGAATTTGGCCTCATTTAAAAGTAAGAAAACTCTCATCTTTACAATGATATCAAAAAATATCAACCCCTTGCCGAACTACTTTTCGAACAATTTGCCCATAGTTACAAGCTGTTTTACATGGGATAGATTATGGCTGAGCGCTCCAGAGTAGGAGAATATTTAAACAAATTAGGAACTTCTAGCACCTAGATTTCGTCAAAAAACTAACGGTGTGTTGATTTCATGTCTTCTCAACTTTTATTAAAATATAATCTATTACTCGCCAAAGTAATTTATACAAAATCCCAAATTAAAAAGCCTGCTGTTTTGAAGGGTTTTCAGCCGTACGGCGGGAAAAAATGAGTCAAGTTAGAGACTTACGTAGCTTTATTTATTTAATTACTGAGATTTTTGGGCATATGTAACTATATATTTGCGCCATTAATACTACAATATTTATTTCACACTTTTTACGGACGCTGAAGTCAAAAAATAAAATTATTATATGGACTCTGTTATGACTAGGGAACTATCTCGCTCAAACGACCTTAAATGCTTGCTTTCTGCAGTTTCATCTTTCCATAAAAGCCATCGTACAGTTTTGAGCACTGGATATCGTAATGTTATGCAGTGTTGGAGTACCACATTCATTGAGCACGGAGGTAAATGTAGCTAGCCAGGCAGGCGACAGAATAGGCGCATTGGCGTAGCGGTGTGTTTAGGGAAAATACGCCATTAACGAAAATAAACGGGTAAAAATAGTATTTATCCACAAAATATAAACAAAATGTTCGTGATTAACAGTTTAGAGGAAGGATAAAATCCCCATAAAATCGAGAAAAATAAAATATAGGCATCTTAATACCTTATTTTGTGAGTTATCAGCCAATAATCGCGATAATTGAAATCGAAATGCGATAGTCCTATGTAAAAGGCACCGCAGTCGGCACCTATGGATTGAAAAAAGTGCTCATTACAACTATAATCATGGAATAATCTAAGTATTCTGAATTGTAACTTTGATTCCCAATTGGTATTGCATGTATACACCGAAAGTAGAGTTTTTAAAACAAATGAACCAAGAGGTGGAATTTAATATTTGTTTTGACTCACTCAGTCGTGGTAGAACCTTAAAACATCAAATATAAGACACGGTGCATAATATTGGACATAATTTCCGAGTAATACTTTCGATATATAAAAAAACCCATTTTCTCTTCAACTTAATTGACATTACTTATCTAAATCGACTATTTGGAACGGAATTTGGTATAAACATGGCGGAATGCGCAAGGTCTTGTCACATTTATCGTCGCTTTCATCCTCTCTATTTCCCTCTCTCTGTATGCATACACTCCGTGGCTAGATAGTGTGTGGCGGAAGCTGTGGTCCAGTAGCAATTGAACCCTGAGTTTCCATGGGGCTCAGGACTCAAACAATGGGACGATAAGGGGTCGTAAGGGTTCTGCGGACAGATCCCCCCCTCCCTAGAAGGATATCGCCACCCCACTGTGTTTTGAGAGCAGCAGGGTTAATGATTAAACGCATAGTACCCTTTTAAAAGCTCCACACAGTGAAGGATCTCTTCTGTTCTGAATGGCTTTGCAGGAGACCAGCGGAAACCACTCCAGACGGACCAAGGGTTTAAGGGGGGGAGGGGTATTTATTCAGGGTCAGGGGGAGGGGGGAGGGAGGGTGTGGGATACAAAGGGATATCGGTATAAGCGTTTCATTGTACCCCTCCCCCCATTCATAGGGTAGTCCCCCTGACTATTTCGCACTTCTCGCGTTGTAAGCAGGTCTGCCAACTTTGGAGAAACGGTGACCAGCGGTAAACTTAGAGCATTACGTTACAAAACGGGCTTATGACGTATAAACGATCCGTAATAACTTTCTACTTAACGGTTAACCGGTGAACAATGTTCAATTTGACAGTGGCAGTTATATTTCCGGTAGTTTTCCTGCCTTATTGACAGTGGAAGCTTTCAATTTTAAGGATTTGCAGTTGTATTGGAGAGAAGACGATCATAAAAATTACCACACTTCAGCTAAAACACACGTACACACGTGAATTGACCAACAATGTGCGCATGCGTGAAATGTATATTGGTATTATGCATCTCTGGTTTAGGCACGTAATTACCATTCCATGTTGGTACGCAGCATAGTCAAGACCGAATTAGTGACGTAGATGACATAATTTTTCAGTTACATGAGCAAAAACACTTGTTAGAATAATGCAAGAATAACGATGAATTGAATAATAACATATGCATGCACATGAGTGAAGTTAAAATGGAAATAATCTCCCCCCCTCTACGAATTACCATTCTATGTTTATACACACTATAGTCAGAACCGAATACACGAACGGCGACGAATCTAACAATGATATTTTTGCATGCGAAAAGCGTATTTCGGTATAATTGGCCTCCGACATACAAATTGACTCTCTTAAATGGAACGCAATATAGTCACGCTCGAGTTGTTTTCTCAATATTGTTTATAATTGATTAGAACTATAGTTATATGAAAAAAGAAAGTTATTTGCCTTGATGTGGTTGAAAAAATCAGGTTATACATTCTTGCCGATTGCACTGAATGTCAACTTATCAAGGTGGTTCCACCGTTAAATGACTTCAATGTCATTTTATTAATATTCAGTCTACTTGTAGAAAAAGTTGTCCTCTATCTGATGTGAACAACTAAATACTACCTTTCCAAGCTATTTTATTCTATAATTGAACTTGAAATTACATTGTGTTCTATTGGGGGAATTAGATAAACACGGGGAACAAAATAGTATTTTTCCATAAAATATAAATGCCATTTTCGCGGAAAACTATTTATAAGAAGGGAATAATCCAGAGAAATTGAATAAAAATAAAATACAGGCATCTTACCACCTTATTTTTATAGTTATTGAAGAATTAATGCCGTAATTGAAGTCAAAATGCGGTAATTTGTAGGAAATGGCGCTCTAGTGGGCTCCTATGGCTGGAAAAAATGCTCATTTAAAATACATTCGTGGAATGATCATCAGCCATGAATATGTTGGGAAAGTCTCCAAACGAAACTTCGGGGTACATCAAGCAGACCGCAACCCGGTTGGAAACCCGAGAGGAATTCATTTAAGTAATTCACGGGTAAAAACTTTGATTCTTCATTACTGAAGCTATTTTCTTCATAAAACACCCATCAAAAATGCTCCCGAGCAAGCAACGTTACTAATAAATCATCCCCTTTGCCACCAATTTTTAGATGGAAGACTTTGGGATTAGGCATCGTCGTCAACAGACCGGAGGACGATGGCAAAGTCTTCCGTCCAAATGCCATAGAATGGATTGGGACAGATTTCAAATGTCTTGCAAAGCAGGTACATTTTGACTTGGTGTACTTTCTTTGGTTAAACAGGAGTGGTGAGATGCGTGGAATTTAGAATTGCACTTAACCTGCCATTGATCGCGCTAAGAGATTTTCTCTCATACACCAAATTTAAACTTGCGCTCACTTTGTAATCATGAGTTATAAGAATAAGTTCCCTTTCCTTCTGAGCTGACATTTTATCTCTTCCTATTGGATCTAAATATATACAGAAGTACTTATTTTTTGCTATTCTCTTGGCCGAGGTATTTTAAATATAATTTCTACTCAGTGAGAGAGAAAGACGTTGTCTCTTTCCACTGAATTTTATTGCATCTACATAAAACCCTGAAAACCACCTGAAGGGTGTGTGGCAGGGGGTGAGTTATCACCAATGTGCACTGTACCGTACCCAAAAAGGTATATAAATCCACGACTTTTAATACCAGAAAAAAACATGAATGTGTCAGTAGTTGAAATGTCACTCAAATGCACTACACTCTAGGTGCCTTTCCAATGTGAGATAACCTATTTGATTCATGTATTAAGCATCTACATAAATTAACTCAACAAATAAACTTCTCATAAAGTATAAATGAAGCGTCTGATACCGTCATGGCTACATAAGGTGTTTAGAGTTTTTCTCATCGCGCGACCACTGAAGTTAGTGTTTTTGAATAATCACTCAGTTGCGTTACACTTTCGCAACATGCGGGCAAAGTTGATTCATTTCGTGGAGAGCAAATATTTTAATGCAAATATATGAGTCATAAGAATGTATGTCCTCATAAAATATAAATATTTCTTCTTGAGAATGGTAATTTTCTTCAGTAATACCCAATGATATCTTCGCCAGAATAATTAGCAATGATTACGTAATTGTATCAGTAATTGTGTGTATGTGGAAATCATTGTTTCAAATGAACATAAAGAGAAATAAATTAAATCTAAATATAGTGTAATATATTTTGCCAGTAAACGCTCTATGATAGATATAATCAATGGTGTACATCTGAGTGTGAGAAATAGTCTCACACGCGACCGCTCGCGTGTGATAAGTAGCTTAGCGACCACCATTCCCGGGTTAAAAAAATAATGCTTTGTCATCAATTTTTGGATCGGGGAAAAACTCTCCTTGTGACAGCTATTGCTTACACAACATCAGATTAGCATCGGAAGTAGTAGAATCGGTTAAATCGCATTAGAGTAGAATCGGTTAACCCTTAAGCTGCGGCAGCTAGAGCGCATTTCGTCCACTCTGTGCGGCAAATATCTATATATTCGGACGGAGCCTGTCCCTCCTTCCCACGGGCCGAGGCCGGGCAGTTCTATGACCCATGTAATCCCCTCCCGACTCTTTTCTCGGTATCCCAGGGGGTGGGCACCGGGACTTGGGACTTGAAACTAATTTTGAAAATTTGTTTATAGGCATAATTGTTGAAAACAAATATAAAAATATTTTTTATAGCAACTTTCTGTTTAGTTTGATAACATACACCAAAAAAATCCGTTGATAATTGAGTCGGGCGCGAGCATAAGACAAATAACTTTTGAGACAACCGTAGCCTCTTGAGTGAACAATCGGAAGAAAGGGTCGCGCCTCATTTCGGTGATATATGCGATCCCTAAAGAGAGCGTGGGAAGGGAGTGGTTTAAGGGTAATAAAGGGTGGATTCCCAGATTTCCACCGATGGAAAGAATGAGTTTGGGTCATAAAAATATGAAAGGACTGAGGGAGGGAGGTAGACACAGAGAAGGTCAAACGTACAAGAACGTTCTCCCCGCAGTTCCCGGTACACACGTACATGTACGTTTCCCGCAGCCTAAGGGTTAAATACCTAGGAGTCAAACTGACTAATGATCTCTCGTGGAGTAAACATATTCATGAAATTACCGGTGAAGCTAATCGTAAATTGGGATTTGTTAAAAGAGTACTTGGCATGTGTAACGATTGAGTTAGGGAAATCAGCCACTTCTCCCTCGTTAGACCCCACTTGGGATACGCTGCCAGTATTAGGGATCCATTTGAGGTTGGCTTAAAAACTAAGTTACGAAGCGTGCCGAGAATATAAGGTAATGGCCGCAAGGTAGGGTAATGGCCGCAATGATAATATCGTTCGTGTTACTAAGCTTTTACAGCAATTGGATGGGATTCACATTGAGATCGAACATTACAATTTTGGCCTAATCTTTTTTGCAAGTTCCTTACCAATTTATTTTCTGAAGATGTTTAAACCTTTTTTTGAAATCTTAAATTCTACAGTAGATACAATCATTAGAATAAAACTACGGAGATAGACTGCAGAACGGACAGATTTAAAATGCCACATTCCTTCAAACGATAAGAGACCATAACATTCGCCAATGAGACTTTGTAGATAGATAGCGTGGCTAACTAGTTGATCTGATACCTAAGGCGTATGTATCAGTTAATATTAATAGTTAATCTAGTGATTACAGCAGGTCGAGTAATTTTTCTTCATATCTCTTGCATTTCAGTTCATTTATGTAGATGCTATATACATGTATCAAATAGGTTATCTAACATTGGAAGGGCACCTAGAGTGTAGTGCATTTGAATAACCTTTCAACAACTAACATATTCATGTTTTTCTTCTGGTATTAATAGTCGTGGATTAATTAACCTTTTTGGGTACGGTTAAGTGCATATTGGTGATAACTGACCCCCTGCCACACACCCTTCAGGTGGTTTTTCAGGGTTTAATGTAGATGTAATAAAATTCAGCGCAAAGAGACGTCTTTCTCACTCTCACTGGGTAGAAATTATATTGAAAGTACCTTGGCTTACCTCGGCCAAGAGACTAGCAAAAAATAAGTACTTCTGTATATATTTAGATCCAAATGTTAAGAAATGAAATACATTAACTATACCCGTATTTCCAACACATGGCGGGTAGACGACATTCAGCGAATAGCCAATGGAAGGAGTTTCCCCTTCCATCTCAGTTTCTGGTTCCAGGGAGCGGAAAAGCGCTGTCAGTTCTCCACGAATAGAGGCACGTTGGACGGAGATGAGTCACGTTTTAACTGATGATTTGAGCCTTAATCAACGAAAGTACCTGTTTACGAAATCTGTTAAGCACGCAGTTAAATTGGCAGCAAAGGTGATGTGACACCGAAGTACACCTCTCGAAAGTTGGGGCGAGATTTAGTTACCATTCCCCTCAATAGATTACACTCCACTAATCTGTGAATGGCTTGAAAAATGAAAGGTATACGCCAGAACATTCTAGGTAAGCCGCCATGAGTAGAGAAAAAGGGAAATAAAAAAATAAAACGTTTTCATTTTTGAAAAGGTGGCGCGTAATTTTGTTAATTTAAAGAGTGGATGTGCTTTTCTCAGACAATATTGTTATTTTCTTACTTTTTTAATTACTGAGTCAAAAAACTTAACTCTCCAAGAACGTAGTTTCTACGAATATTTGTAACATACTTGGTTAGTCGTTGAAATTTGACCGAAAAGGGAATGAAATTGGAATGGCGTAGGACTCATTAGACACAGATGAAGAGGTTGTGGTGAGGAATACCTCAAAGTAAAGGTCAGTGTGTAATTTTGTTATACATTGATCATTTAACCTAAACCATGAATCTCACGAGCATGAGGTGTTCAATGAAATTATCATTTATGTTAGACTAAATCACCGGCAACGATTCCATTCTCGCTTCTTAAAAATAAATTCATAAAACTCCATATAAATAAATCCATTCCAAAATAATCCATACAAATTCACAGTTAGAGATGACGCCTGGGTAGCTAAACTGGTTTAGCACTCAGCGGGGGGTCTGGTTTCGAATCCCAGTCCAGGCGAATAATGTTTTCACTGTGAATTTCACACCATTGTGAACCCATTATATAATAGATGTGAAAGAGGGATGGAGCTTTAGAAAGCGAAAGCGATCACTCCAATGTTATTGAAGCTAGGGTTGCAACGCAAGTCACTGAAACTTGACGACGCGAGCGAATTGACTGCGATTGATTGGGCGGAAACGAGATAAAAATGAGAACAAACTGAGCCAGTTTGATTAACTTCCAGTAACAGCATTTATATTACCACAACAATTACAATAGGAAACAAGACCATAGGCTAAATACCGTTAACTTAGTCTATACAAGACGAGCACAAGTCACAACTGGAACCAAGCAGATACGTCCTTCCCCATCCACGGTCAGGTTCATAGAGAGCTATTAGTTGTTCACGGTGCACTTTGTCAGCGCAGGAGGGGAATCAGCTGACCAGTGGAGGAGTGGGGAGAGGAGGGGAGGTGCTATCACACTTTGGATTGGTGGGAATGTTCACAGGTCGACTTGAAAGTGGAAAAATATGTCATCACCAGCGTAGACCGAATAAAATCAGGGTTCTTGCAGGAATCGCGATGACCCGAGCGTTCGCGCTGACCTGGGGGGTTATTTTGTAATCTCACATTAGTGAGAATACGTCATAAAATGCCACGTTTTCGTAGTTCAACTCCGCAAAAGATTTTAAATCGTATTGTTGTAGTTTGCTAAACGTGAAGAACTTCAGCATTTTGAACAACTCCAATGTATTGGGCACTTGTAGGTATGCTTTGTTTGAAATGCTTATGTTATTATTAACTTGAATTATATCTGTTTATATATATGGTATCAATATTTCTCAAACAAGGTTGATGATACCTTTGTTTTCGTGTGCCTATCCGCCAGTGTAGTATGGAGAATGGAATTCAGTTATTTATACCATAATTTCATAATTTTAGCAAATATTGCCTTAAAATCTACGTTCTTGGTAGATATTTCCCGTTCTTGTGAATCGAACACTAATTAGATTCACTTAATTTATTTTAAATATTGAGTGATCGCTTACATGTCGCTTGTAGTTTTGACTGTATTTAGATTTTCGTGGTATGAACAGTGTAAGATATCTTCCGTAAGATATTGAGCAATCTGGGTATTTGCTAATCTCGGCATCTTTTATTTGATATAAGGTAATTGAAACTTCGACAATTCACGAACCGTTCTTGAGCCGATCATTAAGAGAGGGGATCGGAGCATGAGGTGTTCAATGAAATTATCATTTATGTTAGACGTAAATCACCGGCAACGATTCCATTCTCGCTCCTTAAAAATAAATTCATAAAACTCCATATAAATAAATCCATTCCAAAATAATCCATACAAATTCACAGTTAGAGATGACGCCTGGGTAGCTAAACTGGTAGAGCACTCAGCGGGGGGTCTGGTTTCGAATCCCAGTCCAGGCGAATAATGTTTTTACTGTGAATTTCACACCATTGTGAACCCATTATATAATAGATGTGAAAGAGGGATGGAGCTTTAGAAAGCGAAAGCGATCACTCCAATGTTATTGAAGCTAGGGTTGCAACGCAAGTCACTGAAACTTGACGACGCGAGCGAATTGACTGCGATTGATTGGGCGGAAACGAGATAAAAATGAGA
This sequence comes from Pyrrhosoma nymphula, assembly GCA_963573305.1. NCBI lineage: Eukaryota > Metazoa > Arthropoda > Insecta > Odonata > Coenagrionidae > Pyrrhosoma > Pyrrhosoma nymphula. The sequence continues at coordinate 37,179,723 of OY754340.1, read as the reverse complement.
ACAAACTGAGCCAGTTTGATTAACTTCCAGTAACAGCATATATATTACCACAACAATTACAATAGGAAACAAGACCATAGGCTAAATACCGTTAACTTAGTCTATACAAGACGAGCACAAGTCACAACTGGAACCAAGCAGATACGTCCTTCCCCATCCACGGTCAGGTTCATAGAGAGCTATTAGTTGTTCACGGTGCACTTTGTCAGCGCAGGAGGGGAATCAGCTGACCAGTGGAGGAGTGGGGAGAGGAGGGGAGGTGCTATCACACTTTGGATTGGTGGGAATGTTCACAGGTCGACTTGAAAGTGGAAAAATATGTCATCACCAGCGTAGACCGAATAAAATCAGGGTTCTTGCAGGAATCGCGATGACCCGAGCGTTCGCGCTGACCTGGGGGGTTATTTTGTAATCTCACATTAGTGAGAATACGTCATAAAATGCCACGTTTTCGTAGTTCAACTCCGCAAAAGATTTTAAATCGTATTGTTGTAGTTTGCTAAACGTGAAGAACTTCAGCATTTTGAACAACTCCAATGTATTGGGCACTTGTAGGTATGCTTTGTTTGAAATGCTTATGTTATTATTAACTTGAATTATATCTGTTTATATATATGGTATCAATATTTCTCAAACAAGGTTGCTGATACAATTGTTTTCGTGTGCCTATCCGCCAGTGTAATATGGAGAGTGAAATTCAGTTATTTATACCATAATTTCATAATTTATCAAATATTGCCTTAAAATCTACGTTCTTGGTAGATATTTCCCGTGCTTGTGAATCGAACACTAATTAGATGCACTTAATTTTTTTTCTAAATATTGAGTGATCGCTTACATGTCGCATGTAGTTTTGACTGTATTTAGATTTTCGTGGTATCTACGGTGTGTAAGATATCTTCCGTAAGATGTTGAGAAATCTGGGTATTCGCTAGTCTCTGCATCTTTTATTTGATATAAGGTAGTTGAAGCTTTGACAATTCACGAACCGTTCGTGAGCCGATCATTAAGAGAGGGAAACGGATCTCCCGCCTTTCCACTAACAAGAGTCACTAAAAAGGTGAGGTGATACAAAATAACCCCCCGGAGCAGATCGCGGCACTTGTCTCATCGCTCTCTGGAACTTGATTTTCGAGTCTCGAGGTTTTGAGGAGAGAAAATTGACATAGGGTATTGAAATGTTACCAGCACATAGCATGTAAAACGATACAAGTGTAGTGTTAAAATGAATGGTATAGCAATAATACCTCGGGATTTAGAAAAGGGGAAGTGTATTGAAAAAATGTAAGTAACCAGTGAAAACAGAAAGGGTGTTGAATCTTTCCAATGATATATTTTATTATTTTATGTACATAATGTGACTATTTTCAACGCATAGGCGTCATCTTCAAGTACCTTCTATGAAGTGGAACTTCTTCCTTACTTTCATTATATATCTTGCGCCTTCAATAGACGCCAGCTGTAAGCACGTTCGAAAAATAGCGAGTAAAACCATCTCAAGAATGACACACGACGCGGTAAAAAGTCAGATATCTTTGACAAGGATTCCTGGGCATTTCTAATCAAATTGGAAGGCTCAAAGTTTCACTAAAGGTTTATAATCACTCAGTGAGTTGGAAAAAAATTAAAATCCCCCATGAAAGTCTTCTCAATATGGAGAACTAGTTAGTTAATAAGGCACCTAAAGTGCGCATATAGCGCACACAGCATGAGACAGGTCACTGTCTCATGCTGTGTGCGCTATATGGGCACTTTGGGCATGCTGTGAGTGCTAAATTTTTAAAATTGTTAAATTGAGGTACGAATATTTTCCAGAACAGTGTTGTGTCAAAGATGTTTTTGGTAATTCTAGTCCCATAATGTTGGTGGTGGGTTTTATATATCCATCAATGTTGATGCCAAATACACTATTTACTTCAGTTTTGTTCCGAAATACAACTCAAAATTGGTCTTCATTCAACTGGACGACGACCTTTTAAGGAGGTTCCGCTGCGACTGTGTTCGTCAAAAGAAATACTAAATTCCGCATTTTTGATATATTGTCAACAAAATCCTGCTTTCACTGATGCAATGCATTACTTATAGAAACCCAAAAGTAAGGTTTAAAATATGCAGATTATTATTCCACGAATGTATTTTAAATGAGCACTTTTTTCCAGCCATTTGAGCCGACTGCAGCGTCATTTCCTACGAATTACCGCATTATGACTTAAATTACGGCATTAATTCTTCAATAACTAAAAACCAGGGATGTGAAACGTAACGAAATTTCGTTCCATGAACCGCTTCTGGAAGGGTTCGGTCCAAAGAAACGGTTCATGAAACCGAACCTCTTCTGTAACAAAAGCGCTTGGAACGAAAATGGGTTCGTAACAAACGTGGAACCAAACCGTTTTTGAGAATCTTGTTTCAGAAACGAAAAAATCGTTTCGGTTCCGGTTCCAAACTAGGAAAAACGGTTCGGTACGGAGTAAAATTTACCAAATGAAGGTTGGGTCCATTTTGCCGCTCTGAGCGATAACCTTGGTATACTGATCAAGTGAGCGCTGTGACGTCTTGGGACTGAAGGAAACGACGAGATCCAAACCAAACACGTTGCGCTGTTATCATCTGTCTATTGAATATTTTGTGGCCCTCTCAGGGACGGTCATTTTATGAGCCTCAGGGGTGGGACGGTCACGACCACGTGTTAGGAGGGTCCCCGACCCTTCCACCTACCTTACCGTTATACTCAGGCTGGGAATCCCAGGTCGCACACAGCACATACTCAAGACTCATGCTATGAACGCGGTGGAGTTGACCATACAGAAGGACATCCCTCTTTTGTTGCAAAAGCGTGTTCGCTTCGGAATTCTCTCTGGGTTTCCCTATCCTACTTACTGCTCGTTCCTATGGTTATAAACCGTGTCATCAAAATCTTATGGAAGCAACACGGTTTTCTCATTGACAGCTCATTATTCTGATGAGGTAAACATAAGAGGACGTGGCAGAACATACGCGACTAATTTTTTTATACAAGTATGGACATCAAAGGGTGTTATAATAGGTATTTGGAAAGGACATGAGATCAATGAAACATTTACAAAAACTTTATGCCAAAAATGTAATTTAGTGACTCACAAATCTTGATTTTCTTCTTTTCTTTTGAATATTCTATTACATCTAACCAATTGAATGTCGTTGACGATTTTTAAACGTAATCTGCTTATTATTAATTGCAGTATAAACTTTGTGTGTGAAAAAAGCCTTTCAACGCTTACTTTCGTGGTAGGAGCTGCAAGGTCGGCACTGACTAGTTCATATCGTTCTGGATCACTATATTTTCTTTGGCACCAATTTGTCACTAAAATTCAAACTACCAGTAAAAAATTAAACTAACTTGAGCATTTGGTAGAATATTCTTCTCAAGATCTGCAATAAGTGGCGTGAATGAACCCTGTCAAGCTAACTAAAATTTGTTTTCGGCTTCAGTTCGGAAGCGAGTAATGACAAACCTCACCCCTCACACCCATGTTTATGACATGCCGAAGGCACTTCCGAGAAATCTGTCCTCAATGTACATACAAACGTACCGACTAAATCTTGCCACTTACAGCGTGCTATTATACTTCCTCACCCTCTTACCTCTTCTCGCCCCCCCCCTCCGACCTTAGCGAGCCGGGCTGAGTGGTGCACACCAAGGGACACCCTAATCCACCATCGTAAATAAACAAAGAGAAATCTTGAAAGGGGAATACCGCCCAACACATGCAGCTGCAGCAAAATCGCCCATGCTATGTGGAACCCTTAGTTGTTTTGTTTCTAAGCCGGTGTCCCACGGTAAATTGTTTCGTAAATTTATTCATGAAAAGAGATTCGTGAACTGTTGGACCCCATGTCACACGAGCAGGAAAAATTCATGAATTAGGCGCTGATCGGCTGACGGCCGAGAAGAGAACTTTTTGTGCTGCCATCAATAGTGTGGTCTCTGTACAATCAGAGAAGATATTTTTATAGCAGTTCGCTAGCCCAGAGTCGCCGGAACTAGGCCTGGGCGATATTGGTGATTCAATATCGTGATATGATAATTTTAGTATATCGTATCTTGGCGATAACGATAACTCATATCGTAACGATAAATATCGCCTTATCGCGCATCAAACGACAACTTATTTCGTGACGATAAATATAGTGTTATCGCGCCTCAAAATATTGTGATATATCACGCGATAAAAACCGCAATATCACGTTCCGATAAAGAATCACGATATCACGCTGAGTTAAAACATCACGATAAATAACACGATATTGCGCCCCGATAAAATATAACGATGAATATCACGATGTTGCGCCCTAATAAAATATTACGATAAATATTACCTAAAAATATCGTGATATTGCGCTCGATAAAATATCACAATTAATATCACGATAAAATATCGTTAAGTTGCGCTCGATAAAATAATCGCGCCCGATAAAATGTCACGATAAATATCACGATAAAATATGGTGATATTGCGGTCGATAAAATATCGTGACATTGCGGTCGATAAAATATCGTGATATTGCGATCGAAAAAGTATCGTGATATTGCGGTCGATAAAGTATCGTGATATTGTGCTCGATAAAACAATCACGCCCGATAAAATATCACGATAAATATCACGATAAAATATCGTGATAAGGCGTGTCAGAAAAGCCAATCAGTGTCTGAGTTTCATGAAAAAGTTTTCTTATTTACAGAAATTTTATGAATATTGGCTTGCGCATGCGCAGTGTAACTATGAGAGTATTCATGAATAAATTTACGAAAAAATTTACCGTGGGACACCGGCTTAACGCTTACGAGTGGTCGTCTTAGAGTAAAAGTTTCGGAGGGAGCGGAAAATATGAAAGGAGTAAAACACCCAACGATCAAAATAGTGGTTTGAGAAGGAAAATAACAAATATTATTCAATATTCTAAGATAGCACCCTTATACTCGAACGCAGCAGCATTTACGTGTCATATTACATATATCAGTTTTCACAGTCCCTGCCAAAGGGATTGCTCCCCTTCCCCTTGCGCCCCTGTACCGCCACTGGACCGAAAAAAACCGCTCCAAAAGCGGTTCAAATTGTTACGGCCGGTTCCGCTTCAGCTTGAACCGAACCTCTTCTCTTTCGCAGACACGGTTCGGTTCGGACCGAACCGCTCTCTTACCGAGAAAAAGGTTCGGTTTCACGTGGAACCGTACCGCTTCAGAGGTTCGGTTACGTTTCACATCCCTGCTAAAAACATAAGGAAGTAAGATGCCTATATTTTATTTTTATTAAATTTCTCTGGATTATTTCTTTCTTATGAATAATTTTCCACAAAAATAGCATTTGTATTTTATGGAAAATAATCTATAAATCCCGGTGTTTCTCTCATTCCGCCATTGAACACCCATTTGTAATTTCAAGTTCAATTATAGAATAAAATAGCATGGAAAGGTATTATTTTGTTGTTCATATGTAATAGAGGACAATGTTTACTAAAAGTAGACAGATTATGAATAAAATGACATTTAAGTCATCTTACGGTAGAACCACCTTAACGAGTCGTTACACAAAAAAAATAAGTACTATCGGTCCCTCTACCATTGGAAGCATATCTGTAGTGTGGTGCATGCTTGTAAGGCTTTGCCTCGTTACACACATTTGCGATTTATGCTACTGCATAATTAGTCATAGTTACGCCAACTTTAGAGTATATCCCACAGAGGAATAATCACAATGATTTTTTCCTGTTATATATTGTACGTATGTGCACCTGCGGGTGACTCCGTAAAGGTAACTACCGCGGCTAATCCCGGTATGCTCCAAATTTTGGGTTTATTGTACTGCATGATGGTGACTAAACACCTCCTGCCACACTCTTGAGGAGGCTTGTAGTGTATTTTGTAGATGTAGATGTTACTTTTTAACAGGTTCACATAGTAAAATATTATATTTTTGTTTTATTTTGACCTAATAATGACAACAGAATTTGGTTGGGAAGTTACCGTGGACTAAATTTCAACGCTGTCTCCAGCGGAGTCTCCCCCAAGTCCCTTAGGGTACAAGGGATGCATTTAGGAAGCTCGGATTGGCATTGGTTCTGGGGGGAAGGGGATTCTGGTGTTGTGTTGCCACAGGGGGAGAGATTTTGAGGGTTAACTGGGGGTAAGCTGGGTAATTTGTCAAAAGGGGGGATGCCCCATCATCCTCAGCTAGCTAGGGTTCTCTTCCCCCCGACCCCTGCTTCAATCTCCCTCACAGCACGACGGGGCTCCATCAAGAGGGGTTTTGCGATCCCTTCCTCCCGTTTTCCCTCTCCCTTTACCCTCACCCCGTCGGTAACCCCTAAAGGATGCATTTAAAGGGATCGTCACCCTCATGTGACACGTGACGACACAACCAACCCCTAGGGACCCCTCACTGCCAGGGATCGTTGGGATCAGGGTCGATAACGATGGACCAACTCTTTGAGTATTGGACGCACGCTTTTACCGTTTCTTTTCATGTAGTGCTTACGTTCATCTTCACCACGAAGACACTTTTGTTTTTGTTTTTGAGACATTTGTTTTAAATGACTCAGAAGGGCTTTTGTTGCGTGGTCTTTGGAAAAGATGTTTTGTGATTTTTCGAAAGTGATCATCTCGTTACAGCTAGTCTAAGATGTAGCATTACATTAATGTATGTGAAATGAGTCAAGATACGAGAGTTTGATATGCTCAATCATGTGAACGAGAAAAAAACTTTAAAGCAGTAAATTTCAGCTGAAAGCATGTTCGTTTCTACGTTGACTTATGTTAGTTTTATATATTTGGTCCATTTATCTTTACATTACCTTATTTTTATATGTAAAAAGTTGCAGTTTTGTCGTGGAAAAACTGGCCATGTTTGAGCGTTTGGCATTCTGTTACTTTTCAATTTATTAACTTGCAACCTTAAGGTATTTAATAAAGGTTTGTTGTTAACAATTATCTGATAACCATTTCTGTGTATTCTCTTTGTTTGGTTAGTTTCTGCAAAAAGTGATAAACCCTGCTAATTTCGAAGTGATTGGTACTATTGCAACTCGAGTCGTCCCATAATGCAATCTTGAATGTCAGAATTACGGATGCTTAAACGAAAAATAAGTTAAGAATTTCCAGTATTACCTACAAAGGAACTATCTGTTTTCATGTATAAAATTTTATCTTGTAAAGCACCGGATTACCTCTATGAAAATGTGCTTGCAAACCTAAGTGATGGATTAAATAGACCTGTTAAAGTCAGAAAACGATTTAGTGTTCCTGAATGTAGTAAAATTGTGTAAAAATTATCCAATATTAATTCATGTGTAAGGGTATGGAATGATATTCCTGGCTATATATTGAATGCTAAAACTTGAAAAAAAAAAAATAGAAATTAAAAATGTTTGCATACATGATTGATGAATGTGATTGGTGATTGAGTATGTCTTCTCAATAGTTCTCACATTGATTGAATTTTGTTCTTTCAAAGAATGTAAGTTAAATTCATTAAAAGGTCCTTGTATGTTTGAACATACTATATTGACTTGACTTTATAATTTTATTTGTAAAATCTGTCATTATATTTGTTTTCATATTATGCTTGTGTAGCAATGTTTTTTTTCGTGTTGTTAAAGCAAGGTGATTTGTACATTATTTTAAATACCACAGAGTTTGTTTTTTTTCTGTATCGATTGCATGTTCCATAGGTCCTGTCCTAGAACAATAAATTTGTTTTCTATTCTATTCTACATTTAAGTTTATTTATATTAACATTGCGCTTGCCGTACAGACCACTTAGAGCGAGGTGTCCGATCCGAAGAATGTTCGTTTCTTTGTTTGTTTCTGTTAATATCAGAAGATAGACAACCAGTAGGGTATTGTGACGTTACTGACTGCGACGAAATAAGGGACTCTAACGAAGAAAAACGGAAAATGTAATACATTATTTAAATCTAATTATATATTAAAAGAATAATAATTTTAAGTATTTAAAATATGAAGTTTACCTAAATAAACAGCTCACACGATTTTGATGATACTTCCATATCCTGTGGCTCTTAGGCACGACAATTGTATTGGGCTACGTTCAGCTCTTAAGAACACTTCGTGGAAGAGACCGAGTTTGAGTCCAGCAGCTCGATTCTGTAAATGTCATATGGCCGTCATAAGCGGATTTCGTCAATTCTATGGCGGCTACGACGTTGGAGCGATTCTGTAAATTTGAGCGTCGTCACTACGACTCCCTCGTCCGTGGTAGTATTCACGGCCAAGAGAGCCCGTGGTAGATTCGTCGCGGCAATGCGCTTTAATGTTTCATTATGTATTTACGGTGTAATTGTTTATTAATGGCACATTCTTCCTTAATTACGATCGTAGCTAATTGATGTTTTCATTTCCGATGAATAAAATGAATTAAAAATCAAGAAATGAAGTGCGTAAGTTTAACTTAATATGCGCGTACATAGAATTGACGATATATGTGCCGATACCTTTGTCTAGATTGCGATTGAAGTGGCTGAGAATGGTTTGAACGCGAAAATGCACCGTGTAACCACACCAAAATGTACAAATGTATGCATGTCTGATCTGAAAATAGCTGTTCTAATTCCGGACAATCGTAGAAGTTGAACTCATAACGGAGCCACCTTGTGGCAGACTGCGCAAAGAAACACATTCGTTTGTCACCGGGCTTGTATTGGCGGCTACTTAGTTTCCGTGCGACTCTGATTGTTATTTTGATTTTGACCACCGGCTTGTCTTGAATTTATCTCTTCCGCATTGACCTTTGCTTCGTTTGGCCCTTACTCTCCTGATTTGACCTTTGCTTCGTTTGGCCCTTACTCTCCTGATTACTCTCTCTGCACCTCATTGGACTACCCGAACGGAACTATCATAAGCGAACGTTGGTAAACAAGGTATTAATATATTAAGTACTGTGCGGTAACTTAAGTAATGGAATATGAACAGAATCATTTAATATTTCTTTCATAAGTGATCACTTTCAATCCTTTCCATTCACTTTTAATGAGGATAATGGAGGCTCTTTACTTCGTTCCGATGTTGATGTGGGAGCATCAACGTCGACGGAGGCAACAGCTGCGCCTACTTCGGCGGCAGATACGCGATGCTGGCAATCCATTCGAGATGCGGGAAGAGGACTTTCGACTTCTCTTCCGCATATCCAGAGGATTGTCGATGGATATCGTCACACAACTGACACCACGGCTAAGTCGTAGAAGATCTAGTGGCTTGCCGGTGCATGCTCAGGTAACTACGTGAAGGGACGCATTAATCAACCATTGTGGCTCTTACATGCATCATATAGGTCACAATATTCTAAGTTTCTCTTTTAGGTGCTGTCCGTCATTAGGTTTTTTGCCACAGGGTCGTATCAACGATGTGTTGGACAGGACATGATGATATCCATGGGGCAGCCGTCGGTGAGCAGAAATTTAGCTGCGGTGAGCAATGCTCTAATTGATGTTTTTGCTAATAGATTCATCAGCTTCCCTTCAACTTTTGAGGAGAGGCAGAGCATTAAAAACAGGTAATTGAATGAATGATAACTATGGTGGAGTTTAGATGATACTGTACTTCCAAGGGAGCATAGTGATGTGTTGTCAAATTCGTTGCATGGATTTTCTTTATATAACAGATTCATGGAAATGAGGGGCTTTCCAGGGGTAGTCGGTTGCATTGATTGCACCCATATAAAAATTGTGAAGCCCACTGTGAGGGAAGAAATGTACTTCAACAACCACAAAAGGTGTCATTCCCTCAACGTGCAAGTGGTAAGAAATGTTTTTACAATCTTATTCAATAATGGTTGTCTTGTATTCATTCATATTGAGGTGTATTTTCTTTTGAATTTTTCTTATCGATAGATCTGCGATCACGATCTTCGAGTGTTAGCCATCAATGCTCGTTACCCAGGGTCAGTTCATGACCAGTTTATTTGGAATGCCAGCCTGGCAAAACAAGCAATGCAAAGGTGGTATGATGAAGGTATCATGAATACTTGGCTCTTGGGTAAGATGTTGTCAATAATCCGGATGCCATTTCACATGAGGCATTAGGGTGTTGAAATTTATGGGAAGTGTTTATTAATTCTTTTCAGGTGATTCTGGGTACGCTCTCCAGCCATTCCTGCTGACACCCATCCGTGATGCGGATCCGGACACCCCTGAAGGTCGTTATACCCACTGCCACTGCCAAACCCGAAACTGTGTGGAGCGTCTTTTCGGTGTCCTTAAAATGACATGGCGATGCCTCCACCATGATAGGGTCCTCCATTATAACCCTGAGAGCGCAGCGAAGATAGTATTGTCATGCTCAGTACTCCACAACATGATGCTGGCCTATCGTGTGGACATGCCTCAGGAGGAAGCTCTTCCAAATTTGGAATACGTTGAACGTGGTGCTGATGGAGAGAGGAATGCTGCTGCTGAAGATGTGAGGATGTCTGTGGTCAGGCAATTCTTCACATAATTTTTGCAGCATTGCATTTTTTATATGTGTATATAGTGTACATAACATTCACCTTACTCCATTTTTAATTTGTAAATGGTAAGTATATACAGCACAATTTTTTAACTATCTGTCATTACTATCATTATGTTACTAATAATTGAAATTTACAACTCTCATTATTCAGTTGCATCATCGTCTCAAGGCAGAGAATCATTTGGCTCCCATCTATCATCTGTTTTGCCTACCCATCACTACTTCAAGTTAAGGGCCTACTTTTTAAACACCTTTATGTTAACCATCCTTGATTTCTGTCCCATTACTATCCTTTTTATTTCCCAAGAATATCAAAACTTTTCAGTGTGACTACATGAAATTTCTTAATGATGAAAAATTTTTTTTTTTAATATTTCACATAGATTATTTATTAATGACAGGTTATCGTGGTGTGACCTCTGGTACAGGAAATACACAATATTGAATACACTTGGTGAATGAGGACAGAAGGATAGTGAATGAAGGTGATGAAAGGTTAATTAAAGAAAATCATTGGTGAAAAACCTATTTTTAATTAAATAACCAAATTTTTACCCATTCTAAAATCAAATCAGCATACCACAGGAACTCATCAATACACTTTCTCAGGCATGCTATGGATAGAGTTGAACTCTTACCCTCCTATCCTAACTGGGGACATGGTGAGACTTGAGGGCACATCACACCAATCTCCCTTTATCTTCTCTGGAAATTCCCCTTCTCCCAGGCCATCCAACTCAACCATTCCCTCTTGGTCGGCCACATTCAAGGAAAAATGCTGATGCCCTATTCTCAAATTTTCATTTTGAAGGGGTTTTCCTGATACCATTACTCAACCTTCCATCACATCATCCTTCTAACACCTATCACCAAGTGCATTTAAGATTTTGTACATCCTGTATCTGTACGTTGCATCGCAATTGAGCCCATCACTTAAAATTATGTATGTGAAACAATCTAAATCTTTTCTTCTCAACTTGTTTTCCACAGATGTTCACGTTTGAATTTCTTTCGTATCTCATAGTTACCCTTTTTAATTCCAAACTTTTTCTTTCCTAGGGGCATATTAATGAATGTTGAATCTACAACTGAAGGGAATGATGAATACCAGTGGACTATTAATTGAGAGTCACCAGGTAAATGTTACTGTGAAATCTTGTAATTGAAGTTTCAACTCAAGGCTGTCAAATAAAATATTTAATGAATGCACTTCATTTCTTTGATTATGATTCTTTTGGGTTGTAAGTTTCCTATCCTCAATTGCCGGGAATGGCATAGAGAGGAAAAGCAAAGAAGTGGTGGTAGATGTGGGTTTGGAGGAGAAAAACTTCTAGTGGAGATAAGGAGGAAAAAGAGGGTTTGGATGGAGCAGGATATGTGTGAGGAGGGAATGCTGAAAACAATTCTTAAGGAACGTAGTGAGGTAAAATGGAATAGCATTCATAAATAAAAAGATAGGGGATAGACCTAATTCCAAATTAAAGAGGTAAATTAAAAGATGGAGTTAGGGACTGACTGTGGCAATTTTTACAAATCTTCCATGTAAAATTTGCCAATAGTATACCTTTATCATTAACATTGTTCAACCTTCATGTAATTTAAGATTTCCTAATGGTGCAAAGGAACAGCAGAAAAAATTCAGGACAAAGATAAATGTTAATACTACTTTTTCAACCAAAACCCTTTTCACAGGCCTCCACTCATTTAATTAAGCACTGCTTCTATGTATCACCACATGCGTAATGACCTAAGTTTGAGTTTTGTTGCCGTTCTTGGTAAACCCCGCAGCAGATAATTAATGGTAGTAACAGTGACAGTAAAAGTGACCACTAGTAGAGAAAAAAATCAGGTATTATGAAGAAATCGACATAAGTAGCAAAGACCAGAAAGTTTTATTATAAACTAAACACATACATACAAACATACATTCATCTCCTTCTTTCACCTCACTCATTCATACTGCCACTCATTCTCCCTAAGCAACTGACTGCAGTGGCCAACAGATCAGTTGCTCTCTCAGCTGCTGCTGCCCTCCTCTCAGCGGCAACCACCTTCCTGGCAGCCAAGAGAATCTCTTGCTGCCCTCTCCTCTCGTCCACTGCCTGCCGCCTTTCTGCCACAGCAGCCTTCTTCTCTGCTGCAGCAGCCTTTCGTTCAGCTGCAGCGGCCTTCCGCACTGCAGCTGCAGCCCTCATTTGAGACGCTTCTGCTTGCTTCTCCAAGGCTGCAGCACACCTTTCGTTAACTAAATTTTCTGACTAATGAACACAATATCAAACAATCAACAACCGAAGATATAGGAAAAAAATAAATCACTAGTTGAAAAAATTGACAATTTCATTGTTACACCACCAAATGATTATAATTACTAATTTTGTACAAAGCTATCTAACACCTGCAAGGAAAATTAAGTTAAAATACCCCTCCTGGCTGATGTATACTCTTACCGCATTCTTTTTCATTGCCTCCACAATTAGAGCAGTGGCTTTTTGTAAGTCACCATCTCCTTTGCCTGTAAATCGTCAAATTAAATTGAATATCACATGAATACATTCGCAATTTCGTGACTAGTATAGTTAGACATTGACAGTTAATATACATCCACATTGCTATGCAAAACTCTTTGAATAGTGTTTGATTAACTCACGCCTTGGGGCCTCAGATTGTTCTGGGGTGAACAAATCGTTTACTATTATCTCCAACTGCAGGAAAAATAAAATAAGGATATGTTTAAAACCATAATGACCAGCACTTTTTTCATCCTAACTTGATTTTAGAAGTACAAACATGTTCACTGGGGACCGCAGCATTTGATGGTCCTGCATCATCATCCCTGTCATGAGTCTGTTTGATGAAAGGAATGTTACTATGTTACTGATACTCTACTTAATAACATGCCATCAAAATACACCCAGAAAATTACATCATGGATATATATGGTTTTTAAACATTTTCCTACTTACAACTGGCACCTCCTCAGGGAAGGTCATGGGTGAAGGTGTTGACTGTGATAAAAATAAACGTGTAACATAATTATATGGGTCTAAATGGTGACAGGCCATTCCATAGACATAAACAAAAAACTACGACACTCGTGCTCATTAATGACAACTTTACCATGCTCCCATGGCCTATTTCTTGGACATTAAGTCCAACGGCAACCTCCTCGCCGATGACGGCCAAACACTTGCCCTCTAACATCGTCAACTCCTCCTGCACTGGGAGGTTTCCAGTCGCCCTCGACGCCACGTTAATGCGTGACGCCTTGGCCCGGACAGTCCTCTTCAAATCTCTCCATGTCTATGTAAGAGATATTCAGTCATTGTTCAAATCCCGAAAAATACATAAACATCACTCTTTACCATCACTTTACCTACCTTCTTCCACTGCTCAACGTTTTTACAAGGTCCACATTCATTTAGGCGGCCTGACAATCTCTCCCACTGCTCGCCTTGTCTTTCAACCCCCATAGGGCCGGTGAACCGTCCGGCAGCAAAATCACTGTGCGTTGACATGTAGTCAACCAGTAGCATTTGCAGCCGTTCGGTGACGCGGCCAACACGATTCTTCTTACTATTGACACATTGGAAGTACTAAGGCATGTAAAAATTTCAACTTCTACCAAAAACTGTTACTCTTTCAAACTATTACCACTAACTCGTATTTGAATTATAACATTTTCACACAGAAATCGTGAACCGTGGCATGCACTTGCACAATCTGACATATGCACGAGAGCGCATTTAAAATTACGTAGTGAAATTATGAGAACTTCTCGAACGCATGCAAGAATATATACTAATGAGATGACAAAATAACTCTTGTTCTATTTTCGCTAAAGCATTAGCGCAAGATTGAGAGGAAATTGCAGTTAATTGTGCAAATACGTGCCCCGTATTAAACTGTCTTTGCATCTAACAACCGGCAAAAGATGAAATATATATTTAATAGTCATAAACTAAGAAACCATAACGTATGAGTCGGTATTTTCAATATAAAAGTCTTTTTATACTCACAGGAGTGAAGTTGCCATGGTGGTTTTCGACGAAACTTAAATTCACTTATGCCGCCTTAAGTAGCTTTGTGTCGAATGTTCTGATTGGTTCTTCGCAATCCGCACAGCTACCAACATAAGAAAATCAAGTCAACGTTGCGCTTTTCAACTGTCAATTCGCAACCCGTCATACGGCTGATGACACTAGCTTACAGAATCGCTCGAACGCCTATGACGGGCGGTGCCGTCATAACTCCACTGTGGTTCGTTCCACGCGATTCATAGGTATGACATTTACAGAATCGAGCTGCAGGAATGATTTCCGGGACAATTAATGGAAAGCAAGGGAATGATTATGGACTTCAATATAGAGTATTTAATTGTAGAAGTTTAAATATGACACAATGCGACCAAGAAAATATGACTTGGACTTAACTGCGTGAATAAGTGTTGAGTTTAATTTTTCTAGTGTTCAACTATGACTAATTGGTGTATTAATACAGATTATTATGACAAAAAGCAAGTTTTTCATGTTTATATCACCCTTTTCAAAATAATTACCATGACTACAGCCATTGCTGATTGTTTATTTATGAGAAAGCATGAATCATCCTGTCACGGAGAGAGATGTGAGCTTTGATTCATCCCTTGGCTTTCCTGTTGGGACTTTTACCACTTATTTATCCCTTAATTATACCTACTAATTCTTACTTCTTAGGCGATATTTAGCAACAAATCCCCTCCACCTGGATCGATCTTCTGACTCTCTTTCTGCTGCTCTAATCCTTACCATACCCTTCTTCACTTGGTCACACCATCTCAGACATGGTCTTCTTCATTTAGAGAACATTCTACTGAACTCCTTTCAGCAGACATCCCTCTTATGTATACAATAAGGACAAAAAAGCGAATGACTAGAAATAATTCGAACTTAATAATACCATGCCATAGAACAACTACTTACAATAAATCATTTTATGTAACATCGTGTAAATTGTGGAATTCTCTTCCTCAGAATATAAAGACGTTAACATCTTGTGTATGCATTTAAGAGACCTCTGAAACAGTATTTATGTTCTAAATATTAGTATATAAATAAAAAATTTACTTATTTCTTTGTTTTATTTTTGTAAATTATGTAATATTAGTGGCTGTTTATACAAAGCATTGTAAGTGTTATGCCTTACATCTTTTCATGTAATCTTTCCCGAGACAATACCTACCTCTAATATTATGTCTCCTGCATGTCCATATGTAGCTATTACTTTGTTGTTCTTGTAAATATTATCAGCAGCTTAAAATATAAATAAATGTAAATGCTATGGACTTGTGCTCCATGGGATTATATAGTCCCAGAGTAAATAAACTTTATCTTATCTTATCTTTCCTTAGAATTTGTCCAGCCCACCTGATTCTTCTGGACTTTATCTCACTTATTAGGTCCAAATGATTGTTTAGATCCCTGATTTCTTAACTGTGCTTATTCCTCCACTACCCTCCTTCCATAGGTGAACCCATAGATTTTCCACCAAATCTTATTCTCGAATACTTTATTTTTTTTCTTCTCGTTCTTTGACTCCTTCCATGTTTCGGATCCGTAGAGAAATGCTGGGGAAATTATCATGTTAAAAAATCTAATTTTTGTCTTGTGTGACAGGGGTTTAGAAGATTAGTATTCGGTTGCATGCATGTAGACATGTGTTGGCGGGTTTTATGCTGTTTTGTTTTTCTGGCTCTTCCGTATTGTCATTAGTTAAAATTTTACTCCTAAATATTTAAATTGGTCTATTTGTTTTGTCTATAAAAAGATTTACAATTCCTTTAGGATACCTAGGGTCTTTCAAATATATTCTTCACAAACTCGTATTGCCTATAGTGTGTACCAATATCCATCTGGTTCTTCTTGTATGTATAGAATCTTCAGTCTGCCAGTTCACATGCGTGGATCTTATTTTCAATTTTTTTCCTCCAGCATTGCAAGAAAAAATAGCGATTGTGACTCAGGATGCACGTAGGAGGACTTTGTTCTTTAAAGTATAAGAGAAGACAGTGCCATGCATCTTGCTGTATATTGACTACAACTAGTTTTCTCTTATATCGTCCCGGTCCATGTGCAAAATATCATCAACTTCGGGACCTCATCGTAGTCAGTGATAAAATTTGATAAACTATGGAAGCCCCTTTGTTGATAGTTCTCAGATTTGTTAATATATATGCTCAGCATAATTGGGAATGAAACAAAAAAAAGACAGTCGGCGTTGGGGCTCCTATTAAGCCGCTACCTACAAAACTACCTACTTGTGAAACCTATGATAACTATTAACTAGGTATTGCTATCCCAATGTGTTAGAGACAAATTATTAATTTTTCCTTGTTTGAATTGTAAGTGAATGAAGTGTAAGATATGGAGTTGAGACTTGGGGGTTGGCATCTCAATGTTAAATGATGAAAATTAATGTCTTACGGAAGAGTGTACTGAAAATTCTTAGCCAAGAGAATTATAGGTATATTGGACTTAAATTCATTGTACAAAAATATTTACCTACTGTTACCATAATACTCAATGTAATCCTAATACGTAAATACTATGATGACGAAAATTACCAAAAAATGGTTGAACATTGTTATAATAATAGATGAAGAATTTTTTTAATACCAAAAGTAAACAATAAATACAGAGAAATGAACAGGAAGTACATTAACCCAAAACTATAAAATAAATATGTAGAAAAGACATGGTGTGTGAAGATAAAATATTTTGCTTTAACAATATTGTTAAAAGAGAGCTCCATAGAGATATGTTACTGCAAATTTAATTGTACATACCTTTAAGGACGTTATGTGGTTTCACTCAACTTAATGGGAATTCGACGAAACTTGCTGGAAGCATTACTTATGTTGTCTTAAATCTACCTGAATTTTGTCAAAATTATTCACTGCAGATTTCTTATGATATATTTGATGTGGAAGTGGGCAGGTGAAATTTACATATGTGGGTTCTTAAATGGGAACGCGAGGTGCGGCTAGCTTTATTCATCGAAAAGAAGCTTTTTATGGTTAAGAATAAGAGAAACAAAAATAAATTAGATCATCAATAGAATAATGTATGAAAATCGTTTTATATACTTCATTTTTATTATTTTATTTTGTTTAATTTTGTAACTAATCAAAGCATTAAAATAGCGAAGCCTTATTAATTACTGAGCTTAATGGTTGGAGTTAATGATTAAAACATTTATCGATGAAATTTATTCGTTAAAAATGTAGTTAACTATTTAACTCACCCGTTACTTTTTAGAAGAGTAAGGTGGCTCTATACCTGGGCTAAGAATCTCGTTTTAGACGTTTCCCTCTAACCCAGAGCTATGTTCTGCTTTGCCGTGACAGCTGAAGACTTGCAATTTTTGTCATCTGTAGACAAAGAGTCATTTGTTGATTCAAGTGGAGTAACTTTATTATGAATGGCTGTGTTTTTTTATTAAAAATAGCAAAACTTTTGTTTTTACAAAATATTTTGGTAATATTCCGGGGCACGTTGCGAAGACTAGATTCCGAAATGAGGATTTTCAGCCCACTTAAATCAAAGAATCATCTTTCATATACGCAAATAATCAACAACCATTGATACTGTTGTCGTATTAAGGCTATAGTGAAGTTAAGCGTTCAATCCTGCATTGACAACGGAGTAGACATTTTCCATCCCCACCCAAAGGATTTAGTAATCGTTCCCCACTCCATTTCTGTCAGCGCCACCTTCTTCAGTTTCCCAGTTGTGCTTCTACCACCATGTCAGCAGGCGAACACAGGCTACGACCGTTAAATTCAGTTGGCTTGGAAGTATAGACCCACCTTAACTTTTAATTGTTAAAATTATACATAAACTGATACAAAACTAACCACAATTAATTTTTTTCGTTAATTTTTGGGGAATGTTGACCTGTTCGAATTTTCTTTTCTTCTCATTTCATACAGGAGAGGACGGATGTCAGATATAAATTTTGAAATGAGAATGTTGTTTAAGTTTAACGACTTTTGAAGTAAAAGTAAAATTAATTTTTATTGAACTCGAAGTTTGTATTCAACTAAAGCCAATTGACAAAAAAGAAACTTTTAAAAGTAGCTTTTTAAAAGTTTCTTAAAAGTAACTGAAAAATGTCACTTTAAACGTAAAATTTAATTTTTTAAACTTTAACTTTAATCAGTTACTGTTTCATAAAAGTAACTTTTCACTTAAAATAGTCACTTATTACAGAAATTAACCTTAACTTTAATCAGTTAATTATTTTGGTCACTTTCCCAATTATGCTGAGTTTATATTAAAAAATGTAAAATATATCAACAAAGGGGCTTCAATAGTTCATAAAATTTTATCACTGACTACCATGAGGTCCCGAAGTTGATGACATTTTGCACATGGACCGGGACGATTTAAGAGAAAACTAGGTGTAGTTAATATACATCAAGATGCATGGCACTGTCTTCTCTTATACTTTAAAGAACAAAGTCCACCTATGTGTATCCTGAGTCACAATCGCTACTTTTTCTTTAAGTGCTGGGGGAAAAAATTGGGTGTGCTGGAAGGACCACACGCTGGAAGTGAAAACTTCTTTGATCGATTTTCCTAAATAAATCTGAATAAAAAAAGGAAAATATGGCACAGTACTTTTTTATTTAAAATGAATATTCCATTTATGTTAATTTTTTTTGACAAAATACTTATTTATTGGAAAAATAGGTATTGTACATGCGTCTAATTAACAATTCTCATCATCATTGTTTACATCTTCATTCACCATTTTCTCATTTTCTCGCATGCTATTTTCATTATTCTCAATATGAATAATTTGAAGAACGGCGGAACTGGCCACGCAGTAACTTAAACGGAGTCACCCGCTAGTGGACACACAACTGTGAGAAATTCACAGTGAAAAAATCATTCGCCTGGACTGGGATTCGAACCCAGACCCCCCGATTTCGCGCCCAGTGCTCTACCAGTTAAGCTACCCAGACGTCATCTCTCATTGTGAATTTCATGGAGTCTTTAAGGAGCGAGATGTCTACACAGGTACCGTGCATACAATCCCAAAGAACCCTTGTACGAACGCTAAGCGCTACTGTCCACGAGGTAAAGTTATTTCTAGTCATTCGCTTTTTTTGTCCTTATAATATACACAAGAGGGATGTCTGCTGAAAGAGGTACTAAATGGTATTCCTGAAGGAAGAAGACCACGCCTGAGATGGTGTGACAAAAGGAAGAAGGATATGGTAATGATTAGAGCAACAGGAAGAGAGGCAGAAGATCGATCCAGGTGGAGGGGATTTGTTGCTAAATATCACCTATGATGGCCCTGGGTGTAAGAGTTAGTAGGTTTAATGAAAGGATAAATAAGTGGTAAAAGGGATGAAGGGATATACTGACGAAACAAATAGGAAAGTTTGTTATTGCCAGTATAGAGTCGGTGCCCCTGATAATTTATCAGTCTATACTCCAGATGGACAAACAAAAAACATAGTGTATCGTCAAGCATTACAGTAAGTTTCATTTTTAAGTAATAGTTTCATAATAAGGGAAAACTAATCCTCACTATATGATGTCCAAATCGCAAACAAAGTTAAGGGTACCATATCCCATTCATCATCCACCCATGGAGACAATGAGTTTGAAACATCACCCCTACATTAAATCTCACTGCACAGTCAACTAATTGTAATTACATACCCTACGTCATAAAGGCCGAAGAGATAAGTACCCAAACATTAAAAGCCCACTGTGCGGTTGCCAAGGAAACTAGAAAGTTGTTCTTGTTTAAAAAGGTAAAAATATGCCATAATTTTT
This sequence comes from Pyrrhosoma nymphula, assembly GCA_963573305.1. Classification (NCBI taxonomy): domain Eukaryota; kingdom Metazoa; phylum Arthropoda; class Insecta; order Odonata; family Coenagrionidae; genus Pyrrhosoma; species Pyrrhosoma nymphula. The sequence continues at coordinate 37,159,389 of OY754340.1, read as the reverse complement.
AGCAAGAAGTGAAGTCGAATTTCAGTTGGTTTCAAATGTATGAATTACAGAGTTGTATATTTTGATCTTTTTTAATTATATTTTACTACTTCGTAGGTTTTTCACTGCTCAGTACAGGCATAGAGAAACTTGGTGGTATTAGTTTGTAAAGAGAGAAGAAAATGTTGAGTACAACATTGACATACATATGCTTTTCATTGATTTCCTCCATGCTTTTGATGGTTTCAATAGAAAAAAGAATTTCGAATGTATTGGAGGGATTTGGAATACAAAAAAAACTAATCCAGTTGGTAAATATGACTTTGGAACGATCTCAAGCTAAGGCTTATATCGGGGGCAAGACTTGTGAAGCCTTTGAGATAACAACTGGAGTGAGACAAGGAGAGGGTTCTCTATCTGCAGTACTATTTAATCTGTGTCTACATGAAGCCATGAAAGAACTGAGGTTAGAGGGAACAATTGTGCATAAATCTACTCAGGCCTCTGCCTATGCCGACGACATAGTTCTAATGGCACGGAGTATGGATTCTCTGAAAGAAATATTCAAAATTTTAGAACAGAAGAGTAAGAATATAGGGCTCAGAATCAACGAGAGAAAAACGAAAGACATCGAAATGTCGGCCATGAAAAATAGAAGATGGAATCAAAACGTTACATTTGGACAGTACAACTTTGAAAATGTAATATATTTCAGTTACCTCGGTGCTAATTTTAACTTTAAGAACTAAATGACAGAAGAGATCAACAAGAGGATAATGGCTGGAAATAGGGCTTGCTTTGCTAATATTAAGCTCCTGAAGTCAACTCATCTATCTAAGGAGATGAAAGTCAAGATCTATAAGACACTAATCAGACCGGTCGTGACATACGGAGCAGAAACGTGGACCATCTCTGCTGTGAAATGAGCAAGCTCTGCGGATATTTGAACGTAAGGTTTTGAGAATGATATTTATGGCCCCGTGACAGATGGGGTAACATGGAGGAGGATAAGAACAAACAGGAAAATAGAGTATATTATCAAAAGGCGAAGACATAGTGAGATTTGTGAAGCCTAGCTTGGCTAGGTCATGTAGAAAGTATATGAGTGAAGAAAGTGAATGCCTAAGAAGCTGCTAAATATGTAATATGGATTGAAAGAGAAGAATAGGAAGACCAAGGAAAAGATGGATGCAGGATTTGGAAGAAGACATGAAGGCTATGAGGATCGTAAGATGATGGGAGAAAGTGCAGGACAAGAAGAGAACGGACAGGCGTCTTGAAGGAGGCCAAAACCCATACCGGGCTGTAGTGCCTAGGAAGTAAGTAATTTACAGTTATTAGTTTATAGAACACTAGCATAAATACCTTTTTATTCTCAACGGAGATAAAGGTAAGAAATAATACAGTACTTCTCTTCGAACAGAAGGGGAAGCGATTTTTCGGATATCATCTTATTGTTAGTTAAGCAATTGATTGGTATTACTGTGCAAACAAAATCTTCCAACCTCCTCTTAAACTCGTTGGTCACATGAGAATGAGTTGCTCATGTAAGTCTTTTACATTTCTTCCATTACTTTGTCTCAAATTGACTTTTAAATTGCATCCCATCTGGCGTCCTGTTGCTTGTTCCTCGACCAATAAAGTGCAAGTCGCACAGTTACTAGTTTAAAAAATTATGTAGTGGGTTATGGGGTATCTGAGGAGTGTTTTCAACAAAAGAAAGATGGATAGGGGTTAGTAATTAGTTGGTTTATGGTTTATTTTTTGGGTTTTTTCATGTATTATAGAAAAGTAGCGATATATTTTATTGAAATTAAAGCAATAGGATATATTAATAATAAATAAAACGTTTATTGTCGTAGACCCTTATCGGTCATTCAGACACCTTTGTACATTAATTATAATTTACACAAGACAAAATTTAAAAAATATAATAATGTTTATTAGACAGTGTTTACCCAAAAATATACATGACAATAATAAATTTAGACAAAAAATACAAGTAAGGGTTTTTACAAAAAAATTAAAATTGAATACAATGTTACAATAATTATTTCCATTTCCACTTTCTCCCTCAACATCTTTTCGTGATTATGGATTGAAATAATTTCCTTTTAAATCAGGGTGCAGAATTACATGTTTTATATATCTGTTGGGAGAGTATTCCAATTTCTTGCTACAGTGGCGATGTAAGATATATGGTAAATTTCAGTTTTGTGCTGTGGGATGTGGCATTTCCCCCCCCTGTTTTTTTGGGCAATTCTCCTCTTTGGACAGTTTCTCCTCTGCGGACTGTTTATCCTCCGGACTTAGCCGAAGGACTTGCCCGAACGACATGCGCGCTAACGACATGTGCGCCAACGACGGCCAAAATGCCTACGACTACAAAATGCAGCGACTACTGCCAGCGACTTCTGCCACGACGTTCAGCCGCGCCGTTCAGCCGCGCCGTTCAGCCGCGCCGTTCAGCCGCGCCGTTCCCTCGCCAGGTCCTGCACCGCTTTTATAGCCAGTAAAGTGAGGATGGATACCAAGAATGCGGTCATCCTGACCAAGGCAAAAAGGCGGTGATCCTGTATTCTGCGGCCGACGCCAGAAAACAGTTCCTGGCGCTCCAATTAAAAACTGCCACCCTATCTATCACCCATCCCATTATTTCCTCCCCTCCAAGGCTACCAATCGCCAACCTCCTGACCTTGCCCATTCCACCTTCGTCCTTGTCGACAGACCCCCTCCTCAGCTGACTCGTGTCCAAGCTCGCCCTCTATTGCTTCCGAGACGCCGACCGGGTAACACCGTTGTGTGAGCCTGCTGACTAAGTCACTTTTGTACTTAAGAGAGAAGTTCAACCTCTCGTACTTGTTAAACTTAAACTATTTTCCGACTGGTAACTTTAAACTACGGTCTCCCGGCACTCGACCTATGGGTAAATTATTGTAATTGGTTTGGTTCTATTTTGTGATTTGTAAAATATATTGATAAGTTAAGTTTATGATTGATAATACTTGTGTTTCGTTCGTTTTCCTCATTTTTCTCACCCGAGCTTGGAAAGAGTTTGTGTTTTCAAGAGTGTTATCGGCGAGAAAATCTGCTCCTTCTCCCGATAGCGCTACAGGGATCATCTTTAGCTCTAAATGATGGGATCTTGTTCATCGGTTTTGGATGTTTTTTTTGAAAATAAAATAGTGGAACAGGTATGGAGGACAAGTTGTCTTGAAAATTTTGAAGGCGGAGAGAGAGTAGATAAAAATAAAGACGTCTTTCTCTAACTTTACGCCATTTTAGTCGTTTGTATGAATCAGTAACATCATCCCACCGTTTCAGATCACATACAAATGTCACAGTAGCATTCATAGTAATCTGGAGTTTATCATTTGTTTCTTCGTTGATATTGTTTAGTACACCACAGCAGTAATCAAAATGTGGGAAAATAATCGCATTTACGATTGTTTTTCGTAAGTTTGTAAGCAACTGGTTTTTGGATTTGTACAATTGGTGTAGAGTTTTATAGCTTTTACTCCTAATATTTAGGCTATAGTAGGTAAGTAAGTAAGTACTTGGTTGTAAAGAGCGTGACGTTAAGGAGGGGAAAGTATATGAGAGATGTGGTATGGATTGGCAAAGTGTTCTTCCAGAGGTACCTCCAAGAGTCCTTCGGTACTTTGTCCGCTATTCAATGCTTGATATACCCTCAGTGATCTCTAATTATTCACTGGTGAGTGCCACCAGTTTTTGCTATGCCAACCCAAGGTGATACTGAAGCTGTTTCCTCATGGGTAAAAAACAACCAATTAATCCTTAATAACACAAAAACTAAAACCATAATTATTGGTAACTCTAAGCTAATCAATAAAATTAACTACGATATCATTCCGCGCTTGGAGATCGACAATGTCACCGTTCACTTCTCCAACGTAGTTTGAAATCTTGAAATTGTAATGAATAATAATATATATATATATATATATATATATATATATATATATATATATATATAAATAAGTGAATCTCCTCCAGCTGAAGAAGGGTCCTTAGCCCGAAAGCTACCCCTAAGCAGTGGACACCGGTGTCGTCATTGATCATCTGCCTGTGAGTGTCCACTGATTTACTTTCCTATCCTTCCCCAACCTCAACGCCTTGTTGCTAGCATATACTTTTATATTTATTTCCTTTCCTTTTATATATATATATATATATATATATATATATATATATCGGTTTACGACGTTCTACGTCTTCCGATTCCCAATTTCCATGCCTCCCGATCATTCCAGAGTTCTTCATCTAATCCTCTTTCTCTCATTTCTTTCTCTATCCCTTGTATATCCAACTTTTCCTCGGTCTGCCTCTCCTCCGTCTTCCTTCCGGGTTCCACAGCAGCATTTGTTTCGGGAGTCTTTCATTTCCCATTCGTTTTACGTCTCCATACCACCTCAACTGCTGCGTTATTATCTCTTCTATTATGGTATCATTGACATTCATTATTTACTCTAATTCTTTCATTCCTTACTCTTTCTCTTTTTGATTTACCGGCTGCTCTTCGCCAGAAGTCCATTTCAGTCGTCAGTAACAGTTTTTCTGATTTCTCCGTTAGTGGCCATATTTCACAGCTGTAGGTTACTATGCTCTTTACTATGGTATTATAAATTCTCTTTTTGTTTTCAATGGATATTGTATTGTCCCACAATAAGCTATTTAATAGTGTTAATGCTTTTTTGCCTTTATTGCATCTATCCCTAATGGCTACCTCCATTGTTTTACTTTCTGCAATTTGCATCCCTAGATATTTATACTCTTTACAGTGTCCTATTTGTTGCCCACCTTCTAAAATAAGATTCTGTTGCATTCCTCCCATACACATATATTTTGTTTTGTCGATACTGATATCAAGACCCCAATTTTTGTATTCTTCTATTATTTTTCTGGTCATATATTCTAAATCTTTGAAATGAATAATAATTTAACCTGGAATAATCAAATCCACCAAATTTACAATAAGGTGAACGGTATTTTTTATCACCTCAAAACCCAGAAATGCGTCTTACCGACTCATACTAGGAAGCTCCTGGTTACAACTCTAGCATTTCACCATTTAGATGACTGTTTTCTAGTTTTTGGTGCCCTATCAGAAGAGCTTAATGACAAGCTACAGAGGATTCAAACTTCATGTATCAGATTCATTTTTAACCTTCGATATGATGAACATGTTTCTTCGTAAAGGGAAAAACTATCTTGGTTAACAGTCAAGAGCAGGCATAATTACTTGCTAAGCGTCTTCCTGTTCTCCTTATTTTCCGATACAGAACTTAAATATCTCTGATGGATATGTTTATACACCAACCTCAGTCCCGTAATATGAATACAAGGAGTGAAACATCTGATTTATATATTGCCTCGCCCATAGAACCACCGAATGCCACAACTCTTTCCTAGTCAAATCCACAAAATTATGGAATTTTCTCCCCTGTAAACCTTAAAGAACAGTAAAAACAGGAAGTCACTCAAAACGTAACTTTATTCTTACCTTTCACATATAAACATAAATCTTTAACTCGCATTGTTATATCTATATATCACCATCCACTTCCTACATTGTTCTTGTGCAATCTTCATTAAAATGTCTTATATTGTTGGTTTTTTTCGTTATTTTGTGATATGAATATGCATTTTTTTTGTATTATCTTCGTATTAATATGTTTTCAAATGTGTTTGTATTCATTGTTTATGTTTGATACTAAGTTGGTTGTATAAGCTCACCACAATTGTAATTGTGATATTGGTGCTCTTAGGAGTATTGTGCCTAGAGTTAATAAATAAATATATATATATATATATATATATATATATATATATATATATATATATATATATATATATATATATATATACAGGGTGTTTCAGGAGGAAATGACAATACTTCTGGAGGAGGTTGGGGACGTGATTTTAAGCATTTTTTGACCTGTGAACATGGGGTCGCAACTCCTTAGTTACCGAGCTATGGCAACGCAAACATTTTGTCACAAACATTCTGCAGTTACCATGAAAACCCCCAAAAGCAGTGGCACCTAGCAATACCTACAAATAAAAACTGGTCTAAATTGTACTTAAAGTTTGCATCTTTCTTTTTCTGCCAAAATTTACGCATATTGCTCACATATTCTGAAGTGGTAACTGAAATTGTCAGTATTTTTCTTCTTCAAAAAATTATTTTTTAGAATAACTTTTTTATTTTGAGATATACGAAAAGGTTAATAGAGTTATAAAAATTGGAAAATTTAATTTAATATCCATAACTGGTAAAATTATTTTCATATCTTCATTTTTAGCGAAGATATGGCATTTTAAACGATACCGTTACATGGGCACAATTTTCGACGGCTCTCTTCCATGCATGGAACTGATATTGATTTACCGATAAAGACAATTACCTTCACCAATCTAAGCTTGAGTACTTATTTTTAAACGTTGTGAAAAGAATTACCAACCAATGAAACCCAAATTTAGGAGTTTTTGTGAACCAAATGAAGTAAACAATAAAGCGGCAACAAATATTTCAAGTGGAGATTATCTCCATGGATTAATTGTCAATCACTGGCGCTGAGATTCATTGTTTAAGAAGCTTTTTCAACAAATAAGATCTTATAAGGATATTTAATTAAATGCATGTCTTATTCATAGGTAAACTATCGATGTGATATGAGATTAAGACAATAGGCATCACATCAAAATCAATTAGAATTTTTTAAGAAATAATAAATGTAAATTAGTATCATATGCCTTACATTTGGTTGGGGAATAAGGGTTTAGAAAAAAAGTAAAAATGTTAGAGAGTCAACTATTGTACATTTGTAATAAAGTTACAACATAGGTACTCCAACAACATCGATGTAATTTTTTATTTGATAGTCTGCCCATTGCGTTGCTCATCTAGGTTATTGCGGTTTTCTTTCATGGGATTAGTGCGTTTAGTATGCAAAGTAGATATGCATACCATGCTTAAACTTTACTGGTGTACCCAAGGCCTTTAATTCAACCGTAGGAGTAAAACTCTTAAAGTTTTTATGTCGGCAAAACTCGTAGACTAGTTATAAATAGAACTAATGCCAATAAAACGCCCAGGTAACCCTTCATTTTGTTAGTTGACTACGACGAGGGAACGATGACTTTCAATTTGTCAGTAGGTACATCTGCTGTCTCGTACCTAACGACACATTCCCTTTCAGTAAAGTCAAACTGTTTTAAAATATGGAAGGTACAACTCTTTTGTTAGACATTATCATAAAATAATCCAGTGATCGACAATTAATCCATGGAGATAATCTCCACTTGAGATCTTTGTTGCCGCTTGATTGTTTACTTCATTTGGTTCACAAAAACACCTAAATTTGGGTTTCATTGGTTGGTTATTCTTTTCACAACGTTTAAAAATAAGTACTCAAGCTTAGATTGGTGAAAGTAATTGTCTTTATCGGTAAATCAATATCAGTTCCATGCATGGAAGAGAGCCGTCGAAAATTGTGCCCATGTAACGGTATCGTTTAAAATGCCATATCTTCGCTAAAAATGAAGATATGAAAATAATTTTACCAGTTATGGAAATTAAATTAAATTTTCCAATTTTTATGACTCTATTAACCATTTCGTATATCTCAAAATAAAAAAGTTATTCTAAAAAATAATTTTTTGAAGAAGAAAAATACTGACAATTTCAGTTACCACTTCAGAATATGTGAGCAATATGCGTAAATTTTGGCAGAAAAAGAAAGATGCAAACTTAAAGTACAATTTAGACCAGTTTTTATTTGTAGGTATTGCTAGGTGCCACTGCTTTTGGGGGTTTTCATGGTAACTGCAGAATGTTTGTGACAAAATGTTTGCGTTGCCATAGCTCGGTAACTAAGGAGTTGCGACCCCATGTTCACAGGTCAAAAAATGCTTAAAATCACGTCCCCAACCTCCTCCAGAAGTATTGCCACTTCCTCCTGAAACACCCTGTATATATATATATATATATATATATATATATATACATATATAAAAACTTTGTCACAAGTGTGACTAAAATGAGAACATAAAAAAGACACTCACGCAGGTTGTATATTTTTCGGTGGATCGCCGCCACCTTCTTCAGCGAAAGGTATAGGAAGAATCCTGATTCTTCCTATACCTTTCGCTGAAGAAGGTGGCGGCGATCCACCGAAAAATATACAACCCGTGTGAGTGTCTTTTTTATGTGTTCTCATTTTAGTCACACTTGTGACAAAGTTTTTATATATTTGTGTTCACGCTCGTGAAAGCTTCCTATATATATATATATATATATATATATATATATATATATATATATATATATATATATATATATATGTTATATGCGAAGAGGGTGGCCGATAAAAATATAGAAACAGGAAAAAAGGACACTCAAAGTTACCTACTTTAAACCTAGTGAAAGGTGGAGCTAGTCTTCACCGAAATATCGGAAGTTTCAATTTGTGAGTGTCCTTTTTTCTGTTTCTATATTTTTATCGGCCACCCTCTTGGCATATTATATAAATAAATAAATAAATAAATAAATAAATAAATAAATAAATAAATAAATATAAATATATATATATATATATATATATATATATATATATTTATTTATTTATTTATTTATTTATTTATTTATTTATTTATTTATTTATTTATATCATGTCTTTGCGCTTATTATTGTTGATTTGATTTGTTTTATTTCGTAGGAATAACGAAACAAAAATTTCAGATAATGAAATGCGTAGAATACATATATCACGCGTCAACAATCAATCTCTACCAAAAAGGATTTTGTTCCCGACATATTTTGCGGGGGACCACCGTCATTTGTCAGGGACGTTTCATCGATCCGCCGCGTGGCGGCGCAGTAGTTAAAGGGGGGGAGGTATATGAGAGAGGGATGGGGGTGTTTAATGGCCGAGTCGTTGTGTGTGAAATGAAGGGAAGATAAAAGGACGAGGGTCTGGTGATATATGGACCGCGAAATAATCAACTTCTCAGCAGGGGAGGTTTAAGGCCTAGGGTTTCCACGAAGGAAGGGTATTTCACGAAAGGATCTCCTCTCCAGGGTTTTATCCCAATTGAAATCACAATCTGAAAAAAGGAGGGGTCTCATCATCATGCCTTGAATCCTCTCGACCGCGTCAAATTTCAAAGTTATTATTATTATTTTTTAGGCTTCCCTTCCTACCTTTATGAGATTTTGGAGAAAGAGTTGGGTTTGATAATCTTGATAAGAACGAATATACTCGTGACCATTGTTAATTGCATATATTACTAATAATTACCTAGGTAAATACATATTTCATTTTGCAACGCAGGGGACTGTGTGGTGAATAGATCGATTTCATTAAAAGGGAATTAAATATTTATATTATTTTATATTTACTCGTATATTGTTCGAATCACAGATACAACTTTTATAAATTTCGTATTTGACTGTATTTATATTTTTAATCCAAATGTTTTATTGCAATGATTGAAAAAATAAGAAAAATAATAAAATAATCTCTGAGATTTATGATGTATTTTTATCTTGGTTACAATATTTCAATAAACAATATTTTATTGGGTATATTGTGTGTTACATATGTTACTGAGACTTACCATAGGTATGAACGTCAATCTACAACGCTTCTAGAAACTCTTTCATTGGTAATTCTACTTCATAAAAAGTGAATTTAAAATTTGTGATTTTTTAAATTTACTCGTGTATTTTTCTAATCTGCTGATGCTGGAAGCTTACAGAAATTCGCATAGATGAATAGAAATGAAAAGTTAAAAGAAAAAACGAATTTTCAGGAACTTTATAAGTAAATATAGGTGTTCCACAAGGATATGACTTGTCACCCTTATTGTTTAATTTGGTACTAGATGGATTAATGAGAAAAACAAAAGAGTTAAATGTAGGCTTTTTTGTGGGAACCAAAGTCAGTGTACTGGCGAAGACGAGAATAGCCTAAAAAACCTGTCTATAGAATTGCTATCTCAAGCAAGACAAGTGAGGCTAGAAGTAAATGAACCAAATGTCTAACACTAGGACAAAACCCAGAAGGAGTAGTCAGTCACCTTTAAACTAAATACACAGAAATTTCAAAGAAGAAAGGATTTCAAGTACTTAAGGTGGTTCCACCGTGAAATGACATAAATGCCATTTTATTAATATTCTGTCTACTTGTAGAAATATTTGTCCTCTATCTGATATAAACAACAAAATAATACCTTTCCACGCTATTTTATTATATAATTGAAATTGAAATTACATGGTGTTCAATGGAGGAATGAGAAAATTACGGGGAAAAATAGTATTTTTCCATAAAATGTAAATGCCATTTTCGTGGAAAACTGTCTCTAAGAAGGAAATAATCTAGAGAAATTGTAAAAAATATATGCTTTTTACCACCTTATTTTTGTGGTTATTAGAGAATTACTGCCGTAATTGAAGTCCAAATGCGGTAATTCGTAGGAAATGGTGCTGCAGTCGGCTCCTATGGCTGGAATAAAAGTGCTAATTTAAAATACATTCGTGGAATAACAATCTGCATTTTTTCCACTTCAGTGAAAGCAGGATTTTTTTGGATAAAATTTAAAAAATGTAGAATTGAGTATTTGTTTTGACTCGCACAGTAACGGCGCGGCACCTCCTTAAGTGGCACTATTGACCAACGCAACACTGAATAATCAGAAATGGAAACAAGACTTTTAAGTTGAGAAATAAGATACTATTTAGCATCACAAAAAATCTTAAGGAATCTGCTATCGAGAATGACGGAAGAAACAGTTCCAAAAACCATTATAAGACCAGTAGTCCCATATGGCTCAGAGATAAGGGCAATCAGTAAAAAGACGGATAAGAAACATAACTTTTGACAATAAAATACTTGGGACAGTATTTTGACCAATATAAGAGGAGGAACAGTGGTAAATCAGGATTAACAAGGAGCTAAGAGAATTTTACAAGGAAGCAGACATCTGGGCAGAAGAAAAATGTAGAATACTGGGATGGAAGATGCCATGCGAATAGAGGAGAGGATAGTTCTTCACTGAAAACCATAATGGATGGGAATAAGACCACCAGCAATACCAAGACTAAGGTAGACTGACCAGATGCTGAGGGACATGTTTTTATCAGAGAACGCATAATGGAATGCATTATTAAATTCTTTCATTCTATTTTCTTATACGCTTCATTTTTGTCCAAGTATTGCGTTTGTATCTGTAATTCATAGATTTTCTTACTTTTCAACAATACAAATTCTCTTGTCAACCAGACGTAAACATCCATTTAATAGTGATTTCATGAATGGCTATTGGATCCTTCAGCATTTTAACCCACCATTGGTCGCACAATGAGATTTTCTCTAACAACTAATTTAAACTTGTGCTCACTTTGTAATCAATGAGTTATAAGAATAAGTACCCTTTCATTTTAAGCTGACTTTTAATATCTCTTGTCCTATTGACCTTGCCGTCTCATATAAAAGTATAAATGAAGCGTCCGGAGCTGTGTAATGATGGTATGTCTATGATACCGTCATGGCTACATAAGGTGTTTAGACTTTTCCTCATCGCGCGACCACTGACGTTAGTGTTTTTGTATAATCACTCAGTTGCGTTAGACTTTCGCAACATGCGGACAAAGTTGATTCATTTCGTGGAGAGCAGATACGTTAATTTACAAATTTATGAGTCATGAGAAAGGATGTCCTCATATAAATAAATATTTCTTCTTGAGAATTGTAATTTTCTTCATTAATACTCAATAGTATCATCGCCAGTTAAATTAGCAATGATTACGTAATTGTATCAGTAATTATTGTGTACATGAGGAAATCATTGTTTCAAATGAACATTTAGAGAAATAAATTATATCTAAATATATTGTGATATATATTGCCAATGAACGCTCTATGATTGATATAATCAATGGTGTACATCTGAGTGTGAGGAAAAGTCTCACACGCGACCGCTCGCGTGATACAAGGTAGCTTAGCAACCACTCCCGGGTTAAAGGCCAGGTTCAGAGACTAATTTCATAGTTGTACTCAAACGACTATAGTTCCCCGTTTGCCCTCTCAATGACCATCAACAAGGCACAAGGTCAATCGCTTCAAGTGTGTGGATAAAAATGGAAAATACATGTTATTCACGTGGTCAATTATATGTTGCATTCTCACGACAGGGGATAACCGAAAAACTTATTTTTTTTGCAGGGGGCGGTAAGACCAAAATATATTGTATGTCCTAAAGCACTTGAAAACATTATTTCAATTTTAAATTTATACAGACAAACAATCATTGTCTTTCATTCATTTTGTACATGACAATGTGTCTGATTAGTATAATTGAGCCTACTTATAAAGATAAATGAGGCATTGCAACTCATGCCGGGCTCAGCTAGTAGATCATATTTAGTAAAAAAAAATAATTTTTCGTTCAGAGAGTTTTACTATATAGCAAATGAAAAGCACTCACAGAAAATACATAATATTTCAGCAATTCGGTATCCTTGTTTATATTCCAACGACCAACAATTCTCACCCAATTCATCCTAAAAGGTCAGGGAGCTATAAATTTCAATTCCACCGGCGAATTCAGGGTATTCCAATCTCAGCGCCGGTTTGTGTATCTCTTAGCCAGGATTGGATTAAAACCCGTCCCTGGAAAACAGCCTCCGACCCAGACTCTCCAGGATTTTAATCTCGACCCCCCAGATACCTACGCCGTCGTAGAGTTAAAAGCAATTTGCCACTCCGAAAAGAGCGATAAATATATACACTCACGTCGTATTCTCAAATGTCGCCATATTTCGTCATTTACGGAAGAAAATTCAATTTTCCAGGATACGCTCTCGTGGTGCATGATGGGAAAAGGTTTGGGGTTGGCGAGAATGCGTATCTCCCCCCATCTCTGAGTTGGGAGTGGAACTTAATTTTCCGGTCATGTTCGTGGGGGGTTTGTGAAGAGTATGGTTAAGGGTATCGGGGTGATCCTTTAATGCAATAAGGGTTGATTATTGAAGGGAATGTAGGATTTAGCAGGGGTATAAAGAGAAAAACTCTTAATGTGTGTAAACATCTGCAGAGAATGCAATCAATATGTATTAAGTGACTAGTGGATGGTACCCGTTGAAATTCAACGGTGGTTAAAGACATTGAACTTATTTTATAAGAAAACAACAATGCCTGAAGAATACTGTCAGCGTGATCATTTGAGGAGTTCGTAACCTATCTTGTTTGTTGTGTTCGTTGTATACAAATAACTAGTAACGTTTATGATGTGGAAATTTGTCTAAAAAACAATTCGCAATCGTAATTGTAGGCAGACGGTTCCACTACGTGTAATACATCTGAGTATTAAACGACAATAAACAACGCTGTGTTTGTTGTAGCAATAGAGGAATTATTTCCATTACTGTTCGCTGCACAAAAGTATTCCTGCACATTTAATTGCGTGTGCAATGCATTTTATTTCTTCATGTGTAACGTTTACTACGTAAGTGTTCTCCCATATACATGAAGTGCCCATTTAACAGATACTTCAAGGATAGACAATGAAGAGTATTCTTGTTGAAAATATGCATTGAATTTATCGATTACCCCCCGAAGTAATCTATCATGGGACCCAATCTCTTTTACATATTTTCTTTCTAAGTGCTACCATGGACCAGCAGGAAAACGTGATATTTAAACGTCAGAGGCGTGGAAATTACTTGAAAAGTCTCTCTCTCTCTCTCGAAAAGAATCTCTGGTTGTCAAGGAATTATGCTATTGTTGATTTCAGAGAAAAATATGAGATTTTTCATATAAAGACATGATATTCAGACAATTACGAAGCGTAAAAGAAAATGGATTGAAACAGTTATAAACTTCATTTATTTAGCCATCCGATAAAAAAATCATAACCCTATATCTTGAGCGGAAGTAATTTTAAAAATCAAAAAAGTATACCACTGCACGAAATCCAATACGTAGAGTACCCTGGCCGTCGAGTACGCTACGTAAGGTTCGGCCCCTGTTTGGGACCTTTTGTGGCCCTGAGATCCTTTTAAAGTACCCTATGATATTCATCATGTCTTCAGTTATTTTTCTGCTAAATTTCAGCATGATCAGATTAAAACGGTAGATTTGTTTAAAAACCAAACAGAAAAACAGACAAACTACAGACAAATAACAGACAAACATTCTTCTTTATGTATGGATATCACGCACGATGTTGCCACATTAACATCATAAACAACACAAGTTCCCTAATCTAAGAAGACGACTAATTGAAAGTTTCAAATATGGCAAACGTGTAGAATAGTGACTGTGCATGGAAAGATCCCTTTGCTATTTTAGTTTCTTCTTGACCACTTTAAATTAATTGTACGTATTTTATTGAGGATAAATCAATGTTTAAAAAAAATATATATGTCAATATCCTTACGATTTCAGAACAAATAGGTTTATGTATATTCGTAAAACATGCGTAATATATAACAATATCCCATCATTTAGACCTACAGATCCCACAACACAAAACTGAAATGTACCATAAATCTTACATCGCCACTGTAGCAAGAAATTGGAATACTCTCCCAACAGATATAATAACATGTAATTCTGTACCTTACTTTAAAAAGAAATTATTTCAAAACATAATCACGAAAAGATGTTTAAGTAGAAAGTGAAAATGGAAATGATTGTTGTAACACTGTGATAAATTTTAATTTGTTTGTGAAAACCCTTTCTTGTATTTTTTTTGTGTAAATTTATTATAAAATGAAAATTTCGTGTAAATACTATCTTATAATAATTATTTGTATATTTTTTAAATTATGTTTTGTGTAAATGAATATTAATGTACCAAGGTGTCTGAAAGACCGATAAGGGTCTACGACTATAAACGCTTTATTTATTTATTATTATTTATTAATATACTGTTGTAAAATGTGAGATTACGAAACTTAGATTTGTTATTTTATCAAGTACGCCAATCATTTTTAATTATTGTTATTTTTATATATTATAATTTTTAATAAAATTTCTGTAATGTCTTTTCATTTTGGCATTCTTTTGTTGATATTGATCCTTCGTTAGATACTAAGAAGATATCTCAGTCACAATTGCCATTATATAAAAGCAAGAAATAGATTTTCAATACTAACATTACCAACCTAAGGTACTAAATTATGTATATGAGCATAAACTTATTTATATTTTTATAACTATGACTTACTAACTAGAAGTTGCCCATAAAAGTACGAGTCTATTTATCTGGTATTTTGAGTGCAAGTTATTGAAAAATTAACCCTGGAGTGGTCGCTAAGATACCTATCACCCTAGCTGTCGCGTGTGAGACTTTTTCTCACACTCAGATGTACACCATTGATTATATCTATAATAGAGCGTTTACTGGCAATACATTACTCTATATTTAGATTAAAATTATTTCTCTTAATGTTCATTTGAAACAATTATTCCCACAGATACACAATTAATGATACAATTACGTAATCCTTGGTAATTTTACTGGCGATGATACCATTGGGTATTAATGAAGAAATTTACAATTCTCAAGAAGAAATATTTATATTATATGAGGACATCCATTCTCATGACTCATAAATTTGCATTAAAATGTATGCTCTCCACAAAATTAATAAACTTTGTCCGAATGTTGCGAAAGTGTAACGCAACTGAGTGGTTATACAAAAACACTTAACGTCAGTGGTCGCGCGATGAGGAAAAGTCTAAACACCTTATGTGGCCATGACGGTATCATAGACATATCGTCATTACACAGCTGCGGACGCTTCATTTATACTTTTATATGAGACGGTCGGTCAATAGGACAAGAGATATTAAAAGTCAGCTTAAAAGGAAAGGGAACTTATTCTTATAACTCATTGATTACAAAGTGAGCACAAGTTTAAATTTTGTGTGTGAGAGAAAATCTCATAGCACGACCAATGACTGGTTAAAAAATAAAAAATCCTTAGGCCTTATGCCATGTTTTCCTAATGGGGACCCTTGTTATTGACGACGTCATAAAAACAATTGCGTTTTATCGTAACATTATAGCGGGGTGGTCCAGTGGTACATACCGTGGTCGAGTCTCGAACAGAGAGTTACATATACCCGAGGTCCAGTGGCTTCAAATATTTTCCTAATTTTAGGTTAAGTTGAACTTCAGTAGTTGAATTTTCTAATTATTTAGTAAAATGGTAAGTCCGGTTTTCTTTACATGAGTAAGTTATCCTAATGCCTTTTGCTCACGGTAAAAAAATCCCATAAAAGAGTTTTATAAAGATTTTGATTGAAAGTTTTATGAATCGTACGTAAAACGAATTTTGTTTGCTCACGGTAAAACTGTTCCTAAAACCGCATTGTCCTGCCATCTATGAGACGCTTTGCGAACACGTGAAGTGATAAATGCACTCTATTTTATGGATGACTGTTAGATTAATAACTATATATGTATTGTTTATTTACTTATACTTTCTGATCACATACTCAACGGTGCAATATGGCTCTATTAACGCATTTTTCTAACAACAACGAGAAGGACATTACTGCCTCTCAACGTTCCATTAAACTTCCAGCCATGTTTGTTTACGTTTTTCTTGTTTGGTTTCCCATGGATACGAGATTATTATCAACGCGATGAGCGGAACGTCTCATCGGTTGTTGCATAAAACGGTTTCATTGGGAATAGTAACTCTCCTATTCCGTGAAACATTTTATAAAGGTTTTATGAAACGAATTTATCGTTAGCAAGCTCATTTTTATAAAATTAGTAGATTTTATAAAACGTTTCACCGAAAATTTTACCGTGAGCAAAAGGCATAATAAATATATTAAATAAAAATAAAAGTCATAAATATATGAGTTTTCTATTCAATTAGTCAAAGATGATCTAACATTACTTTTTTCTTTATTTTCAAAATAAAATTTGATTTCTTTTATGTCTGCGTCAGTCAATGCGCCAACCAAGGGTAGGAAAAAACACCTTCAAGAAACTACAATTAGTCAAGAGTAAAGTAAAATAGTTCTGAGATGAAAGCGTAGAAGATAGGTGCTACTTAGCTCTGTTTATAGGCCTCACCTGGAATACGCTTCCAGCATTTGGAACCCTGTTTCAACAGAAAGATTTTATTAGAAAAATAAATTACCCAATATTAATTATTATACCCAGAATAAACAGATATGATCAATTTGAAATTATCCAAGTTCTAAAAAACTTAATACCAAATTTAGGATGTTATGTAAATGATTTCAGTCCGTTCTGGCGTAACTTTGTGGAAGTCCATTTTCAAATAATGACAAGGCCAACTATGTTTAAATATTAGAGAGTATTTTATTGGTACAACTGGTGTCAACGCTACGACGTCATCATCAGGAAAGCATTTAAGTCATAGCCACCACTCCACCCTGATTATTGAGTATATGGCTACCACTGGCTATGACTTTAATGCTTCTAGATGATGATGACGCCGTAGCGTTGAAACTAGTTTTACCAACAAAATACTCCGAGAAATTAAACATAGTTTGCCTTGTCATTATTTGTTACATACATTTTTAATACAGAATCAAATTAAGTCTTAAATATCAAACAACTCACATGCGTTTTGAACGCGGTTATAATATGTTGCCAAAATCGCTTATAATCATTATGATTACTGAACGCCTGCATATATGTACGTTTTGAAAACATCTAAACTCCAAAAATTTTAAATTTCATTGATGCTAGATATATACTGAATATATATAATTCTGATTTTCTCTGATTCTATTCACCACACAATCGTTATACATACGGAATAAATTGTTCAATGTAAGTACCAATACCCCATATTGATAACTTTTCCCTAGTAACCACTGATAGATACTATGTGAAAATATCCAAATTCCAAAAAATGCCAAAATCCAGTATATTTGACATCTTTTTAACATTGTATACTGATCGAATACCTACGAATTTATTCAAAATATTAAATCACTTCAATGCAGAAAATCTTTAAAAGTTTAGCGAATGGGTCAGTTATTGTTTGAAACTAATTAGAACAGGGGAAACGGATTAATAAAGTCGTTTCTGGCGTTAACTGGTGGAATATCAGAATTTAGCAAAATTGTCGATTTTGTTTCGATGCACTTAACCATCATCAGGTAACAGGTATAAAACTCGTATACTTGTTCAGTATACTTGTATGATCATACTTATATACTTACTTAAACTTACATAGTTATACCTATAACTGGAGATAAGTTTATTTTTTTTGCATTAATTTTTTGTATTTTGTAGCATTAATTATTAGAAAATTAGCAAATAAATAGGAAAATGTGGAAAAATGGATTTATGGAAATGAAATGGTCCAAAACAGAGGAATACGGTCAAAACTATAGTAGGCCTGTTATGAATGGAGTATTTCATGTACTTTGTAAATGGATGTGTTGATAAAAAGTGATATCTGACGAAAAAAATATATGCACAAAAATATATATCCAAGCTGTTAGTCCTAGATCATTCTATATTTTAACAGCATGAATATTGCAGTTACTACCATTAACAAATGATGTTCATAATTATATTTTTTATTCATAGTTTTGTCTTCAATATTGAAATTACATTTTTTGTCAATAGGTACAAATTAGCACCTGTTTCGTAAAATAGCAATTATTCGCTCTAAAATACTTATTTATCATTAATTTGCAAAGTAGATAACCACTTTAAATGCTTCCAAATACCACGAAACAAAAACAGTAGGTCTGTTTGAAATCATAAAAATCATAAAAACATGTTTTTAGGAGAATTTAAGTTTTTTCGCATTTTTTGTTCATGCGGAAATAGCGTATCTCTACCTATAACTTATATACTTATAATTAAAGCTCATATATTACTTAGCTTATAACAAGCATATTCATAAGTATACTTGTTTCCTGACGATGATGCATTGAATCGAAGCTGGTCGCATTAATGTATACATTGCGGCAAATTGCCAATTTTATTTAAAGGGAAAACGAATTGAAATTATTTTTAAATATTAATCACTACAAATACATATACTGTTCCACAAACATTATTTTCAGCCGAATATATCACTTCACATCTCCTTTTCTTACCCCAAATCAACATGGTTTCTTCCCGGTCCGGTCCTGCTTACCTAACCTCGCCGTCTTTCAGCACCAAATACCACATTCTCTCCAACAATAACAATAATATAAAAAACAATAAATAACAATATAAATAATACCATAAAAATAACTTTACATGATAACTCCTCTGACTGCCATGACATTCAAAATGCATTGAATAAGACCACAGCTTGGTGCAATGCCTGGAGGCTAAATGTAAATCCAAGTAAGTCAAATATTATGTATATTTCCCTTAAAAAATCCCCAATTCACTTCAACTACTCTATCAACTCTTCCCCGTTGAACAGAGTTAAATAAATAAAAGACCTTGGTATAATAACTGGCCAGAAACTCATTTATTCAGAACACATTCAGACTGTTATAAGAAAATCTATGTCCCTGTTAGGCCTACTTAACCGGTTCACTGAAATTAAAGATCCAAGAGCATTACAATCTTACTTCACATCTATTGTCCCTCCCATTATCTTCCACTGCTCACCTATATGGTCGACGTCTGCCCAAACAAATCTTAAATCTCTGGAACACATTACTCACTTTTACACTGATATTGTTAAAAACAGAGTCCCTCATCTCCACAAGTTATCCTTCGATGCTGTCCTGCGTTCACTTTCTGTCTCCAATCTTAATAATAACTTCCTTAAAACTGATTTTAAACTCATACACAGCACTCTGAACTCGACCATTGACTGCCCTGACCTTATTTCCTTCATTAATTTCAGAATTCCTACCCGACCAACAAGGACCCAATCATTGCTCCATATCCCTACTCCCCCAGACTATCACTCTCCAAGCGAACCCTTATTTTATTCCCTATCTTCTACCCTGAATTCCCTTCCTGACAAACATTGACCCTTTCTCCTTATATCATCCAACGCCATCGCTAACCAAGTCATGTCTCATTCCCAAATAAAATAATATTTTCTGGTTTGCCATGTTGTTATATTAGTTGTTTATCTTCTTCTTGTTAATGTTTTTACGTATGTTGTTACTTGTATCACTATAAAATGGCATCATGCTGAACGTGGCCTATTTTTTTAAATAAATAAATAATGAATATACCAGCCCAAGTGCCAGATTATTATAACGATGGCGCTAATCTAGAAAATGACGAGAGTAAAACAAAATATTGTCTTCAATCGCAAATATCTAAATTTATACACAAGTAAATGAAAATCTAATGCAAGAAAATTGCATTCAATCATTCTCGCGGAATAAAGTCAGAGTTTCAATCTGTCAAGTGCACCTCACTATATTTTTAAACTCATAAAACGTAACAGTCCATCTTGGAGTGCTCATTCTTGCCTCTAGATTAGATGTGAAACTCGTAAAATGCTCTTTTGATGAAAAATGTCTTGCTATTTTTGGTGCGTAATTGTGGAAAGCAAGGCAAGAAAAATTTCTTTGGATTATAATTAACGGAAATCTATTCACGTTGTTATATTATTTGTTTATCTTCTTCTTGTTAATGTTTTTGTGTATTTTGTTACTTGCATAATGCTCAAATGCTTGATTAAATGGTATAAAATGCTGTACGTGGTCTATTCTTTAATAAATAAATATATAAATAAACAAACTGTATGGTAACAAAACGATGACATGAAGCAGTTATTTGTCCTCCACGCGCATGTGCGGTTTCCTATGCATCGTGACGTAATTGATCAAGGACATACGCTACGCACAAAACAAATCAATAGCGCAAGGCACTATTCCTGCCGTTGAAGGGGTTATATTTCTCTTTTGCATTGTACTCCGACGCATAGAAATGATTCTTCGCTGGGAAACCTCAAACCAGATCTCGCAGACCATCAACGATAATGTTCCCTGGACTGCAATTCATCACTCATTTGCCGGCTAACGGATCGCTCTCAAGGGTACATGGTGGATTGAGGGAGCTGAGTAGGGGGTCTAAGAGACCCCCCTCCCGTAACCCTGGTCCAGGATACTAACTGGATGGGGGAGAAAGGGTATGAGGTGAGCCAAACGAGATTTGACGGGTTCTATTGGGGTTGGGGGGTTTCAGAAACCCCCGTCAACATAGTAAGGGAGTAGGGGTACAAGACCGTACCCTGAAGGGTGTGGGGGGTTAAAACCCCTAGGGGTTCCTCGTGGCGTTGACTTGCGGGGGATAAGTCTGAATGGGACATTGGTGTTGGGTTGGGGTTTCGTTTTAGATTCATCCCCTCGGGGTTTTGGAGGGAAGGGTTTCTTTCAACCCACAACCCAGCATCTTCGTCACTAGGGGTGGGCTTCTACAAGGGGTGGTTACGAAGACCATAAAATTGTCTCTACTCTAATCCAGCCAGCCAAAGGAACCTCGGTTCGATACACGAATCAGGTGGACTTTTTCCTAAGGCAATTTCTTTCTCTATTCATCACCCGCTAAAGGCAGAAGTGAAATATCTTCACCACCGACCCACGGGTCCCTTCTAATGCCTGCTGCTCACAGTAAGATTTTCGTTAAAACGTTTTTAAAATCGACAAGTTTTATAAAAAATGAGCTTGATAACGATAAAACCGTTTTATAAAACCTAGTTTTATCAAACGTTTTACGGAAAAGGACAGGTTCTATTTCCATGAAACCGTTTTACACAACAACCAATGAGACGTTCCGCTCATCGCGTTGATAATAATCTCGTATCCATGGGAAACCAAACAAGGAAAACGTAAACAAACATGGCTGGAAGTTCATTGAGTACGTTGAGGCAGTAATGTCCTTCTTGTTGTTAGAAGAATGTGTTAGAGAGCCTTAGCACCGTTGAGTGTGATCAGACAGTAAGTAAATAAACAATATATATAGTTATTAACCAAACAGTCATCCAAAAGAGAGTGCATTTATATCACTTCACGTGTTCGCAAAGCGTCTCATAGATGGCAGGACATTGCGGTTTTATGAATAGTTTTACCGTCGAGCAAGCAAGTACGTTTTACGTACGATTCATAAAACTTTCAATAAAAAATTTTATAAAACTCTTTTATGGAAAATTTTACCGTTTAGCAACAGGCATTAGAATTTCGGGAGGGAATAATCTCGACCCCTCTTCGAAGTGCCTACCTAACTCTCTGTATTTGTCTGCACTGTATCATTATTTGGTGGAATAACAAAAAAAACTATTTTTTTAACTTCGTGAAACAACAAAAAATATATTAACTGTATACTCAAGAAATGTAGATAGCTCTATAAGTCCTTTCCTTATGTTTTTCTCAGTATCTACAAGTTTTAAACGGATCTCTACCAATATTTCTAACGCAGTTTATGTGTAAAGTAAACCCCGAACTAATATGATGCTTTTTATGTTAGAGAGCTACATATTGATGGTAGAATTTCGATTGGAAGATGTAAAGGCACTGTAAAACTAAAGGAACTCATTTTCGATTTCACATATCTTGAGAGTACAGAAAGTATTAAACAAACCTTTGCATGAGCGAATAGTTGACCACTACCACGTACCGTAATGGGACACCCATTCAGATAGGGGCGAAGATATTATCTCTACCTAGTGGTTAAGGTAGTAAAGTGTCTTATCATGGTCGTTCTCCACATAAATCAGAATAAGCCATATCATATAGGTATTAATAGTCGCTACTCTATCTTTTATACTGAGAGCAGGAATCGAGGTACTAATTTTCGAGAATTTATCTTATGACATGACGTCAAATTTGCACAAAGATTGGGCTAAGATTTTGGGCCAACAATTGGACCGTCAAGCATATGAAGCAAGTTCCTCAATGGGAGTTCATTGTAGTGTAGTTGACAAATGAATCAATGCGATGGCCTTCAGGGTACCATTTCAATACTCCTGATTACTCCAATATGTCTGTCGGTATTTACTGCAATTCCAACACACCCTATAGCTCGTAGTCCATTGATGTTTATTCTATTTTCTGTGAGAAATTTTATAATTACATCCTTCAGCCTCACTGCTTTACTTATGCCTTGAGTTACATGTCCGAAGTAATGAGATCCAGGCAATTCAACGAGAGCTATATGTTCATCTACTTCTCTTGTTTGTTCGTACTTTTTGCATGCGTACTTAGAGTTTTTTCTTCCGTCAATGTACAGCGCTTGGAGTGTAACATATCCCTTGTTCTTCTGATGAGTCCTATGTTAATGAAACACATACCTGAGCTATTCGTTGCCTATCTAGATCTCCGTACATGGAGGGGATAGATATTTTAGTGAAATTGGTGAAGGTAAAAGCTTTTTCCAAACGTGAAATACCGGCGCAAAATGGTTACAATTAAGGTATCTTTAGTGTATCAAATAGGCATATCAATGTTTAAACTAAGTACGACAGGGAAATCATCCTGAATATATATTAACCCGCCATTGGTCGTGCTATGAGATTTTCTCTCACACACCAAATTTAAACTTGTGCTCACTTTATAATCATGTGTTGTCACGAATGAATGTCACCTGTCCTTCTAGCTGACTTTTAATATCTCTTCCTATTGACCGACCGTCTCATAAAAGTATTAAATGAAGCGTCCGCAGCTTGATATGTCTGATACCGTCGGCTGCAAAGTGTGAGACTTTTCCTCATTGCGCGACCACTGACGTTATTGTTTTTGTATAATCACTCAGTTGCGTTACACTTTCACAACATGCGGGCAAAGTTAATTCATTTCGTGGAGAATAGATACGTTAATGCAAATTTATAAGTCATGAGAATGTGTGTCCTCATATAATATAAATATTCCTTCTTGAGAATAGTAATGTTTTTCATTAACACCCAAAAGTATCATCGCCAGTAAAAATAGCAATGATTACGTAATTTTCTCAGTAATTGTGTATATGTGGAAATAATTGTTTCAAGTGAACATTTAGAGAAATAAATTAAATCTAAATATATAGTGTAATATATATGTATGGCCAATTAACTCTCTATTATAGATATAATCAATGGTGTACATCTGAGTGTGAGAAAAAGTCTCACACGCGACAGCTAGGGTGATAGGTATCTTAGCGACCACTCCCGGGTTATTGTTAACAGCACGCTGTTGGCCGTAGAGCATTTTTCTTTTTCTCATTAAAATACGAAATAATTGAGCTAGGAGTTTGGTATCTGGACCAAACTGAAGCGAAAACATTGTGTTGGGTAACTTCGACAGTCTTATGTTTTCTGTCCACCGAAAAATGACAAATTTGAACTTTTCGTGAAATATGTAAACGAATGAATAGCTTTATTCTCTTTCGTTTCCGGGGAAATGTTTCAATAGTTTCCTAGCCTTGCAATACGCTATGCAAGATGCTTTCTAAACTATATTAAAAGGAAATTTACTTTCGTGACGAGTAATTCAATGGCTTTTTAGCAACATAATACTTACAATCGACCCTCATGATTTACATTGTATTATTATACATAATGTACAATCGTTTATATGTCCAACCCATTTAAACAGTAAATTATGAATGCATCGAATCAAATGATGACCCTTCTAATTTATATAAAATTGGAAATGACAGGCGTCCTAATACACCTTCATTATTATCACCTAAGTGAGGTTAGAATTGACTACAAAGTTAAGTGTCACGAAGGCTTAAATGTTGAAAATAATATTTAGAAAAAATTAATACTATGATTTTATAAAGATTGGATAAAAAAGTGAAAATATTTTTTAAATTAAATGTATTAATAAGATAAAATAATAAAAATTTGATGATTACTTTTGTAAAATATAATTTTAACTATTTCTGAACTGAAGTTTAGTTTACTAGTGACATTTTTTTCTCTTATTTCTAATAATCTCGTCAGTCTTAAGAAAATAAGAATACTGATTTTTTAATTAAAAATTCGTTTGCTGGTTGAAGTACTGGAATGAGTCCATTCGGCCCCATTGGGACGTAGAAAACCATACGATGTGTAGTCAGGTGGAAATTATTTTGAAGCTTAGAATTTCCTTTTTATTGTCACCAAGTACATTTACGTGTATTCAATTTATGAACATATAAGAAGATAATTGCGCTTCGTCAAGAAGGGAGTAGGTTTTGGAAGGTGGATAGTAACGAAGCCAAAACGTTCCACTAGATTTGGAACACTAAAATTTTGAAAGCAATATAAACGTGTAAAACCCTTTATCAGAGCCCCTAATTAATCAATGTACCCTGGAAAATACGTATCTTAGTAATAAATGCTCTAGAGTTAAAGTACATGCTCTGGAGTTACGAATCCTTGCTTGAATATACCCAGCAACGGCTTAAGGACGATCGGTGGTTTTGCTCAACTTAAGAGAATTCTACGAAACTTGCTGGAAGCATTACTTATGTTGTCTTAAATCTACCTGATTTTTTCCAGAATTATTTACCGCAGATTACTTAAGATATTTGATCGAGAAGTGGACAAAAAATTACATGGGTTCTTATGGCTGTTGCTCACGGTAAAATTTTCCATAAAACAGTTTTATAAAAATTTTTATTGAAAGTTTTACGAATCGTACGTAAAACGTACTAGCTTTCTCACGGTAAAACTCAAGAACCTTATAAGAGGAAAATCGAAGCAGTACTAATATGAACCGCTATGCCGTAAATAGCGCTAGCATCGGGTATACCTTGAGGTTAAACCAGTTAAACCTTTCTCCATTATCTAACACTCGTTGCGTGGCGAGTTTCAGTGGAAGGAGGGAAGAAACTGTGTAGGAGAGGTGTATATATGCTAGAGAAGCAACTGCTCGATCGCTGCGCCACGTACAGTGGATAAGAGGAAACGGTATTATTTCACAAGATGGCGGAGAGGAAAAATCGCACTTCTCAGGTTTGAAAGTTTCCCATTTCTAAAGTATTTGATGCATTGTTGTGTTGAAAGTGTTAAACAAATTTGCAAAGTTTGCATAATAAGTGAGGTGAATTTGGTTTCGATATCTCTGTTTAAAGTGGGTGAAAATCGCGAAAAAATGTGCGAGACGAAAGCTCACCTACGCGATGAGCGGAACATCTCATTGGTTGTTGCATAAAACGGTTTTATGGAAATAGAACCTGTCCTAATCTGTCAAACGTTTTATAAAACTCGGTTTTATAAAACGGTTTTATCGTTAGAAAGCTCATTTTTATAAAATTAGTCGGTTTTATAAAACGTTTTACCGAAAATTTTACCGTGAGCAACAGGCATAAATATGGGAACACAAGGTACGAGTAGCTTAATTCATCAAAAAGAACCTTTTTATATTTAAGAATAAGAAAAACAAAAATAATAAAAATAAAGTATATAAAAAGATTTTCATGCATTATTCTATTGATGATTTACATTATTTTTGTTTTTCTTATTCTTAACTAGAAAACGTTCTTTTCGATGAATGAAACTAGCCGCACCTCGCGTTCCCATTTAAGAACACATATGTAATTTCACCTGCCCACTTCCACATCAAATATCCAAAGAAATCTGCGGTAAATAATTTTGAAAAAAAATTCAAGTAGATTTAAGAGAACATAATAAATGCTTCCAGCAAGTTTCGTCGAATTCACTTAAAGTTGAGTGAAAACCACCGCACGTACTTAAAATCTATATTAAACAATACTTTAGGACGTCCAAAAACGTATTTATGAAACTTTATTACGCTATAAACGAATGATAACTATATAACGCTATAAATGACTGATGTTTTGAAAAACTCCGGGATGTTTTCTCAGAATTAAATATGTATCCCATGTATAATTTTATTAATTTTTAACTTGAAGAACTTCACGTTGTTCATATTCAGGGTGTCTTAAAAAAGGTGTGGCAGCTATATATTTTCGGATTCTTCACCTTAAAAGGAAAAAAAAAAATATTCAATAATGTTTTTAAAATTCGCCTTCGATTAGCGTCTGTCTGAATGTGTTTTTTACAAAACAAATTCATAGCTTAAATACGGCTTAATATTTTGATTTAAAATTTGGAATATGTTTTAAGCTCATGAACGTCTCATTGGGAACGTTAATTAAAACTGTTATGATTTCCCGTTTCAAAATGGCGGCCGTTCCAAATTTTCAATGGTAAATTGTAAAAAAACCAGTTAACTTTACGAAAAATTTGCCAGAAATTAAAATATAGTTGTACATTTAATTGTGATGGTATCAGAGCTTTAAAGATGGGTGGAGATTTGACTGACAAACACTGATTTTTTCTGTCAGAATGTAATGTTAACGAAGCACGTCCTAAGTTAAAACATTTACGAAGGGAAAAAGAGTGCTATTCGGTCAAATCTCAACCGATCTTAAACATTCTGATGCAGTTAGAATCACTATTATATTTATAATAATTTTTGTCCTAGAATATCTTTCGAAAAGCTTGCAGGTTTTAAGCAATTTGCAATTAAACATTTGGAATGGCCGCCATTTTGAAACGTAAAAGCACAAATATTTCAGTCAAATCTGAATCGATTTTAAATTTTTTGATACTGTTAGAATCACAATCAAATTTACAACTTTTTTGTTATCAGCAAAGTTTTAACTAAAAAATTACAGGAACCAACTACTGAAGAGCAGATAAATGGCCATGACGTGTATACACGTTATGCAAAGCCTGTGCGATTATCGATAAAAATCGATTTAGATCAATTATATAAGAATAATTGGAAATGTGGTCGATTCAATTGTCGGGAATTGAAGAAATGAGGTTTAATCGAAGTCATTCATTTAATTGAGAGAGGCTAATTATTTGAAATCGAAATGGGTGTCGTTTAATTGTTATTATTCAATTAATTGACAACCAATTAATTGAGAGGACTCAATTGGATCGTTCTTTTCAAAGGCTTTCTTTTGGAGAAGAATGTAAGAACAAATTTGAAAAACAACAAAATAATTCAATCAGTTAGCTTGTATTAATTAATTGAAGCAATAGATTGCTATTTGGAGACATGCAGATGAGATCCTCAGCGTGTTCATCCGACAGACACTGACGTGTGTCGATAAACTGAGACTGAAGAACATCTCGGAAGCAGTGCTAGTTGCCGGGATAGCTTGCTAGATATGTACCTTCATGCCAACTTCTGGGGCCTGATTCTGATGCTTACCCGATGTTCAACTTTTCCACCAAAACGTCATTAGTTTCCAACAAAACGTCATGACTTTCCGACACTACGTCATCATGTTCCACCTTCCACCAGAAAATCGTTCATTACATCGTTCATCGTTCAATGACTGGTGGAAATTCAAGCTTCCCTTCCACCCGTCATCCACTTGGTGGAACAGCGCTAGT